>JAQFVV010000086.1:4707920-5217920 GCA_028023455.1 Epiperipatus broadwayi
TCGGTAAGATTAAAATTAGGGATTAAACACTAGCCCCTTTCCCTATATGCCCTTCCCCCGACATCTATGCAATCCTATAGAGTCTTTTGTCATTGCCTGCAAAGCTAATAAACAAACACAACTGGAGTAACTGTTATTATAATATATATAACAATAATTGTAAAGGATGTATTTGTATTCTATCACAATCTGTAATTTTATATGTAGTTATAATTTTACTCTCTTTATAAGTATGAAATTGACAGTGATGCATTTAATGTAAATTTCTGACTATTCATTCATCTGAGTCTATTTGTTTTATAACCATAATTTAAGTGATTTATTATCAATAAATCAAATATTCCAAAATATTACATTTGTCTTATTGTATTATCAAGTTTGAAGATGGTATGTTGTTAATGTCTACATCCAAAGCACAGAATGGCTTGCAGGGTGGATACTAGAGTAAACTCCCACTATGATGATGGGTTAATAGTGATGGTTTTTAGTCTTAGCTCTGGGATAGTAATTTAACATAAAATATTTGTGTTACATCCCAACAATTAATTGGATGTATAATCACTGTTATAATGTTTAAATAAAAGATAATTAGGAAAAAAAGTAATTCTAGCATAGTTCTTTCTTTGAAGTAGACAAGATGGCAGAATAGTCTTATATGGCTTTTCCCAGGCCATATATTTAAACAAACTATGGCCAGTTTTTTTGGTTCAGTATTAATGTAAGACTCTCTTTATGATTTGTCTTGTTTTACATTTTATAAGTTAATACTTTATCTATTGTCACTATTTTCTTCAAATTTTTATTTATCTCTTGCTGCCTTGAATGTAATTGCAAATGGTTATATTAATTTTATTCACTATCTTCTATTGCAAGCATGTTATGTGCAGGCATTTTTTTAAAAAAATGTTGATTTTAATAAATGTACAGTTTTTTTTATCATTTACATTCTTCTTATCATCACATAAATCACATTATAACTAGATTTCTTTGCATACTGATAATTAGTTCAGAAATTGCTTCTTAATATTAATGTGACTTCTTTGAATGAAATAATCAATAAAAGCTTCTTTGGACAAGTATTGTTCTATATTTGGAATTAAATCCAGAACTTTGATTTAACAAATCATTTCTATACCTTATCGTAACCAATTAATTATTTTAAAATTAATAAAATAAATGAGTTTGTAAATTTGATGCTCTATATCTTAAAATCTTAATTAATTTGTATTGTTTTAATTCAAAATTTTAAATGATCCAATTCAATTCTTTTATAATAATTTGTTTACAGTTTCGACTGATTCACAGTCTTCATCACTGGTAGAAATTTCGAAATGTAATTTTAAATATTAAAATTTTAGAAGTAAATAAATTCATAATATATTAAAATAATAAATATTTGTAACTCTGATAAAGAATTTAATCTGTTAAAACTAAGTAAAGTAAATGATAATATAAACATTAGTGTGAAAGGATTGGATTTTTAAAATTTCTTATATAAATTATTCTTCTGTTGAAATTATATCATCATTTATATTATTTTAAAATATTTTCTCTTTTAGTAACTGCATTACTTAAAACTTATTTAATTGTCATGGCTTTAATAATGCTCACATAGTTGATTATAAAGATATTTTAAAACTTATGATGAATATTTTCATTTCCTGTTTGTCTTTTTTATTATTATTTATTTTTAAATGTCTGCTATTATTTTTATTTAGGTTTATGAAGCCATCATCGAAGACAAAGGAAAGAATGTAATTTATCTTAAGTTATCAGGAACAATGGTTAATGATTTGAATATTAAATCAGACCAAGAAATTAAAGCTGAGGTATAAAACAAGCTCCCCCTTTTTTTGTAAATTGTAATAATGAAATATGTGAAGCCAAGAATAAACTGTTTTTAGTTATTTTCGTTTCTTGGCTATCATGTGAACTGACTTCTTAAAAATCATTTTAATTCGAGTAATATGTGGAATAATAAATTAACAATTCATTAACACAAATAAAATTGTATTTTATGAATGATAATTGTTTTTTTCAACATTATTATGCAATTTAAGTCATTAAGGTTAAAGTTGCGCAGTAATGTAGCTAATCTTTTCATATACACTAATGCAATTTTTATATAATTCCTTCATCAAAGCTGCAACTTTTAAACATATAATTATATAACCATTGGTCTATATACATATCTATATACATATTTTTTAATTATTACATTATTATTCCCAATTACATCTAAATTTATCTTTATATCTTTTATTTTATACTTATTATTTATTTCTTATTATTTTTATCCTATTCTATTATATTTTATTTTTATCTCTAACTTATTTATTATTCTATTTTCATTCTTTTACATTACTTTATATTTCTATTTCACTTTTTATTTTCATTATCCCAACCTCTTTTATTACTTTCTTTAATTTCTGTATAAATCTCTTATATCCTTATTTTATCCTTATATACATATTTTATTTTATTCTTATTTCTACTTCTATTTTATTCATATTTATTTTACTTACCTCCTATATAACTTTCACCCTTTCTTCTTATGATTTTGTTCGACTATTTTTTAAAAATTCTAGCCTCTTTTTTATATATTCCATTACTGTAACTCAATTTTCCTATCTTTTTATCCACTTTTTCAATTTTTTAAAAACTATTCCTACATATATATATTCTTTTATATATACTTTTATTATTAATAATTACTAATTAGTCAGTTGAAATCATAAGAAAAAAAGGGTGAAAGTTGTTTAGGAGGTAAATAAAAATATATAAGAATAAAATAAAAATAGAGTTAAGAATAAAATGAAATAGAAAATATGTATATAAGGATAAAATAAGGATATAAAAGAATTATAAAGAAATTAGAGAAAGTAATAAAAGAGGTTGGGGTAATGAAAATAAAAAGTGACATAGAAATGTAAAGTGATATAAAAGAATGAAAATAGAATAATAGATAAATTAGAGGTAATAATAAAATAGAATGGGATAAAAATAAAAAAAAATAAAAAATAAATAATAAGTCTAAATTAAAAAAATGTAATGGTAAAATTAGTTAAAATTAGATGTAATTGAGAATAATAATGTAATAATTAATATGGAATAATGATTATATGTTTAAATGTTATAGCTCTGATGAATTTTGCAGGACAGTTGAAACTGGAAGAAAAATAAATGATGAACTATATAAAATTGCATTGAAGTGTATATGAGGAGAGTATATAGAAAAGGTTGATACATATGAATATATAAAGATGCAAAAGTGAAAAAGGAGAAGATAAGAATAATAATCTTTAAGCAAAAAAAAAAACCAAATTGAGATTATTATAGACTAGAGGTGCAAAAACTTTTTTTAGTTGTATCTCTTCTATTTTTTTAAAACAACTTATTTTATTAATTCATGAAAATAAAAAAAAATAGATTAGTAATAATAATAAGACTACCTCAAAGAAATACTAATATATAATATCTCTAAGCTATTCGAGATGTTAAAATGCATTAATATCTCACAACCACCAATATCATACAGAGACAATTGCTACTGTGCTATCTAGATATTAACAATTCCTAAGTGTAAAGATGGACACCATAATATTCATAGGTGAAAGACCAGTAGATTGTCAGTCCCTGATCGTTGGTGTAGCACTGCACGGTATTCAATACCGCCTGCTGCCTTTTTACTATTGTTTATTATTTTCTTTTAAGCAGCCGCAATTGGATATGAAGAAATTGAATTGTTATTGAAACAGCAATTCCATTCGCGTACTGATCATTTGCTATGTGAATCTGAAAGAACATTTGACATTTTTTACCTGTGAAAATATTCACATAAAACAAATAAATATATATGCTAAATATTTTAAATTTAATACCTCTTTACATTTCTCTACTTTTGTATGTAACTAATATTTAAAATAAACCATATGTGCTTTTTTTTTACATATTTATCCATTTAATGAAGAGCATTGTAATGATATGATTAGTATGTCCATCTATGAACCGTTTCAAATCCAGGAGAAACTTTAGTATTTATTCATGTAGCTGCTTATTTCCAAGTAAACTTAGACTTTTATTTTTCAAGTTGCCCATTCATTCCAACCTAGCAACCTTTAGAGGCTAAAACAAGGATCATTAGCTGACGTGAAGTTATGTTATTATGATTTAAATTAAAATAACTAGTAGTTTTTTGATCCTCTCTGAAAGCAAGTTGTTCCAATTTTTTTTTTTATTTATCTTTAAGTAACTGATTATTTCGGTTTTTAATTAGAAATTTGTAAAAAAACATAAAAAGAAATATTCAAATTTATTACTTATGTAATATTCTTTACATATTACAATATTGAGTACATTATGTTGAAGTTTAATCCCGGTTTTGCCCATAATCAAGTAACTAATTGTGATTGGAAAATGGGTAGCTAGCTATTCTTAGTTGAAGTTAAAATAAAGACAGAAAAGCCCTCCCTGCCTACCATTTAGCAAGCCCAGTGATTATTGTCTTTTTCACTGTTCATGTGTGAGGGAGTTCTTGAGTGGACTATTTTATTAAAAAGGCTGTTTTACATTTTTATTCGTATATAAAAAAAATTTCCCATCCTTGTATTAAAAAATAGTTTAATATAATTCATTGATTTCTTTAGTTTACATTTAATCTGCATTTGTATTTCATCTTACGTGATTTTTGTAAACTATTTAAGTAAGTTTGAATAATGAAGGGTTATCAAATAGTAGCAACAAACAGTTTCAAGATGCGTTTTTGGCTGTTGACCTCACTTAGCAGGAAGCAAATATTTTCATTATAGCCATCATTTATCTTTATTATGGTCCTATATCAATCTTTGAATCCCCCTCCCCCACCAAGATTTTGAACTCAGATATACTTTACAGTGTAGATTTTTCAAATATATAGATATTATTTTGGTGTTAGACCTATGTAGCTGAATAAAATTGCATGTTTTAAAAAAAAAAAAAACTTTAGGGTGTATAAAACTTCAGACCATAGTATGATAGCATTAAAAAATGATTACTGAATGATTATAGTACAAATCTGAGCTGCCTTTAGAGGAAAGCCAAAGCCAGTAAGTAGTATGAGATCATTTAATGCTGAAATGTGGTATTCATTGATTACTCATGATTGCTACTGCCAAATAATTGCTTTGTCTCTATAACTTGTATTGTAAATTTATAAGTAGTAGAATTATATTTAAGTTATGCCGTATGTTAAAATCTTATGAAATTAACATCTATGTATTGTTTATCTAAATAAAAGTTTTTGTTTTCAACATAAGAATGAAAAATTCCTTTTCAGGAATAAGAACAGATTTCTATTTAATAATACTAAAGATAGAGCTAATAAATGATGAAAAGTTAGCAAGATGTGAAGATAGAATCACCTCTAATATCATTACTCTCTGCATTTATTAGAATACATAGCTGAAATAATTAAGAGGAATGAGAGCATTATATTATATTTATGTAATGAACTCATCTCATAAAACAACAAATTTGTTTAATTGATTCATTATATTTGATTTTTTAAAAGACATTCATTTATTTATTTCATTTTCTCTGAATAAATTTATTTACATTAATTTGTGATTTATTGTAATTTTTTTTAAAATTGAATGAACTTTGTTATTTTGAAGGACTCTATCTGTTTTTATTAGAATAAAACAATTTTTTATAAAACAAATTGATATGTTGCTATTAGCTAAATAAGGACTTTTCTCTAATACGAACTTCCTAAAATATGTAATTATCTTTACTCTGTCTAATTAAGTAAGATCATCTGAAATTTAGATTTTGTTGGATTTTGATTGCTTTAGTCTTATTAATTGTATTTATTATTTGTATTTTGACTGAAACTTTATATATATTTAATTAATATTTTTACAAATTGCACACAAGCTCTTAAATGAATTAATATTGAAACCCCATCAGGTGTCCCTGGAGATGTGACATTATTTTCCTCAGAAATTGACATTATGATATATAGTTTCAAATTAGGATTGTGTTATTCTATTCAAAAATAGAAAAAAAAAATTATTGAGAAAAATGCATATTTATGTATAATGTCACGTTTTATATGACTTGCTTTTTTAATTATTATATTATATCTTATAAATAATATTTTAGACTGTAGTATATGAAACTAATTACAATATATAATTATATAAAGGGAATCTACTGTAATGATTGACTCGTGCAATGTACAAATAAATTGTTCAGCATACCCTTTTTTCTGGTAATAAGTTTGAGCAATGCCCGCCAAGTCACTTAAGTTAGTCTTTCACTAAATTCATCTTATAAATTTCACTTATCAAAACCCTCCAATTTATAGGCATCAATGTAATTAACTTATCAAGCCTCAGATAATTTGTTTTATACAGTATTGGAGATATTAAATTTATTTTCTCAATTAATAATTAAATTTATAGTTGAAATTTATGCATTAAATTTTAACTTAAATTATTCACTTTCTTAAATTATACAATTTTTCATATAAATAACCTTTCAGTTTAAATAAAGTTTGGGATAATTTAAAATTATTTTTTCCAAGTTAATAATTATTAAAAACATTTTTAGAAATAACAAAAACATATTAAGAACAACTGAATTATTTTGAGACAGGGGTGGGTGGGTGAAATTTACTATTATACTTTATTAAGGTAAATTAAACAATGTCCATTACAATACTGAAAGTTTTGTTACGTATTTAGTTCTCTTTTTTTTAAAATCATTTTATACATTTAGCAGTGAAAAGGCTCTATTTTTTGGTTAAATTACTTTAAGAACTTATTGCACAATAATATTGAATGAGAAAAACAGAATTAGCAAAATACATGGTCGTCAGAAAATAAATGATTTCCAAGTTAGAAAATGGTATGACTGTCAAAAACTGCCCAAATTGTGACAAGAATATCTGGTTTAATAGTTTGTGCTTGAACAAGTAAAAATTCATTAATATGAATTAACGAAAAGCAAATGTCAGATGATCATATTGAAATAATATTTTTTATGTTTTTAAAAGTTCCATTTTGCTTCATATTTATATATCGAGTAATATGATGTATAAAAGTTAATTAGGGTCCATATGTATTTTTACACTTACGTTTTGTATTATATTTTTCCTACTTAAATGGTTGTGTTGAATGATAACTTCAAGCTGTATTTCTGAAAAGTAATATTCATAAATACATGCATTTCAATGTACCATTGAATTAATTGACCATTTAATGATATGTTTCTGGATGCATATTGCGTGAAACTCTTTCATATGATAGTGGTATGCAGCGAACTAAATTATATGTAGTTTTTTATTACATGCAGTAAACGTAATAAACACACATGTAATATATCTAAAATACATGCTAAAACAAGCTTAAATATATCTAACAAAGTTGGTTCCCCAAACACACAACTATTAATTCATGCACGTGCTCATATGCGGTTTGATAAAGCAACATTATTATATATATTTAAGCTTGTTTTAACATGTATCTTAGAGGGTATTTATTTACTAATTAGTATTTTATAACTATTAATGGCTGCTTCTTGTGAAACGTTTAGTTTTAGTAATAAATAAGCTTTTAAAAAAATACTGTCTGGTATTAATTGTAATGATCAAATTTTGCATTGTTTGTTCGGAGGATTGAATATTTTAGTTTCTGTACATTGCCAAAAATTAATTCATTAAATTTAAATAACAAGCAAATGTGTAGAAATAATGCATTATATGATAAATGTTTTTTACAAATTTATTTTAGGTACAATTCCAACTTAACCGATTGCCTCTTTGTGAAATGCATCATGCAGTTGACAAGTTGTCTAATTTGGATCTTGTTTTCCCTGACTTGAAAACTATTCCAGAAATTCCCTGGACACCACATAAGTAAGTAATTGTGTATAGCATCAATGCAGTCAGGATTTTTCTAATTTTTTTTTTAAGTTTTTAATATTAAGTTTAGTAATTATTGTTAAGGATTTTTAAACAAATTTCTCATTGCATTTGCTTCTAATAGTAATTTGTATCACTGTATGGTTTTATGCATTTCTATTAGATTTCTTCTCTGCCTGCAGCAGGTGGAGGTAATTTGGCTGTAGGGTTCTACATTCTAGTGGTATCACATGATCTTCATCGGTGGTAGTAGTTTATTATTATTTTATTTTGGAATCTCCTTATTTAGAGTTATACATAAACTTTAATGAGAGACCTGTTTCATGTTTGTAGAAATATATATTTAATGTCTTCTCTGTCTTTTTATTGCTCAGATTAATATACACTTTCTAAAGTAATTTTTTTTTTCTTCTGATTGTGCTTAACTTGCAGTTCTTATCAGAGATTAATTATTTGAATATACAATCTTAATGTCTTTTAATAAGATTAAGTGTTTGAATAATTTATTTCTAATGAAAATTACAATTTCACTTGAAACAGTTAGAAGGAAATAAAATAAAATTACTTGAAAAAGTACAAATAAATAAATAAATTGTATTCTATATTTTGAAACTGAAATAAATTTGATAGCAGCTCGAATTAGTTACTCTACAAAGCTGCATAAATATGCATCATTTAAATATAGCAGTTTAAGCAGTTAAAAAAAAAAACCTTGAAAAATTTTTAATAACCTAAACTGATGTACTTGTATATACACACATAACGTACAACAATTTATTTATTATTATTATTTTTGACTATGCAGTTTTGTAACATAACCAAATCAAACTGCTATTAGATTTGTCTCAGTTACAGTATGTGTTAATAATATTTTATTTTCTACAAACGCAGACAGTATTGAAATAAACTGAGAGAGTGCAAACCTCTCAAGCATTTGGCCAAATCAGATCGCAATACTGGGACAGAGAATTTAATAAGAAAAGAGCGGTTCCACTCTTTTCTTTACTTGTCTGTCTATATATCCAAGCCAGTCCAAAGTACTTAGATCTGCCAGCGTGAATCTTAAATATCTTCACACTCAACTCACCGAGTTCTAATTATAAACATACAGCATGAAATCTCTCGATTTACTACGCAGTAGTTTTTAGATGTTATAACTTGCAGCAATATATGTAAATAATATTTTAAGTTTTTTCATCAAAGGCATTGAAGAGTTACAAGGCAATAAAAGCCAGTGTCAGAAGTTCATAACTGTCTGTGATAGTTTGTTAATTACTTGCTCTTCTCCTAATGTAATTTATTTTAGCATTCCAGTATTTAATGTTAAATCATAAATATTGAAAATTAGGATTCGGATTTTGCAATCATCAAAAAACATATTAAAAATATGTAATAGCTTTTATCTAAGTCTTTTCAATCTGTTTCATAGATTGATTATGATTTAAATAAAGAATTCTGGCATAATTATTTATTATATTCAACTTTTATGTATATTGAAGTTAGATAGTAAGAAGATGCATTAATGAGAGTATTAGAAATTTTTTGAAAGCATTTGTATTGGCCAAGATGTAAGAAATTTTAGGTAATGAAGAACAGAATTTGTAGATAAAGAAAACAAGAATACATGATACATTAAGAATCTTGAAATATCCATTCAAATGATCATTTTCAACTACACCAAAAACATTTCAAAGTAGTGTTATTAAATTCTTTAATAAAGTCTGCATACAAAAGTATATTAATTAATGTTAAAAAAGGAGTTATATTTACTGTTTATATCACAGCAAGTGATTTGTTTGGTTATGCATATATTTGTTATTATAAATGGAATTGGTTATTAGAAAACAAAATTCAGGTTTTTGCCGTTATTTTTGAACAAAGGCAAATTTAAGAGAGAAATTTAATTTAAATAACTTGACTAATATTTGATTGTTGCTGTGTATTCAAAATGCAAGCATTCAAAATACCAACAAACAAAATTATACATAATAAGAATAGCGAATAATCTGCTACACATGCAACACAAATATATATATAGTTTCCTATGGATAACTTCCCTCGATGAGGTATTGCTACACACATAACATACTACACACACATATAGTTCACTTTGGTTAACTTTCCTCGATGAGGTATTGCTACACACATAACCCAATGTATATATATACTTCTCATTATTTTCCCCGACGAACTGCTGCTTTCAAGACGGTTTCCATTGGCCTCTTGTTTCCCAAACATTTTGGCCCTGGTTCAGTTCGGCTGCACGCGAACATATCTGGCTTCATCATAGAAAATTGCGACTGTCACTATGAGCTTCTTTTAGCTGCAACCACTTCCGTCTCTCAGTAACAGTCCTCTTGGTAAACTCACTGAAAATCCACTGGAAAATCAACTCTTCACATTTAGCTGCTATCCAGATGGTTTCCTCCGGCTTCCGTTTCCCAAACTCTTTGGGCCTGTTCAGTTGCTGCCCATGAACACCTTTTCACTGAGCGTTTCACACTCACTAAAACAACTGTCACATTTCTCTTCAAAATGAACAATACACCTTATTGCTTACTCTATTTATAGTTTTTAATTACTCTCACAATTAATTACTTCCATATATGGTAAGGTTTTTAGGTCTATAAGTAATTAATTGGTGTCTTATGAATTCATTTCCATATAAGATAATTTATAGTCTATTTCATTAGTCTCTTATCAAGAAATATTTGTAATCGGCAAATATTTCTTAGAATTTATTGATCGCAATTAACATAAATTATTTGATTAAATTTACCACTTATCAGTTCGTGATCTAAATATATTTCTCTAATATTTTCTACTTTTTCTGGAATGCACAAACTTATACTAATGTAAATATAAATATTTTTATAAAATATTGCAGAAATAATTTTATACTTATTTAAATTACTAAATTATAAACTTCCTTTTACTTCTATAAATATTTAGAAAAAGACATTAAAAAAATGCAAATTGTCTCCTCGATATGTATTTCAAGGAAAACCACTTTCATTCAAATGGCCTATGGCTCACTATTCTAACACTATTGTTATTTATATATCTAAACAAATTTATATTGATTTAAATTACTATTTTCATTTTCAAAGCACTCATATTTAGATATTATTATAATTATTTTAAGTTATGAAATTATTAGATTTCTCAATTTACGATATACATTTTAATTTATTATATATTTAATCTTTGAACCTGCATTGGCTACAATGCAGTTTTATAACATAAATACTACAAAGTAGTATCTGATACCATTTGTGAGAAAAGTGTTATTTTGTGATATAATTAAGATTCCAAATCTGATTTTTATTTTAAAAATTAGTTACAATAAATATTATAATAATAAATAAATAACTAATAACTTTTAAATATTTGTAATTGCAAAACGGAAGTAACTATCTCCCACAGTTATGTAGCATCAAAATTCAATGAAAAGATAGAATGATACATACTATCTTTGGATTCTGTTATTATATAAGTTTAATTTTTGACTTGGTTTTTTTAAAATTATACAGTCACCATTAATATATTCAAAGGATGGAAAATGAGTCTTACTTTTAACAACCTTTGAACGTAACTCATTGGGAGGTAGATACTTTCACTTTCCAATTACAGATATTTAGAAGTTATGGTATTTATTATTACAATTATTAAAACTAATACTTCACTTCCCATTCAAAAGTTGTTAAAAGTAAGATTCGTTCTTCATCTTTTGAGTATATTAAAATGTGATTGCAGAAAATTTAGTCTGTAGATAAATTAAAACAATAGACAAAATTCACAGTATAATTTAAAAAAAACCAAATCAAAAATCTAAGCTTATATAATAACAGAGCCCAAAGGTAGAATATATCATTCTATCATTTCATTCGATTTTGATGCTACATAACTTAGTGGGAGGTAGTTATTTCCACTTTGCAATAAATATTATAATATTTATATAAAAAAGTAGAAAAAAATATAATTATAGATGCAAAAATGGAGCTTATAACTGGAAGCAGTTGATTGCTTTCTGTTAAGAAAAGGGCAGTCAAATTATTATAATGAAATCAATTTGATTTTTTTTATTGTATGCATTATTTATAATAAGTCTAAAAAATAAAAGCAAATATAACCATAAATTGCAAAAAATGGGGAAATAAAATTACTTTTGTTTAGAATATAACCAATAAAGAACGTAACTGGATTAGTTATATTGAAATCAATTTGATTTTATTTATTATATTCATTATTTATAATATTTATGTAAAGAAATAAAAACAAAATAATCGTAGATCACAAAAAAAAAAATATGGAAAAATAAAATTACATTTCAACTATACAACAACATGAGACAAATCTCCCAAAAGTGGCATAAAATCTACTTTATGTGAGGAAAATTCAAACTTGTCTGATTTTTTGCAAAATGCTTCTACCCTTAGAAAAATACTGAGACATACTCTTAAGAAGTTGTTAAAATTCTATGAAATTAAGATATATGAAAATTTTTAGATGTTGCATTAAAATATCACAAGTGGAAGAATTTATTAAATTCTTGTTTAAAGTATAATTCTTCGATTTGTAATGAATAATAATATAATATTAATATCTAAATGTGAGTGCTTTGAAAATGATACAGTGATTTAACAACACAAAAAGTATTTTCCATAAGCATAAAGAGCTTTTTAATTTCACTCTTAAAGTAGAAATATAATAGTCCCCAAACATTAGTTAAGCAATGTGCAACAAATTAATAGGTTTATTAAAAAAAAAAGTTGTTTTTCGTCATCTAATTTTAAGGCAACTATCTTTTGCTGGTTACAGGCTTTTATTTAGTATGGTAATACCTCCAGAAACATGTTTTTATTGTAGTTGAGGAATAAAAATAATACTAATGAATCTAAGTAAAGTAAGTAATATCTCTTGCAATGATAAATAAGCTTAGTTACTGTCAAGTCTTTACTTCTGGTTCAAGATTTTTTGCAGATACTGATGTAGGCTTATATTGGGAAGTTAATTAATGGACTTAAGAAGCCATGTTTGCTATTATGGTCCCTTGCTAATAGAGGATTTTGTAAGTTATATCAAAATCAGAAATGATTGATATAAAGATTATACTATACAAATTCCAGGTCATTATACAAGATGACATGTATAATTTTTCTCAAAGACCAAAAATTAAAAACTTAACTTGCCGGTATTGAAGTACATGGTTTGATTTTTAAATAGCATAGATTTTATATACTGGTCGAGGAATAAAGTGTTTTACAAATAAGACTATGAACTATATTTTTGGTGAACATTTGCTTCAAAAATTTAAGATGACTTTGTATCAAAATTATTTAATGTTTTTTTCCTTTCTTTGCATTTATATATAGTGTGTTCCTGGCAATTATCCTTCACATAAAATATTCAAGCTTTCAAAAGCTGTATTATCAATTTTTTTTTTAAATATACTTTTTTTTTATATTTTGTTTCTTATATTTTAAAAGCAATAACATTTATTACATAGTTTAGTTTTTGCAATAAATTTAATTTAATCACTGTATTTAAAGCTCATTGTCTGAATAAATAATGAGTGCAGAATTATATATATTGTGCCATTACAATTTAGTCACTAGATAAATTTATAGTAATGTGCATGTAGAAAAGGTAAACCAAAAATCATCATCACATTTTTTTATAATCATAAATGAAATTGTAGGGCATCCAAGTTTAAACCCTACAAGGTCCAGTTCTAAAAGCTTTAAACAGAGAAAGAATGGGTCAACAATTACATGCTTTACTTGTTTGTGTGTTGATAGAAAGGTAATACACACATTTAAACTATTTAATATTTAATTTTTCTTTAAAAAGCAAAGTTATAATGCATACATATAGGCAATGTATGTGTAAATTATTTAATTATTTTATATTTCAAATATTAAACATTTTAACTTTCTTTAAAACTAACCTATGCTTGATCAATTCTAATATTTTATTCTATACTTTTATTTTCTTTTCTTTAATTATAAGTGGGATTAAAAGTTACAGATTTAATTAAATAATTGTTATAATTACTAAGCTAGCAATTATAGTATTTAAGGTTAGTTTATGAATGATTTAAAAATGAAATGTGTATACTCAAAATTTTAATTTCCTAAATATTGAAAGAAAAGGAAGTATTAAATCTGTTAAATTATTTTTTTTTGTACAATTTTTTTTTTTGTTAAAAGAGGAAATCTGTTTAATCAGATATCGATCTTTGTAGTAAATTTTTTGTAAATATTTCACTTTGAAGCTTATGATGAGCAGAACTATAATTTGAAATTGCTTATCAAGATCTAAAGAAGGAAGCTAAAGATTTGAGGTTACTGGATGTTAAAAAAAAGAAAAAACAAAAGAAAGGAAATAAGAATTTCTATTTTTTTTTTTAAAACAAAA
This sequence comes from Epiperipatus broadwayi, assembly GCA_028023455.1. Taxonomy (NCBI): domain Eukaryota; kingdom Metazoa; phylum Onychophora; class Udeonychophora; order Euonychophora; family Peripatidae; genus Epiperipatus; species Epiperipatus broadwayi. Next base: position 4,722,244 of record JAQFVV010000086.1, read on the forward strand.
GTGTCTGGAAAAGGATTAAACTTTTCAGTTGAAAAATAATATGTTGAAAATAAATTAGAGACTAATTAAAACAAATTTGTCCAAAAATAGAAGTGATGCTATCTCTGATTGGTTAGTTAGCTAAAAATTGGATATAAAAAGCTGTCTTGATTATTAGATATTGGATTGATTCAGATTATTAAACTATAATATTGAACGCTGAAAATATAAGAGATGGAGGGCTAGAAAATTATATGTATATTCCATGCGACCATCTGAAAGCTGCACATCACATAGGAAAGAAAGATGTGCTAAAATAATATTCTACACCTTTCAACTGACCAGATAAATAAGAGTTTTTAATAGAAGGAAGAAAGCATTCACCTGCATTCAAAGAAGATGAATTAATCTACTGATAAATATTAATCATCAAGCCAATTAATTGTTACAACAACTGATTTTAACTCAAGAAAATTTACAAATGGGAAAACAATGTGTATTTCACCACATGCTTGACAAGAAGAGAAGAAAATTTACTATAATGATTTCCAAATGTCCACTAAAGCAAATAACCTCAATAGAGCATCACATCAAATAGTATCCACCTCAAGAAAGAGATGTTCCCAGTAAAACGGAAATGGTAGCTACAGAAATATAAACATTATACAAGACAAGTTTGAACCCTTGAAATTGCCACAAACAAAAGATCGGTAATAGACTTTTATACTATTTCTTTATGATATCAGCTTAATAAACATTTTAGCAATAAAGTGGTATATTTGATTTAAAGAACTTTTAAAGACTATTCAGATCAATTAAAAACAAGAATGTCTTACTAATAATAACTTTGAGCTTCATAAATGATCTTGAATGTATGAAAATTATTTGTTTATTAATTTTACAATATTAATGTGTAAAACAATTTTTTTTTATGGTATTATGATTTTAGTTTTAACTAATATTATTATTATTTTGGTTTTTAATAATATTTTGTTATCAGGGATAAAACACCACATACATAATGATATTTTTATATGTGTAAAATTGGGAGTGAATGTGGAATAACAAGTAGTGTTAGAATATTAGATTAGTTTGTTTCATTAAGTATAGCATTTTTGAGGTAGAAGAGAGGGGGAGAAATAATTTAAAACTTGTTTCTAAAACTGCTCTTTCAATTTTACTAACATTTCTATTTATATTCTATTTACATGTTGGATTTTAAAGTATGTGTGCCAATGAGCAGATAATATTTTTTCTTAATACTTTTCTCATGGAGTGAAAATCATGGTCAATGTGACGTCCAACTTAATACAAAATACATTTGAAGGGAAAGGGGGAAGAACTTAAAATTAATCTGAGGATTGTAATATAATCAATTATTATTATTATTCATGTCAATTTTCATATTATCTAGAAATTTTTCTGTATATGTTAGAAATGTAGTAATAAATATTAGTTTGTTTTATTAAATGAGGCGATATATTCATTAAGTGTAGCTTTGTTAAGGTGATTATTCATCATCATCAATGGTTGAATATAGTTATTTAAGATATAAGTAAATATGCTAAAATTAAGCAATAATTATGAATTTCTTTATAAAAATTTAGTTTTGTTTAGGCTTAGTCCTAGAGCTGTAGTTGAAACCTTGTCATTATTGTTATTATCATCATCACAGCATCAACGTTTAATTAAGAGCGTTTAATGTTTAAAGGCCATAAAAATATTGATTTATAATATTTAGGATCTTAGATATTAAACCACATCCCATCACTATTTCATGCAAGGATGAGGATGCATCCTAAATTAGTAAACTGAGCTAGTGAACTTATAAAATATTAAAACACTTTGTTATGTTAAGACTGAGAAAGATTATGTCTAATAACTCACTTTGGTTTAAAGAGTTTACTTTTACCTAAATATTAGGCTTATAGTGATATGGCTCAAAAGCAAAACCCATTTTATTAAAATAAAGTACCAAGAAGGGATTCAAACCCGGTACATGGAAAGGTTATTGGAATAACCATGTCTAGATCAGATAACTAGTGGCCCGCAGACCTCACTTAGATTTGTTAAACATGCACTAACACAAACCAAGAAATGAAAGTGGATAAACCTACGCCTGATACCTGGTTATATTTATTGAATTATAGGACACTCAGGATTCCATAAAAAGTTAAATGTTATAATTTATATTTGACAATTGAAAATATATAATTTTCATTGCGGCTACAGTGAAAAATTGAAATATAATATTTTGAATGATACCAACGGCTATTATAACAAAAAATTATACTTTAGATCATTCATTTTATGATACAATAGTTGCTGGAAGTCATTCAAATAAACTTCAAATTTAGAACTTAGAATGATAATGCACATATTTGTCATATAATACGTATTGGAGAATGTGAAGTCTAAAAGATATCACTAATATCTGCAGGTGCAAAATAACATGGTTTAAAGTATAGTTTAAATATTCCTTTCATATGTTAATATATTTAGTATTACATTGTTGGATTAAACAGTATGCCATTTGTAGCCATGCACAACTTGCGTACTTCAATTAAAAGTAAAATGTTTACACACTAAACGCATTCGTACGTTCTGGTTTCGTAGTTATTGATAGTATTAAAATAATTTTAATTTAGTCTATATATGATAGTATGCATAATTTTTTTTATATATACACAAAGATACATATGAACACTCGCACATATATGAAAGATAAAAATAAATAAACCATTATACCAATGTATTTTGAAGGAAGAGCACCATAGTTAGCTTATATTTTTATTATAAAAAAAAGTTTATTTTTGAAAAATAGGTAATCCTAACTCAGAAATACATTCGTCATTATTTTAGTGTAACCTATGATTAATTGTTGTCTTATATACTAATCAACAGTTTAAAAATCACTGATAATTCTGTCATTGAAATGTAATAAATTAAGAACGATATTAATATTGCTTCATACATGGAGAAAATATTAGAAAGATTAACATAATCATAAGGCATTTCTGATGCTATGCATCTTTATCAACGACAATCAATATTTAAGATTATATTTAATGCTTTAATTATGAAGTAGTATCGGTTTTACTTTTAATTTATTGATTGTCAGGTAATGTGTTAGTTTGTGTAAATATGTTTTATATTTAACTAGCTCACAGACTAGTAATGGTGAGAAAAACTTCGAATCATTAATACTTATAATATTTTTTTATATATATCTGATTATTAAGCGCAATCACTTAAAGGAGAATTCAGTTTTTTTAGTAAAAACTCTTTAAGTTTATTTTTATTCAGATATTGATTTTTTTTATTTTATTTTTACAAAGGTAAGTACATTTTACTTTACATTTTTTTTATATTATATTTTTATTTCTACTCATAGAATACTTATATCATATTATTTGTACTATGTTTGTTTTGTCTGGTGGACAGTCTGTCATTATTTATTGATATTAGCTCATTTAATGATAATTTCAGGCAGTGGAATGAGTTACTGGATTCCCGGCTAAATCCTAAGCAGCGAGAGGCTATCCTTGCTATCACAACACCAACAAATATAATTTTACCACCAATCTTACTGATCGGGCCATTTGGCACTGGAAAAACTTTTGCCCTTGCTCAAGCTGTAAAGCAGATTCTTCTTCAGCCAGATTCCAGGGTACTCATTTGTACACATTCCAACAGGTAAAAATTTTTTAGGTTTAAATTTGCCCCCTAATATTAAATTCCTCCATATAGTCTTAATATTTATACTGGTGGAATTTCTAAATAATCTTATTTTTAACTTCATTTGAAAGGTTTTTTCTTTTTTTTTTACTTACTAACAGAATATAAATTTTAATATCAAACAGTAATCTGATCCAAGATATTAGTTAACAAGATGAGAATGCTTTCTAATTTTTAGAGACATATATCCAGTGAACTCTCAGTCTATTGTTTTTCAAAACCAGAGAAAAGAAATGATAAATCAGAAAGACCTAAATTTATGGATTAGAATGATTTTCACTGAAATAGTATATGTAAAATACAATTTAATCAATAGTTTTAACTACAATTTCAGATAATCAAAGCATTTCATATCTCATATTTTCAAAATGTGTGTGCATGAATATAGTTTAATATCAGAGTGATCATGTGTGACTAAAAATTTGGATTTCTATTCATTATTATTATCAGAATAAGAGTATATTTTTAAATAAATAATCTTATCCAATCAAGTAAAAAATAATTTATTTAAATTTTTAATTTCACCAATAAAAAAAATTAATTAATATTTGCTTGTTTTATATACGTTTTGGATTTTAATTGATTACTGAATAATATACAACATTTATGTGTAAGATTATTAAAAGAAAGATAAAATTTATGCAGAAGTTACTGAAAATCTCCAGTGAGCTATATATAAAATAATACAACTCAAATAAATACAGAATGAGCTCACCCATACTCTAGCTTGGATCGCATGTAAGCAATAGTTCTCATGCAAACAAAAAAAACAACATTAAAGAATGAGTAACAATGAGAAAATGTTGAGGAATTAAGTGAATGGTTTTTAAAGACATTTTTGATTTTAAAAAGTAAAAGAAAATGTTATCATTGACTTATAAATTATTAAGAGAGAGAGGATACAATTTTTTTTTTTTTTTAATAAATAGTAATAAATATGTTTCAAATTAAACAAAAATCCATGCCGAAAAATATTACAACTGGAACTTTGATTTGTCAACAATAGATGTGAAAATACAAAATAAAAATAATGTACATTCTTATGGTTCTGATTCCAGATTCAAACAAAGCAGATAGTAGATGTGAAAAATTGGTGATACATGCAAAAACGATGCATTGAAAGTCTCTCAGTATAGGAAGAATAGCAATCAATATTTGTTCTTTAGTCTTGGAAAGACATACAAAAAAATTTCATGGAGTTATTTATTGAATATTTTAATGAGATGAAGATGCCAATTGCAGGAAAAGTTGATTATTGGGAAATTTATATATGAATGAGAAAACATTGGTGAGATTTAAAGATTAATGCAGCGTAGGTATGATAAGAAATCATCAATTTACATCACATGATCATCATTTCTTATGCTTGCTCGTAACTTATTAAAACAGGCAAAACTCTCCATACAGTAGTGCCACTCAGTGCAAGCCAGAATAATCAAGGCACTAGATAGGGATGTTATGCACAAGCCTTCTGGCATCCATTGATTACTCTGGCTTGCACTGAGTGGCACTACTGTATAGAGAGTTTTGCCTGTTTAAAATCACCAATTTATATGCATTCTATAGAAACAGGATATATATTTGAGGAAGACAGTTTGAAAGTGATTGGAAGATATAGAAAATTAAAGGAAGCTATATTAATTAAAAAGATAAAGCCAAATGTAAATAGAGATTGGGGAGGGGAGGAGTAAGAACATTTTTATAAAAAATATTAATTATAAAAAATAAAAAATATTATTAATAAAAAAAAAATATATAAAAAGTTTAAAGAATAGGATAAAAAGTTGAAAAAATTGATAATAGAGGGAGGTATATGCAATGAGTATATGTAAAAGAAGCTAATAAATTTTAAAAAAATTTTCAGTTGCAGTTGTAAAGAAAGAAATGAAACTTATAGAGAGGTAAGTAAAATGAAAAAATAAAAAGTGAGAATAGGAAAATAAAAATAGAGATAAGAATAGGAATCAAATAGGAATATTAATAAAGGAATAAATATATAAAATAATAGAAGATAATAAAAGATATTAGGGGAAATGGAAAGATTATAGTGATATAGTAAAAAATAAATATGGAATGATAGATAAGATAGAATAAAATAAAGGAATAAAATGAAATAAAAAATAATAAGAAAATATAAGTAAGAAATAAGAGAAGTAAGCTATAAAGTTAAAGTTAAATATGATTATGAATGCTAATATAAAATATTAAAATTACCCCAAATCCATTGGTTGTGTTTTTGATTTTATTTTCTTGGCTACTCTGGTTGAGTTTTGGATTTGGGGTACTTTTAATTATATATTGACTAGTTTAGCTTTATGCTTGTAATGTTTAAATATATAATATGTATATAAAATAATGGTTATATGATTGGTTCTATGTTGTAGCTCTGATGAAGACTACAGGACAGTCGAAACTGTAAGCAAAATAAAGAAGGAATTATATAAAAAAAAATTGCATTAAAGTGTATAAGAGGGGATGATAAAAGAATTTTAATGTATAGAGATTTAATGGTCTTGTACAGAATGAAGTGTAAGATAGGGATGTTATATCTGTTTTAATGTGTAACTTAGATAAAATTATTAAATAAGTGTTGGTTATTAAATTAGTATTGGAAATAGAAGGATTTGTGTATCAGATTTACTAATGATAAGGAGAGTCTTGCAAACAGTAAGGATGTATATTATGAAGGATTTAGAAAACTTTCTGAAGTTTTGGTGAATAAATATTAGACAGGAAGTTATAGAGCATGTTAATGCTTATGAATGTTTGGGAAGTTGGGTAATTGATAATTGAAATAACAAAAAAATTAGAGGAAGAATTTCAATGGCTTCTAATTAAGATAAGAGATTATATTGTGATCCAAAGGTATTGATTTATTTAGAGAAGCTTTATATGGAGCAAAGTTGATGACAATTAGGGGAAGAGAAAAAACTTGAGATTTTAGAGGTAGTGAATTTGGAGAAAAATGAAAAAAACAATTTGGCAGCATGAGATTAGAAAAGAAATTTTGTTAATTGGATAAGTGAAAAAATATGATTTATTGCAGAAGAAAGGGAATTGGATTGGGCATGAGCATTAAGTCAAGGGATTTATGAGAGCTGTATTGACAGAAATATAAAAAGAAAAAGAAAAAAAAAGTTTGAAAAAGCCTGTTTTGATGTTAGCTAGTAATATTGTTAACGATTATAGTATTGCAGCATATAGCCTACGAATTACAATTTTTAATTTTCAATTCTGTACTTATTTTTCACATCTTTAATTTGAAAAATTCCCTAAATAAGCTTATTTAGATCATAATCCACAACTAGGAAACTTTTTTTTTTTTTGAAGGAACTAAAACTTAGACTGCAATGAGATTTTTTTAAAAAAAATCTTATTCTAACATGTTTCATTAAAATTAAATTAGAATTATGATTATTATTTTTTTTACAAACTTATTTTCAATATAAATGATCTCATGTGCCACTTTTAAGTTATACCTAATGCTATCATTTCCTCCAAATCTTAAAAATGAATTTGAAAGATATTGATTTTTGCTAGTTTTAAAACTTTTTTTCTCCAAAACCTTAATGCTGATTAATACTGCCTTTAGAGTTAAATACTTCCTATTAATTGTAGATTTCCTTTTAACCTAATTAAACAATCTGCCCTTTGATAGGTTCATGGACTTGAAAATTGGTTTCCTGAATCTCCGCATGCCCTTTTGTTGTGCTCAGATGAGCAATAATCATTTGATATTTTAAAATCTTCCTCACATCTGAAATTGATTCATTATTTATATACATATAATTTAATAAATCATTACTTCAATAAGTATCCCTTTTTATTTTTTTCCAAAATGGTTCATTAAGTCATATGTAAATTATCAATATAACTTTTCTCTATAAATCTTGTTTTATTTTATCAATTTTTTCCATATCTGTATATACAGTGTATTATTTTAACTCTCTACCTACATTTCAATTATCTTTTATGGTCATTGTTAAAGTTTATTCCTATAAATATAAACATACCTATTAAGGAATAATATTACTAAAGTTTAAATTTTCATTATACTTCTCTCATGCAAGATAGGGAATGGTTTCTATCTACTTTTTACACCTTGAGGAAGGATGTAATCATAATCATATGACCAAAGATGTGAAAAACATCCCAAGATGCACATTTCTTGCTGAACCAGCATTCGTTATTTGGCTCAGATCACAATCTCTTACACATATCTTTATTATTGTTCAGTATATATATAAATAGCAAATGACTTCAGTTTTTCACTTATCTTTGATCATATGTTTATGATTACATCCCTCCACATGGTGTTAAAAGCGGATAGAAACCCGACCTTGCATGAGAATGGTGTAATAAAAATTACACTACTGAAATATTATTCATTATTGGATAATTGATACTGTTCTAATAGATTGTGTCAGCCACCTTATGGCACTATTTATATGCAAAAGCACATAAATATGCCGTTTACGTGGCCACTGCCGATCGAGTTGGGAAATTAGTAATCATTCTTAATAGGTGTGCTATTAATATTCATACACATATTCTTTCAAAGATAGCTATTGTAATAAATAAATCAATCAATAAATAATTATTTTCAATTTCAAAAATGACTCAAAAAAGTAAAAGACACTTCAGTAATTAAAGCATTATCAGCATTTTTATTTTATTTTTGGCCACCACGATATAGTTAGTTATGTATCAAGCAATGTTAATAGACTTTGTAAAAGTTTGCGGGAAGGGGGGGGGGATGGTTTTGCCAGACAGCGCTGGAATTCTACTATAATAGTATATTTGTAATAATGTATGTTTACACAAAATTGTTCCAGTAAATGTTATTAAGGAAATAAGTGAATTACGTTAACCCGTATGCTTATTATTCTTTCACAAAGAACAGGGCCGGCCCGGTAATGTTATATTGATGTGTTTTTGCATAGCAATGATGCCATCAAGCGGCTGACACGATCTATTAGAACAGTACCAGATTATCTGTAGTCTAATGAGTGATTAATAAAAATTATTAATACAAACATCTATATTTATAATGTGTTTACAAAAATTGACAATAACAGTATAATATTCAGTCACATTTATATATTTTCTAAAAAGAAAGTAATTATTTTATATAAAACAAAACACAGGTAAGTTAGCTATAGTTTTTATTTATTTATATATTGCTGTTTTGAAAATTGTAGAATTCTCTGTTTTTTTTTATTATCATATATTTTTTTCTTTTATATATATAATTTAATTTATCTTTTTTTTTGTTATTTTCCAATTTCATCTATGATCAGAAAATATTTAATAATGTGAAAATAAGTAATAAAAAGGTATATATAATTTCATGTATATATAAAAATTATTTGATTTTAGATAATATAGTGTAGATTTAATAAGAGTGTCAAAATCTCCATACAATAGTGCCATCAAGTGCAAGCCTTTTTAATCAATGGATGCAGGAAGGTTTGTGCATAAAATCCCTATATAGTGCCTATTCATCCAAACATTCCCAGACTAGTTTTTAGCTTGTGGCTTTCAGTAGTGAGGAGCATAATGGTGACTGTGGTTTTTGAACAACCAGACACCAAAATGTGTAAATGTTGAACTGAGTTCAGATCTATCTGATTGTATAAGCGAATGAGCTTGGGTTGGAAACATTATGGTGTTTTCACCTTGGACTCCTAGCTTTATAATTAACCAAATAGGTAAAAGGTGGCTACTGGCGGTTGCATTAGATCCTAAAATCTGTGTGCAGTGCTCTCAATCCAAGGCTCCTCATGAATGAAAACCACAAGCTAGAAACTGGTCTGGTGATATTGGATGAGTAGGCACTAGAGAGGGGTTTTATGCATAAACCTTCCTGCATTTCATTGATTAAAAAGGCTTATGCTTCCTGACACTACTGTACGGAGAGTTTGGTGTAAGCATATGAAATGGTGATCATATGATGTTTTGATGGCTTTATACCTATCCTGCTTATACGATAATGGTGACTGTGGTCTTTGAAAAACCAAAATGTATAGATGCTGAAATGACTTCAGAAAATAAATGATTATACAAGCACATGAGTTTGGGTTGGAAACATTATGATGTTTTCATCTTTGGTTCATAGCTTTGTAGTTAAGCAAATAGGTAAAAGGTGGCTGCTGGAATGTTGCATTAGATATTAAGAACCTAAGTGCAGTGCTGTCAATCTAAGGCTCCACTGATGAAAGCCACAAGCTAGAAACTAGTTTGAGGATGTTGGATGAGTAGGCACTAAATAGAGATTTTATGCACAAACCTTCCTGCATCTATTGATTAAAAAGGTTTGCACTCGGTGGCACCACGGTATGGGGAGTTTGGCATTTTTATTAATAGCATGTGTAAGCATATGAAATGGTGATCAAGTGATATTTTGATGGTTTTATAGTGTAGATTTATTTGAATGTGGTATTGTTATTATGGAATATCATAAACATTAATATAAATCTGCACATAATAATCATAAGAAATGGTTTAAATTTGCGTGAAGATATAGTTTGTTGTAGTCTCTATTTTAAAAAGACAATGGTCATAAAATAAATTAAAATTTATAAAGAAAAATAATTTATATACTATCACTTTTTTATATTCCATAATTTAAAAAAAAAAGACTTGCTCATCATTATTTTAGATAACTCATTTATCCTAAGTTTACATCTTAATTTTTTATTATAATTTTCGAAATATTATTAAATGTCAAACATTTAAATAATTTTTTTTTCGTAAGTCCGTAGTTATAATTAGCCTACTAAAGGAGTTGTTCCTGATAGTCTTTATTAAAAATTATACAATAGACCCATTATATTTGCTCTCAAAAACCCATGGATTTAATAACTAACTCAACATTTATGTGGGTTTGCCGTTCAGTATGAGAAACATCATAAATCCTTTCTCAGACAGCTATTTTCTTGTTACATGCACCCATTTAATCTTTCATGAAGGCGTTTGCATTCAAATTAAAATTTTCTTTAAAATGACATCAAAATGCAAAATTAAGGACTATAGACATTTTGAAAAGTCTTAAGGAAGCTATCAAGTTCTTTTTCACAACATAAAATGGAAATATTTTTTATGACTGGGAAAATGAGCAAGCACAAACATATTCATATATGATCTTATTCACCTAGATTTGAATATGTACATATGCCAATGCATCAATTTCTTATTATACTATTATTTTGTTGATATTTTAATGTTTAATTTTTAAATTAATTTCTTTCAAGTTTTTGCATCTTAGATAAATGTAATTTATAGCAATGTATTTTTTAACCAGTACTAATTTATTTCACAATTGTTCTCATAAATAAATATACAAAGGATCCTAAATTATTACAACCCAAGTACTTGGAATAAACATAATGATAATTTATAACACAGTATTTTGCAAGTTACAATCCCAGTATTAATTTTATTTCAAATAAAAATTGCTCTATAAATACACAAATGGTCCTATACTATTAATAACTGTATGTTTCAAATAAATGCAATAATAAAAATCATTTCTAGAGATTCGAACGATGTATATCTGAATTAGAAGTGGATATTCGTAGGGGTTGCTATCATTCACATGAAGGTTTAGATTCAAATAACGCAAATATAGTGGACCTATTATATTAATATAATAATAATGATTGTTAAGATTTCTTTGAATTTACTATATTAACCTGTTTATTTTCATTTAAATGATTTTTCTTTCTTTGTTATTTGCTTTGTTTTTAATTAATAATAATTACGTTTTAATTTTGAATTGCAGTGCTGCTGATTTGTATATAAAAGATTATCTGCATCCCTATGTACAACAAGGTCATCCTGAAGCCCGTCCTTTGAGAGTATATTACAAGAATCGTTGGGTTCAAACAGTACATCATGTCGTTTTGCAATATTGCCTGATCAGCGGTGAAGAAAGTACTACAACCTTCACCATGCCTACCAAAGAAGATGTTTTAAAGCACCGAGTGGTAGTGGCAACATTGACTACTTCTCGTTATTTAACGCACATCCGATTAGAAAAAGGTGAAAAGTATATATTTTTGTAAATTAAAATTTTGTTGTTCGTAGAGTGAAAAATGTTTTTATTAACTTAATTCCCCAAACTTGTGGTATTTGTTAAAAAAAAAGAAATTGATATTACTAATTTTTATTCATTATTTTTATTAATAATTAACAACTTGAGTGTATGTTAAGAAATTGAAGCATTTTCAATGTTTATTTTTTTCAAGTTGCGTCAGTAATGTTTGAAATTAAATGTGAACATGGATGAAAGTATGCTCACTATTGAATTTTTGATTAATATTTGTAGAAAGCAATAGAAAGACTAAGAAGAGGGGTAGAGATACCGTTAATAGGTGGCAAAGGAGTATATACTTTGTCGGGTCTTTTTTTTTGCGGATGATATCCTTTTATGTGCAGAAAGAAGAGAAGATATGGATATTATATTGAGGACATGTGCAAGGGTGGGTAAAGAAATGGGGATTAAATTTAGTGAAGAAAAATCAAATATAATGATGGTTAATACTGGGGAAAGAGAGGATGTAGATTTTTTATTGGGGGATATAAAGTTAAGTGTGGTGGATAGATATAGGTATTTGGAAATCAGCGTATGTAATCAGGAAAATTGCTTGGATGAATGGGAGAAAAAATTGGTAAATGTAGCAAAGAAAAGAAAGGGTTTGGTAAAGAAACTAACCGTATTTTCATATAATAAATATGATGTAACTAGAATTGTATGGAAGGGAGTTGCAGTAGCAGGTTAACATATGGTAATGATGCATTATGTGTTAGTAAAAGGATTTTAGATTATTTAGAGAAAGTACAAAAGGAAGTAGGAAGACATGCATTAGATGCAGAGGTGTGGACAGCAAAGGAGGCAATTCAAGGAGAAATGGGATGGTCAAGTTTTTATATGAGAGATGCAAAAAATAAAATGAAAATGTTTAGTAGGTTGCAGTTTATGGATAATAAAAGAATAGCCAAAATAGTGTTTAATTGGGTTATGAGTAAAGGGCAGGTAACAAGATAGGTGAGAAAGGTAATGCGTTATGCAAAAGATTTGGATAAAGAATTTATATCGGTATACTTGTATAAAAGATGGGATGATTGTGTTAGGAGGATTGTTGAGTGTTATAGTGGTAAGGAATGGGATAAAAGAATAGAAGCATTAATAAAAAATAGGGAGTTGGAGAGATGGAGAAGTAGTATGGAGGGTAAGAAGAGTTTAAATATATATAGAAGTAAACGGAATATTGGAAGCAAGTTAATTTATGATAATAGTAAGGAAAGTAATTTATTGTTTAAAGCTCGAACGGGATCTTTAGCAACTAGAGAATATACATGTAAATGGAAAACTATGGTTGATTTAGCGTGCAAATTATGTAAAGAAGGTATAGAAAATATTAGGCATCTATTGATTGAATGTAAATGCTTGAAAGCAGAAAGGGTACAGATAATGAAGTTATGGGAGAATAGGTATGAACAAAGTGACTATACAGAAAGTGAGTTATTAGCTTTTATGCTGGGTTTGCAAAAAGATAAGGGGGATTTAGATTTAAAAGCCATAGAGTTGACAAAGATCATGTTGTGGAAATGGGATGGGGCAGAATATGGGAAGACTTAGAGTGGGGAATGGAAAATAAAGTGGCTAACAGGTTTATCTGGGCATAGTTGCTGAGATATTCTTGACTTTATTTAAGGAGAAGCCAAATACATCACATCACATGATCTTTTATAGATATAAAATCAACAAGTCCCTTATTAATTTGTTAGCGGCCATCTTTACTTCGTCAAAAATATCATATATTTGAAAGTATGCCTTGGAAGATAGATTACAAATTATTGTGTATTTCTGAGATTTTTGTTAATAGAAAGTGAATAGAAAGATAATACATATAGTTATATATTTAGGAGTATTTTTAATTGTTGGTCTAAATAGTTTCCCTAGTAATAGTGATGAAAATATGTGTCATTCCACATTATTCCTAGCTTAAATCTTGAATTATTTCCATTTGTTAATGAATTTTTTCTTCTTAGGATTCTTTACACATATCCTGGTGGACGAAGCCGCTCAAGCCATGGAATGTGAGAGTATTATGCCTTTATCATTGGCCACAAAATCAACAAGAATTGTTCTGGCAGGAGATCACATGCAGGTTATTTATAATACTTTAAATCTTTGGAAATATTGTGATTAATCATAATAATGTAGTTGTATTTTGTTAGCTTTTCTGAAAAATTTTTTCCCCCCAATGTATAATTTGGAATTGTTTTTCTCCGCACTACATTTTATAATTTTATCACATAAATCTTTTTACTTATCATTTGATTAGGTATAATTGTAATTTATAAAAGTTGTTGTGCTGCTTGTAAGTAATTTATTATTATTATTATTTTTTTTTTAGTTAAGCCCTGAAGTGTATTCTCCTTTTGCACAAGAACGCCGTTTACATATTTCATTATTGGAAAGATTGTATGATATGTACCCTAGTGAAAATCCATGCAAAATCTTATTATGTGAAAATTATCGTAGCCATGATGCTATTATTCAATACACGTCAGAATTATTTTATGATAATAAATTAGTTGCCAGTGGGAAACAACCTCGGCATGAAGTATTTTATCCATTAACTTTCTTCACAGCTCGGGGGGAAGACGTTCAGGACCAGAACAGTACTGCCTTTTACAATAATGCAGAGGTACCATTTTAGTTTCTATGCTAAATCTGATGAGTTTAACATCGAATTGGCTTTTGCTAATTTATTATTAAGTCTATTTAGAAATCTTTTTTTTACTAATTTGTTTTTACTGTTTGGTTTTACTTAGGTTGAAATTTTTGTATCAGTATTTATTCTACCCATTGTTTTTATTTATTAAAATAGTAATAACTGCTTTGGACAGATAACATATATGAATGTAAATGTTTACTTTGAAATGTCATGGCAATCTCCATCAAAAAAAAATTTTCTATGGCACTGTTAGTAACTGTCTCTCAAGTTGGAGTGAAAGTATTGATTACTGGCTATTGTCTTTCTGAAAATTTGGCTCTTTATATCTTCATTGACAGTAAATTTTTTAAATTATTCATTTTATTTGAAGAATGGTATATGTGACTCAACAATTATATGACAAAAATGAAAATTGCTTGATAATTCTTAACAACTTACTTATTGTCATTTTTTTTATATAAAATATGGAGATAGGAAACTAATGGGAGCACTTCAACATAACAAAAAAAAAAAAGCTAAATTGAAATGAAATACTAATTGTAAAGCATGTCATTTCCCCCAGAAAAGATAAAAGTGGTCAAGCGTTGATAGCCGAGAGGTCCGCGCAACTGCCTTGCAAGCAAGCAATTGCTTGCAGACAGTTGTCGTGGGTTCACTTCCCGGCCGATGCTATGACATATGAAAAAAAAAGATAAAGTGCTCTGATCACTTAAATACAATAACTTTCTGGGGTACTAAGAAAACAGCTTTTTTAAAAAAAAAGCTAGTCACAGCATTGAATTGTACTCCATTTGACAGGAAAATCTACAGATATGGATTGCATATCCAGTTTCATAATAAAAGCTTGTAGTAAATATAGAAGTCTCTACTGGTTACTGCTGTTAGTAAATAATAGAATTTGTAAATGTAAATAATGTTTATTATACTGTCTGTTCCTTATATTTGTTTTGTTTCAAAAAAGAATTTTCTAAAAAGTATTCTTATTTATTTTAGGTCTATGAAGTAGTTGAGAGGGTTGGTGAGCTTCAGAAAATGTGGCCCAAGTCCTGGGGACGTCAAGATGATACCAGCATCGGCATCGTCTCACCGTATGCTGATCAGGTACAAAGATCTCATAATTATATAAAAGTAATACTTTTGTTATATTAGCTCTGAGCACAATCATGTATTGATAAAGCTCACACATTCAGGTAAAATAACTATTAAATTAATGCTGTTGTCTTTTAGAATTACATTAAAGAAAATCATAATTTTTTTCTAAACAGAATCATGTTTTGACAGTTTGCTACATTGAAAACTGAAATGATAAAAATTGTAAACCACAAAATGTTCTTTGCTTTAAGCTTATTAAATGGAAGGGATTCACTCAATCTTCAGTAACAAAGAAGTCTTGAGCAGGACTAAATTTTAAAGTTATCATTTAAAGGCTATACTAATTTTAAACTCCATTTCGCCACACACACACACCTGATTTAGTGCAGTGTTGGGGTATTAGATCCTGGAATGTGGTGGTCTCTCAGATCAATTCCAGTTCTACCATATCTAATACTCACACTTTTTATGAACTGAGCAATAAAATCCCATTCAATTTTACAGTCTTAATCTACAATAATTGTAAAATTATTAAAAAAAATAATTACATGTTTTTTGTTAAAAAATAAACATCAAATGAGTGAGGAAAAAAAAAAGTTGGATTTAAAAAATATTCTTATTTTTTACGCATTAATTATCAATGATTGGGTAATAGTAACAAACAGATCCCAAAGTACTAAAGTATCAGCTTTTTTTAAATAGAAAGCATTGTTTTTATTCTAAAATTTATGGACCCTAATTTTCATTTTGTTAGCTATTAAGATCTGCTACTAATTCAATAATTATATATTGTAGCAACATTAGTTATCAGTTAACTACAAATACTTTTGACTTTTTGGCCAAACGATAGTTGATATCACAAAGCATTATATAATGATCTTTGATTAACATTCAATCTGTATTTATCATGAGTAATTTCTTCATACCATCCAGAGCCATCTATGTAGCCAAAAATTAAACAAGTTGGTTCATGTTCAAAATCGTAACTTGGGACTAGGCCACCATATTGAATTTTTTAAAATACTGGTCCGAGACACAATTTTCACAATAACTTCAGTTTTAATTATGTTAGAGCAAAAACAATTACATTGCTAGAAACTAGAAAAACTAAGGAAAACAATAAGCATAAAATAAATAGTGATAACTATATAAAAAATAAGGAAAAAAGAAATTTTCACATCCGAAATAATTATTATTTTGTTGTTTGTTCGTAATTTGGAAATTAACATTAACTAAAAATTCAAATTACATCTTCAGTGATAATTTCTTTGTATTCCTCACAAAATTATCTTTCTAAACATGTATAACATGTCTTACCTGAGATAATCCATAGGTTCACAATGTCCAAAAGAAGTTGGTTATGAATGCTTCATTTTTATTTTGTACCCCAACAGTTCCAAATGTCAAAGGCATCTATAAAGAAAAAGATTCATCCTAATAAAAGATACAAAAGAAATCATCATAGCAATTGGCTTCTTGTCTTTCTAAAACTAGAAATTGTAGGCTACTGTCTATATCGGTGATAAAATGAGTTTCATCTCTTCATTTTATATTTTTTTGTGTACATCGGTGATGTTTATATTCTTTATGGATACCAGTGATGTTTATATTTTTTATGCACACAAGTGATGTTTATATTCTTTATGCACACAAGTGATGCTATCTTATTATATTTATTATATCACATAGATATAATTTATTTGCATATAGTCCATTTGTTAGCTGTAGACTTGAAAATAATGTTGTGAAACATAAAGCAAAAACAGAGTGACTCCAATGCATGAACAAGAATAAATAAAAACATAAACAAGAATCAGAATTTGATTATATGCCTGCATATGCAATCTTTTTATACATTTGATTATTAGTTTTATAACTCATTACTTGTAAACACAAACATATTATATAAACATAATTATAAATAATAAATTATTAAACTTTTTGAAAATCATTATTTTATAAAATAAGTTGATTAGAACTTTAGAAAATTACGATAGAACTTTAGAAAATTATGGTTGATATGAATTCTATATGAGCATAAATAAATATATAACTACAAACTAACACACACTAATTACAAACTAAAATTAATAAAAAAGATAATTTTTTCCAAAAATTAAAAAAAAAAATTTAAATATTATTAAAAAAATTAAAAAATTTCATACTTACAAGTCATTACGCTGAAGCTCTATAGTATGTAGGCCTTGTTTGTGAATAACACCGGAGAAATTTTCACTTACAGGCTTTAGACCATTTTTTGTCTTTTATTGCTTTATGATAATTATAAAAATTATCAAAAAAGAAAAAAATTAAATATTGTGGTTGATTAAAACTACTGCCAAAAATCCAAATTTCAACTGATTTTTTTGAGGTAGAGATCGTTGGAAAGCTACGTCAGTAAAGAAAGAAAACAACACGTCATCTGACGAACACTCAAAGAGCTGTGCATAAGCAGGTAATGAATTAATATGAATAAAATGTGATTAGATAGCTATAATGAAAAAAACATTCCTCTATATTAAAATGATCTATAACTGGGATTTATTTGGCATAATCCCATCTGTATCTTTTCATTACCTATGCTTTACAAAATGAAGAGAAAGAGATTATTACTATCTCAAGTGTAATGAAATACTTTGTTTTCATATAAAAATATGCAATTTTATTTTATTTTCAAAGTATTTTTGATATTGTTAAACGGATTTATTATAATTTTTTTGCCCTCTCCCAGAAAATACACAAGAAAAATTTGTGAAATTTGAATTTACAAAAAATTTAAATTTTAATTCTTTTTATAAGTATTACTAATAAAAGTTGAGGTCCAAATGTATATTAATAATTGTTCTATTATAAAACCAATTTATCTTAATCATTTTGAACACAGCAAAAAATCTTTTATTGCACATATATATACATTTGCCTACATTTCGACTGTCCTGCAGTCTTCTTCAGAGCTATGATATAATGAACAAAATAAAATAAAATACATAACTGTATAAATAATATCAAAAAATGTAAACAATAAAAAACTAAAAACAATATAATATATGAAATAAAACCTAAAAAAACTGAAATAAATATAATTAAACCCAAATGAAATAATCCAGTTAATATAAAATAAAATGCACAATATAAATAGAAAATGAATATAAATTATACATCTGTATTCCTATACTGGATTATTTTATTTGAGTTTAATTATATTTATTTCAGTTTTATTAGATTTTGTTATATATTTTATGTTTTTAGCTTTTTTATTGTTTACATTTTTTATGGTATTATTTATATAGTTATGTATTTTATTTCATTTTGTTCATTATATCATAACTCTGAAGAAGATTGTAGGACAGTCGAAACATAGGTGTATGTGTATATATGTACAATAAAAGGTTTTTTTGTTAAAAAGTATTCAAAGTGATTTGGATAAATTGGATTTATATAAGATATTACAGCAAAAATAAAGAAAAAGATGATTTTGGTAATGTGTTCTATTATAATTGATTTTTATTAAATAACAAAGGAATTGCAGAAATATATTAAAATTATAATTTTTTATTTATTGTAATTTTTGGTAGTTTATTCTTAGCATGTTGAAACCACTTGAGGGTGTAATTTTTATGTAAACAAACAGAAATATTATGTTACCGGGCCATTGTTTTTTTTTTTAATTTAGAATAAAATAAATCATAAATAATGAAATTTATGTAAAAGAAGTAAAATAAATTCGAGAAATCTTTTTTTTTTTTTGGTAATTTTTATTTTTCTAAAATAAAATTTGGAATTTTAACAACAATAAATAAAAATAAATAATTTCTTCAAAACAACATCGTACGCACGCAAATAAAATTTGTAACTTTAACATGATGAAAAAATAAATAATTTCTCTAAAACAACATCAAGGCAATGGAAAAAAAAATTGGAATTTTAACACAAATAGAAATAAATAATTTCTCCAAAACAACATTGTGGCCACGCAAATAAAATTTGTAATTTTAACATGAATAGAAATAAATAAGTTCTCAAAAACAACTTCATGGCCACGCACATATAATTTGTAATTTCAACAAGGCTTAAAATGAAACAGATATTTTGATAACATAATAAAAAATATTAACAAAATAAAAAAAATAGTTCAACTAACAAGTTCCAAATTACACTGAGCAACATGCAACTCGAAGCTTTGATAAGATGTCCTGGAAAATGTCTTCAGATTTGTGAACATGCCGCCACATCCACTCTGCCAAATAGGTGTCCAGCGATTTTCTGGCTGTGCTGCGCTGTTTCTTATTGCACCATTTCAACAATTTCCACATGCACTCAATATTCTGGGTATGTGCGCCTGTTTTGGGGTTGACAAAGTTATAGCAGTGGTTGTTTACTATCGTGTTTGTAACCTGCAGCCTCGAGATCTGAGGTGTTATAACCCTTCCAGCAATCACGAATGGCCTTCAGAAGGGTGGCTGCAGATCAACAGGGTACATCCACAACAAAGCAGTCTCTGGTTTCATGGCACAGCCTGCCAAAACCCACTGTTGTGGCAGCATCCTTCCCTGGTGGTTCTTTCTCCGGCAGAATAATGTCTTGTCCATCTCCACAATTGAGCTAGGCCCACCAATTTTGTTGCAAGGACAAGACATCAGGCTCCTGCGACAAAGTTCACGAAATCCATTTGTTCAGTGGATCATAGTACGCCTAGACATATCCAAATCGCCAATGGCCCTTTCAATGATTAACTCTTTGCAGCTTCAATAGTAGAATAGACGTACGGCCTTCACAAAATCAAGCCATGAGCCCTCGAACCATATATATTCATATAATTGTCTTTATTATACATGACATAGTTTGTTTCATATATTTTACATCTATTAACATTTTTAATATAATCTAGAACGCTTATATTATCAGTGCAATTTATTTTATGTCCGTACTGTAAATAATGAACATATAATGCAGATCTATCATCCCTCCTAGCAGTAGCAGCATTGTATTCTATAGACAGCAAAGCAATTGGGAGAATGAGCTAAAGAACATAATGATGCTATTGCTAGGAGGGATGATAGATCTGCGTTATACATTCATTGACTAATAACTTAATAAACATGATTAGATCCTCAGTATTTTACAATTCACTTTGAAACAATACTTTATGCATGATAACTTGGCACAAAGCAAACATTTTTAATGTTTATTTTAAAGACCATTTGAAATTTGAATAATTTTTGTGATAATTACTCTTAGTAGAATTGTTGCTAGAAATTAAGTTATCAAAATCAATCAAATCCTTTTGACATTCAACTACATATTAATATGACCATATTTGGAGTTTTGATACTACTTTACTTGATGAAAAATATATATTTTTGGGTCATCATAATATATACATACACATATAAATAACCATTAGAAACCAGTCAACACTTAGACAATCCCAATGTAGATAATAACAATCAACAATCTCAAATTGTTGTCAAGGCAACATCCTTTTAACATATAAAATATTTAAGTATATGTAAAATTGAGACTATTTATTTTATTTTTACTTCTTAGCCATTGTGAAATAAATTTGTTAGATATTTGTTTGTAATAATGAAGGTTTTGATTAATTGCAAAGTTGTTTGTATCGCATATAGGGCATAATAAAGTTATTTAATATTGTAATGTGTATATGTATGTGTATCAAATAATAGAGAGAATATTTATAAACAATTTTTCTGGTTAAATAATTTTTATATGAATATTACATTTAAATTATAACACCTACATATTTTTGAATTTTTTTAAAAAATTTGATTCATGCATTATTACTTTATATATAGGTTATGAGAATTCGTTCAGAACTGAGGAAGAGACGTATGTTTGGTGTCTGTGTCGAGAGAGTCTTGAACGTACAGGGTGAGTGTTTCTTGGACACATTGTAGATTATATTTGATTTTCTTTTTAATTAATAGTGATTTTTTTTTTTATATATCCTATTTTATTTTTTTCATTTGTATAAATTTTGGAAAAAAATCTATATTATCTTAAGGTGAGGTTTGTATAATATTTAATCTTAAAAAGAGTAAGTAATAATTTTATTAAAGATTTGCAAAATTTTTGTTAACATTTGTGAATGTAAATGATTTCAGTCAGCGATGGATGTATTTTCTCATGGGTATTTGTCATCAGCTATGGCTGTAATATTTTTTTTATAATCTTGGAAGCTTTGAAACTTAGTGTATAATTAATTACTCTAACAGTATAAAATGTAGCAATAATAGTGTAAATAATGTATTATGAATTAGGTCTGGAAAATCATTTTCTTTACTACATGACTGAAAAATTTAAGATTAAAAGCTGCTTGATTGCTTTTCTGTCCTCTTTGATGCATCCTGAGTAAAATTGGTGCAAATATGTTTTGCATTAAAGATATTTTTTTACCCTGATTTCTATATAAGATGGAAAATTTTATACAGTTGTTTTTTTTTCATGTGTCATAGCATCGGCCGGGAAGTGACCCCGCTAACCTGGGACAACTGCTTGTAAGGCAGCTGTGCTGACCACTTGACCACCAACGTTTGACCAAAGTACAAGTTTTGGTGAAAAGGAATGGAGCTACTATTTTTGCATCAGTATTTAAGAATGGTTCATAGCTCTTCACATTTTAGTGGGTCATCTGTATCGCCAATAGTAGATGGAAGGATTTATTTGCATTCTCTTCAGTTGACCGATAGGATTTGTTTATATTCTTGCATTTTTTCCCCAGTGTTAATAATAATTATTATGAAATATTTTTCTTTCTTACTGCACCAGAGTCAATTTTTTTGTTAGTGTACGATGGTTCTCTTCTGGCATATGGGGAATTTCTAATGAAATATTATGATTACACATGATTTTTCATCAATGCCTAAAATTTAAGATTTTTAAATAATATTTCCCATTTTGAGGAAAGCAAAAAAAAAAATGAGCGGAAAACAATTTTATTGTGCTTATGATTTGAGGAATTTGCAATCATCAGTAAAAGATCATGTTTAATACATCCACTGAGAACAACCAGTTTATTAGAAACTTGTAAGTATACAACTCCATTGTTGTCTAGTTTTGGCTATTTCTAGTGTAATGAGA
The DNA here is from genome assembly GCA_028023455.1 of Epiperipatus broadwayi. Taxonomy (NCBI): domain Eukaryota; kingdom Metazoa; phylum Onychophora; class Udeonychophora; order Euonychophora; family Peripatidae; genus Epiperipatus; species Epiperipatus broadwayi. The sequence goes on from JAQFVV010000086.1 coordinate 4,744,902, forward strand.
CTATAGTAAAGTTTTGGTATTGTAAAGATTAATCTAACAACGCTACTGTCTCGTAATTATTAATTGTTCTACTGCCTCTTAGTTGTTGCACTTTGGGTTTCGTAGTTTGAGCAGATTATGGCAGTCATTACACTGCATCAAAAGCTGATTAATAAAGAATAGAATTTGAAAATATTCTTTAGTTGAAGAGGCTGTAGTAAAATTAAATTATTGTAAAGTTTTCTAATATGCAATAAAATATATTTTTAATAACTGTTAGAAAATATAACTGCTCAGTTCAAATAAGAGGAAAGAACATTTTTGGGGAGAAGGATGGATTTGACATTTCATAATTATTCTTTCAGTATAATTAAGTTAGGTTCTAGTGATTTTTTTTTTTTTTTTGAAAAAAAGAGATAAGTCACAACAATGTAGGTGTTTTAACTCGATCTCTGTTTTATTTCGTTCCTTATTCGTTTGTAATCAATAGATCGTGAAGGTCCATTGTGCAGAAAAGATTGTAAAATTTATAACTACTTTACAGATTTACAGCTTCACACTGCTTTCAACTAGGCTGGTCATACTCCTGGCACTAAGATAGGTATGTAGAAGAAAGAACTTATAGATTAATTAGTATGCAAGTTTGTGAATTTACATATATTACTTGTGTGATAATGCAATGCAGGCATCTTTTTTATTTATTGCATGAGAGTTGTTTGCAATAAATCACAACCCTTTGTATTTTCTCTTTCGATCATTGTGCTCAATGCAAACTACTTTGACGAGTGGATTGAAATTGATCTCCTGCTTTAAAACTACCGATTTTATGTTGGAGTCTGTTTTGGTGCTTCTGTATATATATTTGCGATGTGCTAATCTACTAGCGCTGTTGGTACGAGACTTACCATAGTAAATTGCCCTACAATTGGGTTCATTGCAGTTAATTTTATAGATTATTTGGAGAGCCTGATATGGAGATAACTTGTTTTTTGGTGTTATGCAATAATTGATTGAGATTAGGGAGTTCCTGAAATTGAGGTTGAATTTATCTCCGCAGTTGTCTTCAACTTTTATGATGCATCTGGCATAAAATGAAGACTGATCCATGCATTGGTGTTGTTGCTGTTCACAGGCCTGCTGCTTACTGTGGCATAGAATTTTTTTAAGAGCTCTAGTTAAACAATTATGATCATATCTTGTCTTGACTAAGTCTTTTATGTAGTTTTCGATATATCTCCTATCTGCCTCAAACTTGCACAGCTTATAATTTTTGTTCAAAAAGCATTTAAAGCCATCTAATTTGTTTAAGGTGGGAGTATGTGAAAGAGGTTGAATAACACCATAAATATTGATGGATTTGATGATCATTATGTAGTTTCTTTCCATGTTGGAATATTGGATGTACATGTTCAAGAATTTTATTTCTTTTTATGCGTCTTTTTGCTCTATGTTCCAGGCTAAAGAGGATAACTGACTCGGCTCATTCTGTATATCAATAATAGTTTTTTCTTCTGCATAATTCAGTACATTTTTGATGTATAGGTGAGGTAACCTTGGCAAAATGTCTTAGGATGACTGCCATTTTAAATTTTTTTAATACATTGCTAGTGATAACTCCATGGGCCAGCCATGTTTCATTGCATAAAGTTTTTAGTCGAACAAGACTGTAATGTCACCATCCATCCAATTAAGAGCATCAACAATAAATTATCAAAGCTTGATTCAACCAATGTGTCTGGAATTTATGTCAGTGGATTGTGGGCATGACACAGCCATACAACTCCTCTATATCTAATGAGGTGAGATTATGTCGGAAGTTACACATTTGCGAATTTAAGAGCTGCACGCAATAATGAAGGCTTGATAGCAAATCCGCCGAATTATACGTGATCTATCAGAAACTCGGCTATTAATTTGGCTGTTTTGTAAAAGTAAGCATCCCCAAAGTCTATTAAAAGTCTGAGGAGGTGATTTGCTTTGTGCATTAATGTTTGCTAAGATTGGGGGTAGCAGCTGTTAGATAAATTCTTCTATATTCAAATTTATTAATTGCTTTGTTTTGGTTTTGTCTTAATATTGACACAATAAATTTGCCTTTTGCTCTTTTTAAATTATATGCTTCCAGGCATTTAAATTTTAACTTTGTAATTTGTTCGTTAATTTTTGTTTCATAATATTCATTTGATACCAAAATGAATCTATTCCCCTTATCCTTCTTTAAGCACTTGATATTCAATTGTAAGAATGTTTTAGATGCTTTTATGTTGTTAGACCAACTATATTTGTCTTTGTTCAGTTTTGTAGGATAGAGATGTAACATCTGGATGATTGCCTCTCACATCCTCTTGTTGAGGTTTGTTTTCGTAGTTGACTTCAATATTGGTGATTGTCTCTAAAACATAGATTCTTCCAATCCAGCAACGAACATTGGGTCGCATTCAAAAACATTTTTAATATTTTTTGGGAGAGAGGGTTTGATCAGATTAACGGATTTGTTATCCACTATCTTGGATAATTTTATTCCTTATTTGTTAGCTAAGAATTTCAGTTTTTTTTTTATCATATTTATAATTTAATGTTTAGCTAAGTTTGAGCATTTGTTCTTTATGGTTTCAGAATTTCGTAATGTTTTTGTATATTCTTTAGCCGGCAAGCCTCATTTTTAACTGTCCGTTTGTATCTGCTGATAATCATTCGGAGTATTTGTTTCTTTAAGCACGGAACTACTTTGTCTCTCTGAACTATAAATTAGGTTATATGCATCTTACAGCAATTAGGGAAAATTTGATAATTTAGTCATTGCTTCAAAAATCTAATTCTCTCTTTCTTAATGGTTATGGCTTGCAGTGTTTTCAAATGTCAAAAAAAGTTTTATACATAAGTCCATTTTGAATCGTACCTCAATCTATTTTTTTCCCCCCAATGTCATGATAATCTAAAATATTAAACTAATCTCTAGTTGGGAAGAGTCTTGTGTTTTTTGCTTTGGTTAGTGCAGTGAAACCTTGAATTCTAATAAAATATGTTGGGTTAATGGTAATCTATGATATAATTAGATTGAAATTAACTAGAAAGACCATATTTGAGTGCAGGATATGTAAGCATTCTAATCTTTGGCTTGGTACTTATGATGTTGTAGCTACTTTGATGTAATTACATCTTGTAATTAATTTTATAATTCTGCGCAGTGATAGAGTGGCAGATACTTGAAGCTCAAAGCTCATGGATCATAGCTCTCCTCCCTCATTTCTAGTGCTTCGACTTCTTATGAATTCCTGAACAATAAATCATTCGATTAATTTTTTGCTTTTATTGATTGTATTTTCTATATTTTTTTTTTAGCAGTTTGTCTTATTTACATACATTTGTTTTGTAATCATGGTTTAAATAAAAAGTTTGTAATTTTGTTTCATGTACTACATATTTAAAGAAAAAGAAAACAAATGAATATAGATATCAAGAAAACAAAATTAGTGCAAGTTATTCTTTTTTGTAACGTTTAGACAATTTTGAAATTGAAATTACTTGAAAAAATGTTGTGTACTCTTCCCCATTCTTTTGCCTTCCCCCACACATTAGTTTTCTATTTCTGTTATAGGTAAGCAGTTCCGGGCCATTTTTCTGAGTACAGTAAGAACTCGCCACACGTGCAGTAGTAAAAACAATGGTTGCACAGATGAAGACTCGGACCAAATGTATGGTTTTTTGTCAAATGCAAAGCTGTTAAATACCGCTATTACTCGGGCCCAATCATTGGTTGCAGTTGTTGGAGATCCCATCTCTCTATGTTCAATTGGGAAATGCCGGTAAGTTATATAGATACAACATTGTTGTTTAACTATTAAATTCATGATCATGATATAATCTTTTTGAGACTCGGTATAAGCAATGAATTTATAGTTGGGGAAAAGAAATTAGTGTCAAATTGATGTAAGGAGGAAAAATCAATATATATATTTTGATTTATCATTTTGCTGAGTAATCTTTTTATAATTTTTTTTTTTTATAGTTTTGCGTTAAATCGTTGACATAAAAACAAAATATTTGAATTATTATATGTTGGAATTTGGCATCACTAATTTTTTTTAATACTTGAGCCATTATCTTTATCATGACATGTGACTGATAATCATAAAAATTTAAAGTTTTAGTTGATACAGTCAGTACAAATGTATGTTTTATAACATATTTGTTATTATGTTGAATGCATGTATTTTGTTGCGATACAGATATGATGGATTTTATCTTTGATATGCAAGCTTAGGAATAAAATACCGTATATACTTAATTTGAACCTTTTGAGACAAATCAGCCTTGGGGATTGTGGTATGGATCTTAAATTTATTTTGTCAGCTGAATTGTACATGAAGGAATAAAAGAAAAAAGTGATGCATAATTAGTTTATTTTTGGTCCCGCAATTACTCCCACATTCTGAAATATTAACCATTTACTTTAGATGCTTGTGTGATCTGAAATAAGAACAAATTTGGTCTCATACTCCCTGGTCTAAAGGTATTGTTCCGTTAGCATAGCATTGGTGGTACTATTTATGGAATGAGTATTGTTGATTGTTATTTGTCTTTGAAATAATAGGTATGTAAAATGTAGGTGCTGTATTCATTAAATGGCTAATTATTTTATGAGTATTGAGATATTAGTAAGAATTGGTTATGTCCATGGATGTAATTCTGGAATATCATACTCTGTATATTGTTATTGTATGATGACTCTCTAGTTCTAGCTTATATCACATTGATAGGTGCATTGCAGAGTATTAATTGGGATTATTTAAACTGTTTCCATGGTGATTTTGTGTCAATATACAGATTGAATATCTTTAATCTAAAATTCTTGGAATTGAGAATGTTAAATATTCGAATTTTTGTAGGGTTTAGAGTATTGATAATATGTAGTAATGTGGAGAGTAATAATGTCTAGAAAATAAATGAGACAATTGATAATGGTCAAATAAGAATATGAATTGGCTTCATTACCAGCCTTTTTTGTTTTAAAATTTAACATATATAGATGATTTTTATTATATATAAACTCTGTGCAATTCGAACACTGGAAGCAACATAACTAGATGCAATCTGTAAACTTTAAGCTCCAAAGTTTGCCATTGTACCATGGCGCCAAACTCAATGGGGGTATTGCATTGATAAAATAATAGATTCGAGAGCTAAATTGGAATCAAACCTGTCACTTATGGGAATTTGAACTAATGTGATTTCCCAACAGTTAAACATTCAAACTCTCTGTTCATAAATCCATACTTACACAAAATGATATATATATATTGTACCGGTCGATTTTGTCTGTTCATATAACAAGATCTAGTATCTAGGCAAAAGTACCTAGAGTCCAATCATGCACAAGATACATAAATCAGGAACACTCATGAACTCTGCCCTATTTGCCTATTTTCTTGATCTACCAACTTATGAGCAGCAATCACGGTAATACCGATCTAATTTAGCTCTCTCCGCCAGCATCGCAAAGCGGAGACACAAAGAGACTAATTTGGAAATAATATAGTGAGACCTTAACACATTTAAAGATTGTGACCTTTCACATCAATTATATAAATAGGATTAGCGGGACATCATCTAGTCAGAACAAGCATAATTTATTAATCAAAATATAGTATTTTAAATAAATGAAACAATGATTCTGAAAGTTGTTTTATATGTAAAATTTATTAATTTAAATAACATAAGCGTAAGCAGTTTGATTATATTTCTCCTTTAGTCGTTTTTGGCCTCTTTATATTTATAGAAGGAGATTTATCTTTTATTTTTTAAGAAATGACAAATATATGCATTAATGTATTATTTTATTGCGGCTAATCTATATGCCAATAATCGATAAACTACAATATCTGTAAATACAATTTAACATCGCTACATACGAGTATATAAATGATTCTTAAGTCCACCCCTAGAAAAAAGAACAAAATATAGCACTTGACCGAATTTAATTAATAAAGATTATTTTATTATCGAAATAGGATTATCATTAATAAATGAAGGAATCTCAGCTTATGCTGAGAAAGAAACGTGTGGGAGAGTTAATTTATAATATATATAATTGTGTCACAAAATGACGCACATATGAAAATATTAATAAACATCATAAAGACATCTGCTTAGTAGAATCAGAACATTACAGCTTAGGGATATTCATAGGTTTTATTTTGAATGAAGACTAAGGGGGCAGTGCCTGCATGGTGACATATTTATATGATCCAGTCGTGCATCCTAGAAGGTGCTTCCGAAAATTCATTGAAAGAAATAAAGGCCAATATATATCTGCGGCTTTGGAAGAATCAGCTTATCAAACGAAAAACGGTCTGCTGTGAGTACTGTGGACCGGTTTTGCCCGGAGCGTTCCATGCAGTCACCTCAAGTGACAAACTAAGTCCCCTGGGGGTTTAAGAGCTTGGTTCTTGGACTTGGTGATATGAGACTGGATTCGGCTTTCCGATACACCTGGTACAGTGAAGCACAAATATATATATATATATAAACGAATGAGGAGGCCGGTATACACGCAGTGCTTGGAAGCATATACATATAAAACTTAAAATAAGAATAAATTAATTAATACCTAATATATTTTGGGAATATCCAGTGTAATGGTATGATTAGAATACTAAACAGTAACGGAAAACTTAAATTCATTAATAAAAATAATAAGATATTGAAAATCGAGAATCCCCCTCCCCTTTGTTAAATTACTTTACATAATAACTTCTCACGAACGTTGAAACAAACAAATATTGGTTTCTAAGTGCGTTTATCACAGTTACAGATAATTTTACATATATAAGAATTAGGTGGTAGTTATTTATCGAGTAAGATATTTAAATAAACATATTTTATGATTTTAAAACTAGCACTATTAAATTAAATTAGGAAAAACCCTTCTTAAAAAAAGAACAGATTTCAACTCTGTTTTTAGATTATAACACTATGAGATAATTAAATTGTTTTCTCCTAAACTGGCAAGCGTTTGCTCTAATGAAAATAACAAAACTTGTTTTTAACTCCCCATAAAAGAAGGGGGCAAGGTTTAAAAGTAAGATCGAACATACTTGTGAATTTAGGAAGTTATTGGCATATTATTTAAAATATAAAATATAATAATCAAAATTACGAAATATTGTTGCCGCACGAAAGTGAAATAAGAAATTATAATTATATACTAGAGACTTAATGATAGGAGAAATATTAAGAGAGTTGATAGAGAGTTGAACACATTTTAACAGATCAGGTAAGAGTTTAAAAATTCTATTAATTAATAAGATATTTCTAAAAAAAAAAAAAAAATTACATTGCATTTGAAGGAATGGTTAGAAAAGAAATTTAGCTGAAAGTTGAGATTATGAACCTAAGTTTACGAGTTATAGCAGAAGCACGAGTTTATTATCTTGTTCATTATTGACGGTGGTTCTCTGGCTGATTTGAAGAATCCATTGGAGACTAGATTTAGTTTTTATTCAGGTGGGTCAGGCGGGTAGCGCTTTCATTATTTAGCATATAAGTACATGGTTATAGTTCATGAGGATCTGGATCTGGGGCGATGACATTGGGAAAGATTGCATTTTGAACTGCGAGAAAGGTGCAGTTCTTATTTACTCATGGTACATTGAATCGGAGACAAAATGAGCATGGATTAGGTTTACCATTGCTCTTATTGAATTACTTGTTCTCCTGGGATGTTCAAATCCAGCACTATTTATACCATTTTTAAGTTGTTCTGGAATGCTTTTAGCTACTTGACCTGAAACAATTGATCTACTTTGGCGATCTGCAATTTGCAGACCGGATGCACACGTTTGTTCTTGTGAGTTTTAAGACCATGCAATCCTGCTAAAAATTTCTCGAATGATTGTTTTAAAATATAATCTTAGATTTTAAAACAAATTTGAAATGGATAAAATTTCCATTAATGGATCTCACATTACTTTTAAAAATTATAACATTTTAATTTGGACTAATGGATTTCTTGTTAATTGATTTAATTGCATTCGAGAATATTCGGCAGGATTGCATCAGCTTTTTTATCTGACTACCATTACTAAAATAAATAATAAAAATTAACAATTTTAAAAGTACAAATTAATATTAAAATATTTTGATATAAACTTTTTACAAATAATCTCCCCTCACCTATGATGTATATGTATCCATTATGCACATATACGAATTAAAACAATATAATATTTATTTATTGAAGGTGTTTATATTAAGATATTTATACATATCTTCGTCAATGATTATTTTAATAATATATTTTAATAATTAAGCAAAATTTTTTATTAATAAATGCATATTATATCTGTAAGGATGGAGTTTGAATATGGTTTGGTGGTGGGAGATTCTGAGTGGGCTGTGAAGCTCAATCTCAGTATCAGATTGACTGCTTCAATATATACCTGGATCTCATTTTATGCGGTAGATAGGTTTCATAAAAAACCCAATTACACAAAAATAGACTTAACTTACCTTGAAAAATGGGGGATAGGTTCTGTAATTTTCAGAAATTGCATAAAAGCAAAGTAACAAGGAAAAATTACTTTAAAATTTGCATTATAAAAATAAGGAAATAAAGTATGACTAGTAAAAAATTTCAAATATTCGAAAAAAATTAATACAAGACAAACTTTTTTTACTTTTTTTTTAATTTTACATCTTTTCATATTTTAATCATTACTGCTATTTGACAATATGCGTTCGTTTGTGAACTGGTAAGAAATCAGATTTGTCACAAGAGGAAGTACAATTAGCACCACTTTCAGTCTTGTGCTGTGTTAATGGTTTTCTGTTGACAGTGTAATCGGTGATTAAACTTTGAAACGATGATTTTACTAATTGTTTATAAAGCTCGTGATATCCAGACATATAATTATTTAGCTCTCGTTGGAATTTAAGAGGTTGTTCATTGCAGGAAACTAAGATTTCAGCATTTTTTTTCTTTGTCTCATACATCAACATAAAATGTATGATTAACTGATTTTTATTTATCAGAAAATAATAAATTTGTCTTTTTTTATTTACTACTGAAATAAAATTTAAATATTCACATTTTATTTCTATATTAAAAAAATGAGATTGCAATCAAAACAAAAAGATTATTCATTATCATTAGAAAGATTATCTTCAGTTTACAAAATCAATAAAACCTTCGTTACTTATTTTATAAATCTAAATGAATATTTATTTCTGTTATATTTAACAAAATACGTTTTAAAAGTTTAAAATTTTTGAATATTTATTGCAATATTTTTATATGTAAATATAAATCTATTATTATTTACTCATTAGTATAAGTAGGTTATTTACATAGAAGCTAAGATTCAAATACAGCTTCAGCAATATTCACATTAGCTGCTAATATAACGTTATATTTTTGAAAAAAAAAAAGTATTCAAGTCAAAATAAGTTATTAATAATTTAAATTTCTTGATATCTAATAAATATAGTGAAATATGAACTTCTTCATCGCATAAAAGAAAAGCCGCATAAAAAGATATTAAGAAGAAACATGAATCACATAACTTCAAAATCGTGTTAAAATAATCCGCATAAAACAAGACCCAGGTGTATATAAAGTTTTCAGAAAAACATGTAGACCATTTGAAATACATTATTCCATTTCAATCTAGTGATAGGAAAAAGAAAAAAGTATCTAATGCTAGGGTATTTTGTGCTCAACTGCAGGATGGAGTTAGTATCCATGTAGCAACAAGATATAAATTAAATAAATAAAAAAAGTAATAAGTTTTATAAATTTCATAAAAAAACAGCAAACATTTTGAAATAAATTAATTTAGCTACGAGATGCACAAGAAATTAAATTTCAAAACTAGTCATGGATTGAATATAAGCATAGACTTAAACAACAATACAAAAAGTAAGCCACATAATTCACAAGAAAGTAATTCATAACAATAAATCCATAAATTAAAATTTAAAAAAATGACTGTGCACAAAGAATATGAAAAACGAATAATAACAAATGCATCTGCATAAGAATTAACAAAACCTTCCATGGATTGAATGTAAGTAAAGAATTTAATAAGTATAATAATACAAAAGTAAGCTATGTAATCTGTAAGTAAGTAATTAACAGCAATAAATGTATGGGAACTTAAGATCCAAAAAAACTATCCATATACAAAGAAAAAAACCATGTTCTTACTTCATACAGATTTTGATGTAAATGAAATTTTCCATGGACTTCTTTTTGGATATTTCCTAAGGGTTTATTGCCATCAATTTTATATGGATGACTTGATTTATTTTTGTATTGCTGTGTTTGTTGAATCCTTATTTGTTCAATCTATGGTTTGGTTGTTGCAGTTTGATTTCTAATAAATTTGTATTTGCCCTTATTGGTAATTTAATTTTTGATTGAATATTTTTATTGAGCTTATTGATTAGGTTATTAAATATATTATTTTCAGATCTGTTTTTTAAATATAGTATTTTCTATTTTTTTTATTATAATTTTTATGATGTATCGATTAGCTTCATTTATCTTGTTCTAATGTGGCTGATAACTTCTCCGATAGGTATAGAGGATCTAATGTCTTTTTTCATTTATTAGCAGCAAACTATTATTTGTTATATCCTCATAATTGAATAATAATTCAAATTAACAATTAAAATATCTATTTCTTGCCTTTATTATCAGTAGAATAAACAATTATTAATTATAAAATTATAAGTTGCAGAATATCTCTTACTATAAATATTGTGTGACTGTCTCCATGATTCCATTATTTTCTGTTTCTCATTCAATGAACAATTGGAGCATTGTTGCATATAGAATTCAGAATTAAGGATACTTATCCTGTATGTTATTTTAAGTGTAATTATGCATTCTTAAAATAATGTTTAAATTCTTAGGATACGCTTTAAATGTATATAGGTGAAGTTAATAAAATATTTCACAAATAACGTTTAGCTTAGCGCTTTCAGAGTATGTTTACTCCATATTTATAACCATTATAATGTATAGACATAATGAATGCAAATCATTATCCTGTCCATTTTTTCGATATTGTAAAGCAGACATGATGGCGTTTGGATCATTCGCAATGAAATACGCTTCTTTTATTTTTCTTTTCTTGCCATTTCTTTCTTTGTAAACAATTTCAGCGCTAGAAGGTTCAAATTTATGATTAAATGTTTTTTGGTGTTCTACAAATATTGATTTGCCTTCATTTCTGTTTACCATTCTATTGTACATCTATAAGTGTTGTGCTACTCTATTGTTTACTGTGGGCTAAGTTTCACCATAATATGTTGCCTTAAAGCCAGTTTGAGGCCAGATAATCTTACATACCACTTGAGAGGCTTGGTCTGGCTCTATTTTGTCCTTTGTATTGTTGATCATTCATTTGTATTTGGTGGAGTTTTGAAGCCTATTTTGAATTCATTAGATAAGTTTTTGACTAAATGTTTGGCCACTTTGCGAGTATAAGGTAAACTTAAATGTGGTTTGTCTTCATTGGTATGCTCCTGGGTTAACTTTTTATAGAAAACTCAATCTTATTGGTTATAGTTCTGTAGTTGTATCCCACTTTTATTAAGTCTCTAATATAACAAGTGATGTTTTTTCTATCAGCCTCGAACTTACATAAGTAATGATTCCTAAATAAGAAAGCTGAAAGTCCTGCCAATTTGTGAGACTTAGGTGATTTTGAATGTCAGTGTGTATAACCCCTTATTTGTAGTGGTTTAATTATCATACTGTAATTAAGGCTTGATGTTTCCCCTTGTATTTTTAAATCTAGATATTTCAACTCGTGCTGTTAATTTTCCCATGTGTAGTTTAAGGTTAAATCTGTGTGTGCTTGCAGATCTTCTGAATGCTTTTAATTAAGTTTTCAGATGCTGCAATGAATAAATCGTCTACATATCTTGTGTATATTATTATGGGTAGTAAAGTATAATACTTAGGAAGAACTTGTTGCTCAAAATAATTTAAGAAAATATTTGATAATTGGAAGTCCCATAGGCCAACTGTCGGATCATTTTAAACCATTTCCCCTATATGTTGCCACAATGTTTTCATCAAGCCAGTAAAAAGTTCCAATTATTGTTGTCAGCCATGGATTCTGAATAACTTTAATGATTTTTCTTACTGTAAGCTAGAAAATAAAGTTCTGCAGATGAATAATGAATAACTGTCATCTTAATTACTATCATTGATGGTAATTTTCTCAATCATTTTACTAATGACCTAATTATGAAGTGATTTTGATTTAGTTGCATGATATGTATACTTTTAAGTTAGTATAAGCTGATCATTCAAGACAAGATTTTGAGTCAATAAATGCATCAAATATTATTGTATTTTTTTTTTTGTGAGTGTGTGTGTATATATATATTGTAACGGGCACATACTACGTTACATTATTTTTTTTATTAATAAAACGAAAAAAGAAAAGTTCGCAAATAAAAACTTTTTTTTTTTAAGAATTAAAAATTGAAATTAAATATCATCTAAACTCAAATATATATATATATAAAATCGCACAGATGAAAAAAATTATTAAAATAAAACTTTATTAAAAATAGAAAAAGTATTTTAAAAGCAAAAAATTAAAAAGATTTAGAGATAAAAATATATCTTTAATTTTGGAAAACACATTAATTAATCATAAAATGGAAATGATTGTTTTAGTTAGTTAAATGTAAACTAGCCCTTGGGCATTTAAAATGTATAAGCAACGGTCAGATAGGAGAAAACAATAGAAACTAATAGCCAATGAAAGAAATCCCTCAAATCTGACCTCAACGAAAGTACTACCACCATCGTCGTGACGTAATGTCCACTGGATCTGAAAGTCTACTATAAAAAGTAAGTGAAGAAAGAGCGGAGAGAAGAGATGTGACTATATGTGTTAGTGCGGAGTTGAAGGAGAAGGGATTGAAAAGACGCACTCTTCAATCCTTTCAGTTTTGTTAAAAAGGAAAGAAATGACATCGTTTTTCCTATATTGAGGACCACAGGACATCGGGGAATTAACGCTGGCATCTAAATGTCAAGCAACTACAAGAAATTAGAAACTATGGACTTGTTAAAACCATAAGAATTTTATGAAATCTAATGAACATTAATTAATTTGAAAACACTAAGAACTCTAAAATATAAACTTTCCCAGTATTTAAAATAATACAAATAGAATCCTATCTGACCAACGTAAATTAATATTAATAATGTTATTTGATGTTTTTTTTTTTTTATTTAAAATCATTTCCATTTATTTTTTTTTTGTTCTCTTAAGTTTTATTTATGATTTTTGTTTTTCGTTAAACTAAATTATATAAATGTTAAACTTAAGTCGGGCGTGAATGGCTATATAGATTTGTGAAGTTTTATTAGGGGAGGGTAATCTTAGGTTATTCGTTTCTTAGTTGAATTAGGTCAATGGATTGGATATATTGGTGTAATTAGTAGATGTAGTACGAGGTTCGCTACGGGCAGAATCGTTTGTATACGCCGCACACTCCAGTTTTGCCTATGGAAGGAAATATAAGACTGAGACCGCAGTTCCTTCCTATGGAGTTTTTTTTTTTATTGCTCTTTTCGTCAGATAGATGTAGTATTCCTGTCTGGACGAGAGTCAATTTCTTCTCTTAACCTATATTTGTGCTGTCGTATTCGTATTACATTGAATACATCGATATATCAGATGGATTGATGTTGGTTTAATTGTGAACTTTTGGCCTAAGGTTAAATAAGGGATAAAATATTTTCTTTTCAAATGCAATCTATGTAGTCTATTCATACTCGACACTCTAAATGCATTAAATTTAAGTTGGGTATAGACGCTTGCGTGGATTCGTTATCGGTTAATTATGTTTTTTGGTTTTCATATTTGATCAAAATATATAAACATTCGGTAAATAATGATACCTTATGGTGAGTATCTAAAATGTATTTATTCGGATGTCTTTTAAGTTATTGGTGTCAATGCGGCATCTTATGATGAATGCCATTGGGTTTCTTATAAATTCCCCTCTGCAATTCCATCAATGACTTTATATTTTGATCGTTTATGTTTATTTTGAAATGTTTTTAACCGTGTAATCTATGTAACCGATCTATACTCAATATTATAAAACAAACTTTTATAAATCCATCTGTGTGAACTTATAAAAATTAAAATGTAAATTAAAATCTAAAATCAAAGTTAAAAATGTAAGTTAAATTTTAAACTGTAAAACATACTAAAATAATAATGCTAAATTATATATATATACGTAAATAAATGTTTGTGTGTTATTACTGGCAGTGGCTTCTATTATTTTTTTTAATATTGAAATATTCTTAGATAAAGATATATAAAATATAAATCTCTGCTGTTCCACTGAGCTAGTGACAATGGGCTATCGATTGGAATCAAAATATATAAAATAAAAATAAAAAATTTTTTTTTAAACTTATGTATCTGCCTACTTTATAAATTTTCTAGGTTCAAATGCCTAGATGGCGCCCTTGTAGTGCAGATTCGTTAAGTCTCTTTACCCCGATCGTTATAATATATATATATGCACACAATTACAATACTCATTCCATGTTGGTAATATCTGGCTCCAAATTTTAAATGGATACCAAAATTGATAAATAAAATGTAACTGAATGGCATTTTAAATTTTGCCTTTATTCTTAATCTATATAATGTCAGCTATAATGTATATTGGAATAAATTGAAGTTTAAAAAGAAAAATAACATGGCAGAAGATTGTGGAATATTTAAATAAGTTATATTAAATGTGTGGAGTTATCCATTAATACTTAATTAAAAAGCACTTTATTTAGTTAAAATTAAAACTCAGGCTAACAATTTTATTTTAACTCTTGGCCTGGCATGGTTGGCTTTCATTAGCTACTGTTCCAGATAAAGTACTTTTTAATTAAATAATTATAAATGGAAAACTCCACACATTAAATATTTCCATCTAAAACATCGATTAAAAATATTATATATATATGTTGTGTATATACATACATTCAAAAATAAAATTTAAAGAAAAACAAGTTCATTAATTAGCTAAAAATTAAGATTAATTTACAGTCAACTATTATTTTTTTTAAAAAAATCTAGCTTCAATAGTTACATTTCATTTATGATCAAGTGCTATAATTAATTCTACAGAGAACATTAAAGAAGAAAGAAAATTGATTATTATTGGGTTCAGATTTATATAAGTTACTAAAGATTATTATTTGGTTTTAATCACTGCTTTTTAAAAATTTTGTATTTACAGTATATAAAAATATACATATTGTTATTCATAAAATACATTTATAAGTATAAACAAAGTATATATTATGCAAAACTATAGAGAATAATATGAATCTTTTTAAAATTTTCAAAGTGTTTGGGTAGTTTAAAAATATATTTATAAGAGGAAGGGGCAGGGAGTAAAAATCCGTGCTTGTCTTATAGATAAAGATGCTGTTGGATGGCACCGTTTTCACGCTAAAACTATAAAATATGACCATTCCTGGGCCGTTGATTATAATAATTTTGCTGTGCTTTTTTGTAATGCGAAAATAAAAACAAAGCAAAATCGTCTTTTATAAATATTATTTTTTATTAACGTATACAATTTAAATGATAATAATAAATGTAAAATAAAATCAACAAATTACAATTTGATTCGTGTTTTTTCTATCGTATATTTTTTTAATTGTGTTACGGCTTTTTTTTATCAATTTTCTATCGGATATTTTTTTACTTGTGTTACGGCTTTTTTTAATCAATTTTCTATCGGATATTTTTTTACTTGTGTTACGACTTTTTTTTTTGTCGTTGTTTAACTTAATCGTAATAAAAAGTAAAATTTCTTAGTCTATTTTTTATTTTTTTAGTCTTCGTTTTACTTTTTTTTTTTTTACAGACAAAGAGATATTACGGCTATTTTTTACTTCAAATAGAATGACAATAAAAAGTAAAAGTTGTTAGGGTTAGTTTTAGGGTTAGGGTTAGTTTTAGGGTTAGTGTTCTGTTGGTTGTAATGCTAAAATAAAAAAATTCAAAATCGTAACCGTACTCAGACAAAATAAAGAAACTCAAACTTTTTTAAAGAACAACAAACACATATAAATGTCTTCTTTACATATTAAACATGTTTATAATATTTGCTTTTTATGAAATTTACAAAAAAACGTGTATATTTGTACTTTTCTTACTGGATATTTTTTTGGTACCACTCTTTTTTACTTCAAAAATATACACAGAATAGAATCTTCTTTGTCTCGTGGAATGTTAAGAACAGTACGTTACTTGACGTGTTACCTAATTGCAACTCACTAAAAACATAGATATTTAACATTTTTCCAATTAAAACTTCAATACAATACGTTGTAAAAAGTCTTAGAATTATTACTTTATAAATCTGAACATTTCAATACTTTAAAATAATAAAAAATCCAATGAAAACAACATTTCCATCCAATTCAAATACAAACTCTCTCATCAAGCCGTAACTATTTTATAAACTGTGCGAATTCGGAAAATCTATTTGCTGTGATGTGACATACATGCTGTATTGCGACGCGACATAGCAGCCTGCATTCTGTAGCACAAAAAAAAAGTTGTATTATAGAAAACGTGGGTTCGAACGTGTCGGCCGCGGAAACAGCATTTTTATGTGTTTTAGCGTGAAAACGGCGTCATAGAGCAGCGTCTTTAGCTATAAGATGAGTACCTAAATATCTTTTAGCAGTATGTAAAACCTAATAATTGCATTGTGAAAAACATTTTTTTTTTTTTGAGTAATTGCACATATTAGTACAACTACACACACAAATATGTAGAGAAATATGCATATATATTATGTGACTAGAGAAAATTAGTTACAGTTTGAGAAAAATCTATTTACGGTAGTCAGATTTTGAAGTAAAATAAGAGTCTGTGAAATATATTAAGATGTGTTTTTGAAGTTTATGGAAGAAAACAGAGAATTGATACAATGAATTATTTTAAAGGTATAAATTTAAAGACTTATTGATGTAAGTATATGAGGTTGAAGCTTCACCATTGAAATCCTGGATAAGGGTAAACATTTTGATGGTTTGCGTAAATATTTAGGAGTAATGTCAAGTATTTTGACAGGAGTTCTGGCTAAAGGATATTTGCTAATGAAAATGAAAGTAAACACAATAAGTAGGATTAATAATATATACAACTAAATTTATAAAATTAAATAAAAGTAATGCTAATTGATGAGGGCCTAGAACAAACAAATACTGGAACCTAGTTGAATGAAAATGTTATTAGAAAAACATATATGATTAGGTAAGCTTAAAAGAGTAATCAGTTAACTGTTGATATTAGAATTAAGCATAAAGGCTTGTTTAATGTGTGTTAAGTTGTTCCATCAGTTAGTAACTTGGAGTTAATAAGCAAAGCATCTGAGGAAGGAAGAATGAATCAAAATAAATTTACTTAAGATATAAAAAAAGTCATAGAAATTTTTGCAAAATTTCGATAGTATTACAGTGTTTACTGCCATTACTTCTGACATCATTAATCACGTTTATTAATTAAATAAACTCTCTGAATTTGTGTTTTTAGAATAAAAATGGATACGTTGAACAAACTTTTATCTATCCAATTTTTATCAATGGTGCTGGACTTATAGGGTACTGTGTAGAATAGAGTAGAAAAAAATATTAGTGTTCATAAGATTATAAGAGGGATGGGGTGAAGACTTTCAAAATATGTTTTAAAAAAAGAAAATAGAATAAATCGGATAGATTATTAAAAATGATTGATAAAGATAATGTGTAATAAATTCATAGTCCACTTCAGTGGTAATATTTATATTTACTTTTAATAATTTTAAATATTAATAGCAGTTGTGATGCCATGAAAAATTAATACAAATGCTCTTAGAACATGTTTCACTAAAAATCATTTGTTCATTGCACGATAGAACCTAAATTAAGAAGAAAGAAGAATTGAGCTAATAGTTATAGGTAAATAATTATATCTTGGAGATTACTGAGATGTTGAAAAGATAAAAAATGTATAGATATTTTAAAGGGAATGATTTTGAATATTTGTCGTGTAGCTAAAGAAACTTGTACACGATATATGAAATGGTCTGGAATCTGCCTTACTGTAGATGATAATGATTGAAGAAATCAGTTATCTGACATATTGATTCCATGCAAAAGTTTTTACAAATACATAAATTTTAAAATCTGTTACCAAGGAACAGCTCTTAATGAATGCCATAATTCTAAATAAATATTAGTTAAAATTTCAGATGTTGGCTTGCCTTACATTATATCATGAATAAATATAATTGTTAGGAATTTACATTAAATATATTTTTATAATTAATCATTTCCATGACTACAATATTTCAAATACATAAGACATTTGGAAAAAAATATATACATGACTTCGAATACATATTTTGTCCAGACATCATCAGTTAAATAAAGTCAAACAAAGTTCTCTAGCTGTGATTTAATGCTGTTCCATACTTATGTATGTTAATTAGATTAAAATTAATTTACAAATGACATATTTTTAACTAGTGCTTATTTTATGTTAGCATCCATATATAACTTGGAGAGGATTGTCTGCTTTACTAAACCGTTCCATTTTTTTTTTTAAATATCTACAGTCGTGAAATAAGTATAGCAATAGAAGTCATTTCTGGAGATTTAAGTTATATGCACAAGTAATTATGGCGTAGTGGTTAAAAAGAGAAAAGATCTCATGCAAGTTTATAAAAAAAAATAATAGATATATTTAATCTTTAATAAAATTTAAGATCTATCTACTTTAAAAGAATTGAAGTAATTTCTAATATAATGAAGAATGGTTTAAGATCATTTATATATCCATTGAATGATAGTTGTTTAATTATATCTAGTAATAAAATCACTTTACATGTTGCATGATTTCTGGAAAATAAGCAATGAAATACAAAGGTGAGTTAAAACCTTCAGTTTTAGAGAAACCTCAATGTCACCTAGTGTCCTTCCCTTAATATCATCAACCCACAATTGAAAAATTAACAGATTTTATTTATGTAAGACAAGTTTTTAATATCTTATTGGAAGTTTATATATTTAATTAAATATTAGTTTGGTAAATGGGGAAGGAAGATATATTATTGTCTTGTTTTATCTTTAACTTTTGATCTCGTAGGATAAATATGATTTGAATTTTATTTTAAATTAATCCATTAAAATAAGTTTATACCAATCATTGAAATTAAATCCCTGCTTTCCAGCATTATCGTTTTTCAGCTGTTCTTTATTTTTTTTTTCTCATACTAAGTAGAATATGGTAGGTTTTTAAATATTGTCAGAAAATATGATTTTAAAATTGATTACTGTATGTAATATGAATTATAGCATATATATGTAGATTAAAATTTCTTTTTCAACATATATACTTTTGAATTTTAAAATATTTCCTGAAGATGTCATAATAAATTTGGAAGGAGACTATCTACCTATTGATAACTATGTTAGCTATTCTAGGTATATATTACTAGCATTTTGAAAATGCAAAGCAAATTAGTAATCCTAAATTACCAACATTTTAAAAGCTCTGCTATTAAAATAGCCGGGCCTAAAGACATAGGACAGTGTAATGTAGTTATTATTGTTTCTATGATTTTTGTAAAATGTTTTTAAAATATAAGTAAAAACAGTATTTCAAAAGTAATCTAGATTTATAAGCCAAATCTAATATTTTTATGTTTTTTTTTGAGTTTAGATAAATTTTAAGATTTTTATAATTTTAGTGATTTCATTTTTTTTTTTTTTTTAGGAAATTATGGGAACGTTTTATTGAAATCTGTACAGAACACAAGAGTTTACATGGCATTTCTTATAGCAGCATTCGAGCTCAATTAGATGGTGTGGAATTAAAGAAGACCTATGTTCTTAATCCATTAGCTCCTGAATTTGTACCTAATCGCTTACGACATGGAGAAGCATTTGTGCGAATGCCTTCATACATTGGTCCTTATGGGCATACTTTTATTCAACAACCATGGGTTCCAAGAAACCATTACAATCATCCAACTATGTACCCAAGTGTTTATTCCTATCCTTATGGTTGGCCATATCTTTATTCTCTAAGGCCACCGTATGTTGGTACATCTATGATGCTTCATTCTTCTAGTGTAAGTGCTACATCAAACTTATCAGTGTATTGGAATGGAAAATCAGGCAGTCATTCTAACCTTCCATATTCAGTTACTGGAAATAGAACTGGTGGTCGAAGTACACCTGTTGGTAAATCTAAAGATGCACCTTCTGAAAGACAAGGATCTCCAAAAAATGATAGTCGATCTCCTAATATTTTCAAAGAGCGCAAAACAAAATCTGAACGTACTTTATCTGTAAGACAGTCTCAGGAGAAAGTACCGTCAAGCTTGCCATGGAAAAATAGTTCCAGAGTAGAAAGGCCACTTACTGAAGGGCATAGTGGGTTATCTTCTCAACATCTTCATTCTGGAAATACACCAAATTTATCCCAACACAATTCATCTCAAGTGATTCAGAATCTTAGTGAGGGTCTTGCGCATACATCTTTACACCTTCAGAATCATATAAATGTCACTAAATCCAGTACAGCATTCTCTCAAAGTTCTTTCAGCAATAATAGACCTTCACGATTAAACAATAATTTTTCATCTCTTCCAAGCACTCGAAATTCAGTGGGACCAAATCGCATTCTCTCTTCACACTTTTCAGATTCTTCCATCTTGAACATGCCTAATTCAAATATTCAGCGATCACAATCCCCAAATACCTGGCCTTCACCACTTTCTAACATTCAGCGTGCTCCCTCACCAACTTCATGGTCTACCCACAATACTGCAAATTCCTTTTCAGAATCGTCCAATATATTACCCAGCAGTTTACCAGATCTTCAGTTGCTTCCACGATTGCATTTACCAGAAAATACACTTCAAGAGTCTCGTTTGATGGGTCATATGGAACAATTTCACCAAGAAAAGAACCAACAAGAAAATTTTCCTGATCATACAGATATGGATTTGCGTTCATTTCTTCGACCTCAGCCTGCCCAACCACAACAGCAATGGCATATTCTTCGAGCACCAGCTATGGATAACACTACACGTTTTAGTAATCCACCTACAGATAATCTTCAGCAGCCTCACTTTGCTATAAACAATATTTCCCATGAATCTTATAACAATGCTTTCCCAGAATTGAAACCTGTGTCTCAACTTTTTCCTGACTCATCCAAAACTGTATTCAATCGTATTCCTCCACTCCAAAATGATTCTGCTTTTCATGAAACAAAATTAATGAATGGTACATCTCCGCAGCAGAATCATTTCTTTTCAAAATTTACTCAATTTCCAGCTCCTATGTCTATCCAGCACAATGTAGATGATGGAAAGGATAGTATTGTTCGTTTTATTGAAGAGAGCATTGATCGTCAGCTTCAGGAATCTACTGAAAATGATCTATCCAACTTGTGCCTAGAGATAAGCCAACCTCCAGCTCCTACAAGACCATGTCAGCCTACATCAACTCCTCTCTATTTAAGAGGGGTGCAGGATAATTTTCAATACCAAACCCAGAGGCAGCATCATTCTTGGCTCGATTCAGTTTCACCTCAAATAGTTCCACAACCATCACCACCACCTCCACCTCCACTGCAGCAAAATCATATTAATCCACCTCAACCACCTCCACCACAACAACCTTCTTTGCCCTCCACAGATTTGGAGAAGTCTATCATTCATTATTCTTTAATGGTTTCAGAATCAATGGCAGTGACCTCACTTCTTGGTGACAAAGCAGTGACATCTTATTCTGATACTTCCCAACATATTAATTCTGCTAGCAATAATATTGTTAACTGGCAGAATCTATATCGTCAACAGCCAGAAAATACATCTGCACTTCCACCAAGAATCCATCCACAGTCAGCCAGCACACCACAACCACAGTCGACATCATCTACACCACAGCCATTGACCTATGCGGGAGCTGTTCGAGCTACTCCTCATCAGCGACGTGGTTCACCTCAACAAGCAAATTCCCAATCTCCAAAGCCCAACTCCCCAGATCCACTGTCCATTATTAAGGATCTGAGAGGAAAACCTTCTGCTAGCTCCACTGGGCTCTATCAATATTTTTCATGAAGATAAACCATGGGGTGAAGCAGAGATATAGAGGGAAAGGCATTAGACGCAGGCATTTTTTAGATCTTGTAAATTTCTCTTATTAAACAGAATTACAAATGAAAGCAAAATATATATATTCCCCACACATGTATTCTTAATGTGCATGTATGTATGCGAAAATATATATATATATATGTATTCACGCATGTGAGTATATATATATAGAACCAAAAAAAAAAACATTTCTGTGTACAGATATATAAATAGTGTCAAAAGATAGTCATTTGGATGTAGTCCATCCTATACCCCCCCTCCCCCAAATCCAAGGGATGATATTTTAAGCTGCAATATTAAACCATTTCAAAAATGTAAGTAATATTTCTTTTCTAAGGTCAAGGAGAATTTATTTATGATTTTATTTGTATATATTTTTTCATTGATTATAATGGACTTTTTGCCTCTGAAGTCGATTCAAAAATGAAGAGAAAGGGTCATTTTTTTCCTTTTAAAATTTTCTCTGGTAATGTGTGCACAAAAAGCTTTACCCTGTTTTAAAATTGTCAAGTTGGTGGATAATGTATTCATTTATTTTATTATCTTTTTTTTTATATTAAAAAAAAACAAAAACACAAAAAACACACACATTCAATTTGTATTTGTCTATATCTGTTGAGGTGTGGAGGTGAATTTGTGGTGATGTATGAAAAAATAAAATTAAAAAAAAAAAGTAAAACATTTTTTAAAAAATTAGCAAAAAAACAAACAAACAAACAAACAAAAACATCTGGTCTTGTAATATATTATCTTCCCTTTTAGTATTTCAAATGCATACATATATATTTATATGTATATATATGCACACACTGAAATTATTAGTTATCTAGTTTCTATATTCTTATATATTTTTTTTTTTTTTAAAAGTATATGGGAAGCGGGGATTTCTTTCTTCAGTGACAGGGATTGAAATAATTTTTAAATATAACTTTCCACTTTCTTGAATAGGATTTCATTTGGTGGTCATCTTTCCATAAATGCAGCCTTTTTATACATTTTCTGCTGCAGCAGTGAATATATCTATATGGATTAGTGAATATATACAGTTTTGTAGTTTTATTATTCTCTTATTGTGAATTCTTGGTTTTCGTTTGTTTTTGTTGCAAAATTATCTCAATTATTTACTTGTTTAAAGTTTACTGGCACTACCTTTGGAATAAATACTGTAGATAGAAATTTAAATATGTAAATACATCTAAAACTATTTATAACTGTGTAAGTATGTCTGTGCATATAAACTGTGCAGCCAGTAAGGTGTTTTGTTTATGTATAATCTTTTGTCATGTTAATGGTAAATAAAAATGTAAATAATAAAGGAAAAAGTATATATAAAATTCTCCTACATACAACAATAATGAATGAGGGCAGTTATTTAAGGTGTAAAATGGAATTCAGAAGAGGAATTACATATATAAGCTATAAGAATGAATATTCATAATAGTGGATTTTCTATTAAACGCAAAAATTTTTCTTTCTTGCTTTATCTTAATAAATTGTTTTTAATGTAGATCAGAGATGTCAAACTTAATTCTAAATTACAAACATTCAGATTGCATAATGAAATTTCAGATTTTTTAGAGGAAATAAAGAAAATCAAATTTTTTTTACTTAATATATATGTATGCATGATTGCTGAGTTATTGAACGAAAAATACAAATAAAAACAACTATTATTATTTATAAAAGTAGATGGGATCACATGTTTTATTAAGTAGTCATTTGCAGTGAATAAAGATTTTGTAATTTCTTATAAGATGAATTAGTTGTAAAATTAGGACTGCAGGGGGATCCCGTAATATAAGTTTGACATGTCTGAATATTTTTTTGATGGACATTTAGATTTTTATTTTTTTAATTAGTTGCTAGAAGTACATTCCTATATGAATCTGAGTGGGCGTGTATATATATATGATTCTATATACATAAATGCAAATTATTTAAAGATTATATATTATATTGATTGATAAAGTACACAAAATAATTAAGCTGTGATTGCATTTCAAAGATATGGAAGTTATACGAGCGCATTTATGAAATCTGTTTTGCGCAATATTCTCTGATTATTAATGTGTTCAAATTTTATATATGATTTTAAGGTACTAAATTATAGAAAATGTATGCAGTATAAAGTATATGTGTGCATATTTTCTGATTTTATTAGATTATTAATTTAGAGCACAATTATACTTTAAGGAATATTATAGAAATTCTTTATTCCCCCTCCTGAAGATAAGCGATTATAAAAATTATATATACATTTGTATATGCAAACTAAAATAATAAATTAATAAATAAATATTTAATGTGAAATCAGAAATGTTTAATGATTACATATATATTTACAAACTACTATTGTAAATATTTACCAGTTTTAAGAATTTAATATATATGTGTGTTTATTTATATTGGCATACCCATGGATTCATTCTGTCACTGTTTCATATTTTCTCTGAAAAATACAATAAATTTGCCCATTAAGAAAACATTCTATTTTGATTTAGAGCTAGGTAATCATATCTATAAATATTTATATAAAATAAATGATTTAATACTATTTTTTTTAATGTCAATTAAATCGTTTTATAACTTTTTAAAACTATTGTATAGTAATAAAATTTAAATAACAAACTGATGATTAGTTAATACCACAAAGCCGAAATGTTTTTTCGGGATACTTTGAAAATGGTCTCGAATATCAAGTGACAATAAAACTAATAATTGCTAGTGTGTGTATAGATATATGTTGACATATGTACTCACCGTATATATATATATATTTATTTACAAATATGACAGACCAATCAGAAAATAAATCTACTAAGTTAATTAAATCCTAATTATATTATCATTCCTTTGTTTTCATACCGTAATGTAAATATTAAAATAGATAAACTGGCACAATTATTTACTGGTAAATTTTGATATTAGGATTTAAATTCTGACAAATTTCTTAGTGCCTTAAAAGTATATATATATAACTTTTTTTAAAAAATGTAATTATTTTGAAATAATTATTTTGGACTGTTGTACAAACACATAATTAAAGGTCTAGTTTGTATCTTTTAATGGCAGTGTAAACCATTTTCAAAATATGGAGACTTTTTATTAATTTTTAAAAAAATTATCGTAGCTTTGAAAGAAAATTTAAAACAGTTTTTATATCAAAGAATAGCTATATGCCATAGTAGAAACTTTTAGTATTATAATTAAGGAGAGGGGTGGGCTTACTTTTATTCTTTATTTGGTATCTTCTGAGTTGTTATGTGTAGATCTTTATAACTGGCTTATTCTCTTTGTGCATCTTTTTTTATTAAAAATAAAGCTCTTTGATCAATTTTATTATTTTCAAAGATATATCTTTTGTTTTTTTTAATAACAATAATTGCAATTATATTTCAAATATAAAAGTATATTATATATGCATCAATCATTTCCAAAAATGTGTGTATATACATATATATATATAGTGTAATCATTAAGTCATGATAAAAGATGAATGCATTTTTATTGTTCATTTGAATTAAATGTAGTTTCTGCACATGAGTTACCACATTGTAAAGATGTTCATTATGTTTTTTTTTGTAATGCTAATTGTCATTCATCATTCTGTCTGTAGCTATCCTTATTTCGTATTTTTTAAATATTAATAGGTGGTGTTTTGTTTTCTTCATGTGAATATGTATATTTCAATCATTATAAAAGGTTCTTTCCTATGTCGAAATTGTGCTTAAATATAAAACAAAACAAAAAAAAAAAGGATAAATTATGTAAATATGTTTTAATATCTTTTTATATATAATGAAAAAAAAAAATGGAAAAAAAAACTTTCTAATGATTCACACTGGTTCTTTCTATGATGTTCTTTAGCACATACAATGGCCGCCAAATGGAAATTGTAGCTTAATGATAATCATTCCCTTGTATGTTACACCTTTCAGCGAGAGAAAGATAAAAAAAGAAAAATCTTCTATTTGTAATAGAGGAAACAAAAAAACTAAAAAAAAAAAATGCGTAAAAAAAAAAAATCCTTTCCTATTCAATATTTGTACAGAATTGACATAGTTTTTACTACCCTTCTATATTTGACAATTAGTGCTTGTATTCTTGATTCATTATGTTAATATTGCTTAGCTTTATATGTTGTAGTTTTATATATGTAATTATAAAAAAGGAATAAAGTAATAAAAAATTGTAACAAAAGTGTCCATCTAGAAACAAAGATGGTAAGTTCTGTGAGATTTTTTTTTTTGTATGTGATGTAACGTCCGTGAACAAAAACTGAGAATGTAAAAGACACAAAAACCAGTTGTAAATATTTTAGACTTATCAGGTTCTAAACAATGTATTTTGTATGTGTTTTATTCCATGTTGTGAAAGTGCAAAAGACCAACATTATATGCGTTTATATACTTTTGATTATTTTCCAATTTCATCTGTGGTTTTCTTTTGGATTATTTGTTAGCTTAAGTAATAAGAGATTGGTCTTATTAAAATTCATTTATTTAAATGTTTTTTTTTATAATATTTTTCAAAACTAGTTATAAAATGATTTTTGCTTTTTCTATATCGTTTCATGAAGAGATAATATCAGATACTGTTTAAAAAATTTTTTTTTTTTTTACTTTTAAAAATTTATGATTGATTGTCAGTCTTATTAAAATTTATAGCCTTACATGACAGTGATCTCTGCAGATACTTTAATCTATAGAGAAAGCCACAGCTGATCTTCCATTTCCTTGTTTGACCTGATATTGCCGCCTGTTTCATTTTTACTCATGGCATTCTCCAATAATTTTTTTTCATCACAGAAATAGTCTTTTAAACAGATCTATGTGCCTTGTTTCTTGATGGTAGTTTGCACTTTATATATGATTTATATAAGAATTTAAATAAGATGTGCAATTTTTTTAGGTTAATGCTTACAATGCCATTGTAGTTTATTATTATATCTATCTTTTTAAATTTAAACTATATTTTATTTTGGTTTAATGAAGCTTTAAAGTCAGCAACAGTGAAAATATGATGTTTTTTCTTATTTAGCTTTATAAATTTTAGAAAATTGATTTTTAATTGGGGATAGGAAAATTATACATTATGGTTTATTTAATTGAAGATATAATATGCAAATAATTTTTAAAAAAAATCAAAGGTTAAGAAATCTCAATATCAACAAAATTTATAAAAAAATATATAAATAACTTAATAATAAAGCTATTGCTAAATTCTGGAGCGTATCTTGTATATAATTTATTTATATACCATCTTAAGAAATCTCAGTATCAATGTAATTTATAAAAAGACATATAAATCATTTAATAATAAAGGCTTTATTTCTTTGCATTGCTAAACACAATTTATTTATATACCATTTTTCATTTTATATATTCTTATTCTCTCTCTATGTATGAAATACTGAAAATATAATGGGAATTTCCTTGTATTTACCTAAATAAACTTCTGCTATTATGTAATTAGGCAAACAGTCAGTTAAAACTAGCAATTGTGCATTGAAATTTTACTATGTAATAATAATTTTTTGATTGACTAATCTTTAAAAGTATATTGAAAATTTGGAAGAATACAAGTTCCTAAATATTTTACCATATGAAGCATATTATCAAATGGCATGATTTTAGTTTGCGATTGGTTATTTGTCGAATTACATATAGTTTTTGTTTATTTAGGTAAATCCATACTTCCAATATTTAATCTATAAAACTCGTGAAAAATGTTTCAATTAAATATATACAATTTTTATTTTAGGGATATAATGTACATATGCACCACAGTTTTTATTGTAGTTACTTGTATGTATATTCGTTGAATGAAAATCAATTGTAAAATTTGTTTAATAATTAATCAGAAAATTATTATTAGTTAAACTTTATATGATTTCTAATTTAAAACATTGATTTTCATAGAGTTCCTATTCTGAAATTTCAAAATTAATGATTGTTATTATCATTGACATATATAGGTAAGCTGTTTGTTACCCTTTTTTAAATGACATTTGTAATTTCAATTTATGAAATTTCACACTGAATGAGATTTGTATTGATATTAAGTTAATGAAACATGGACTATGATTAATCATAACTTTTTGACTAAATTCTTACATTTATTCATTTTATTTAATTTGCATATTCTTCAATTAAAAATTGCTTCTCTTATCATAATTATATTTACAACAATTTTCTTTTACTATACTCTTCGTATATATAATATTTTAAAATTAATTCTTAATGATGAGAATGATAAATTATCTATGGAGTTTTTACATCTACTTGTATATACCTATTTTAGAGGTATAAAATGGCAAGTATTTAATTATATATTACCTTATTGGAAGCTATCTTTATAAGTTGCTAAGTTCCCATACGTATTTATTTTTATACACAATCTATATATGTACAACTTCTTTCATTACCTTTTTTTAAAATCCCATTCTTGCCATCCCTCCTCAATTTTAATCTGATAATCATAAAAGATTTTTTTGAATATATTGGTTTTATAAAACAAAATAATTGATGTTTTTAAAATATGTTTTAAGATTTCTAATTTTTGTACATATATAGAGACACAATTTCATTATCATTGTTTGTTGACTTCAAAGGTTCATTTTCTGTTGTTTTTTTTTTTTTTCTGATTTCTTTGTTTTGGTGTTAGTGTTAGCACCCTATGGTGGTGTAAAGATTCTATACTCTAACATTATCAACAAAAGAAAAAAAATCATGGAGTCGTATTATGCTTGTGTTCTGTTGTATTGTTATAAATAAAACTTCAATATTACTACTATATTATTTGTGTGTGCTTGATTTTTTCTCTATTGCTCGAGTGCTTATAATATGTTTACAAATATTAAAAAGAATATCAAAAGATTGCAGCATGATTTGTATGAATGATCTAATTTTTTACAAACATCATGGCAAAGAATTTTGCAGATGAAAATCTTGTTTATATCCCAGCCATCTTAATATTTTAAAATGACATGCAATTTAATTTAACATTTCTGAAAGTTAGAGATATCATCACTTTTATTAGTTAATCATATATTCCAATTTTATTGCTAAATTATTTGAATATTTTTTTAAAAAAAATCAATGTACATTTCTTCCTCAAATTTCACACACCTCCATTTTTTAAAAATTTGTCTTCATATTCAAGTTTGTCCATTACACTTTTAGCTTTTAAAAATATTTTAATTCTAACATTAATATACCTCATAATAATTTTAAAATATTTGATTTTATTAAAAGCATTCTGTAAATCAAAATTTTCTCTCCATTTTGATAAAATGAAAACTTTTGGGACAAACCCAAATTATTTTTATTTGGTAGGTTCCATTAAGTCGAATAATTAATTTTGCTTCTCTGATGTGCCATCAATTTCCACAAATTTGTCATCTTAAAATTTGTAATGAACGTCACTTTTTCCCCAAATATTTGATAGGTTTCAGTAAAGTATATATTGTATCTATTTCTTAAATCATTTCCACCCTCTAATTTAAAACTGATAATGTCGTATTTAATATTTGCCAGTTCTAATTCAGGTAATCTTTTAAAGTGAAGTAGAGATGCAAGTGAATAAAAAAAAAAGTCATCTCAAATGATAATTATGGTCTGCATTCCTGATTAACATACATGACATCGCAGAGGGTCAAGTTTCCGAGGAGAACCGTGTTTTCTTTGCCTTGTACTAAAATTATGAGGCTGACTTGTGAATTGCTTATGAAAATAACAATTGTATAGAACATAAATATATCAAATAGTTATTTATAACCTCAGCATTCAAAGAGACTTCTTTCATTCCTGTATGTGTCGTGGTTTTTTAAAGTTTATAAAATGCAGATGTAATAGTCAATTCAGCATGAAGCTATACAAATTCAATGATTGACAATAGTTTGTAATTTATCCTTTAGAATAAATTGTAATAAGAAGAAGAATAATGTTGAAGAATATTGTTATCCTTGTGATACCTAGATCAGAGGTTGGCAAACTTTTTAACATGAAAGGGCATTTTGTTAAATCTCCCTTATACTCCATTAAAGAGCCACAAGGAAAGAGATATCTCTATTCCCCTCCCCCATTCAAAAGCCACAAGGGAAGATTGAAAAATATGTTCATGAAAAATATGAATTTCTGAATGCTTGTGGAGGTATTTTGATATTTATTTTAATAATAGAACATAACAGAATTGTATACATTCTAAAGAAAAAAAATTTCTTAAAAATAAATAAAAATTATTTAGTTTGATTTATTCACAAATTTCTAATATTTAAATATATACAATAATTATTATTCAATAATAAGTCTGAATTCAATAAACAAAATTGTAATGCACATTTTTTCTCCTCTAGAGTCATCATATTTATAAATTACAAGAGGAAATAAGAAATGTGCTTATGTTTATCATGATAAAAAAAGCCATGAGATTGGGATCAAATAATCATATTTGGTTTGCGAGCTACAGTTTGCTGATTCCTGATCTAGATTGATACATATACATGAGCAGATAAAATACTTGACAAAAGGATGGGAGCAGAATAGGGTCTCTGCTTCCTTCGCAAATTACTTATATTGCATATATCTAAAAGAAAAATCTTTCACTGTGGTGAATAGTCTCAAGTTCTCTGAGAGGATAGCAGAAATGGTACAGTCTTTGTCAAAGTTCAATAATATTTAAATCAAATGATTGGGAAAACAATGGAAGATGCTTTTATTATTTTTTTATGTTCCTCAAACTAATAGTTGACAGCATAGATTACAGGAATTTGAGAATTTTGGAAAATATCCAAATTAGAAATGATGGATAGGGTACATTTGGTCTTCCAAAGTGTGTGAAGCTATGGTACATCCTGGCACAATAAGGATTGGACCAAGAGGATGTGATAATATGCTACCCAAATTATTTCAGTTCAACCACTTACACATTGTGTAGAAAGCAGTTTGATAGACTTCTTTAAAGTAATCACCAGACAGAACTGTCCCAGTATTTGGAAAAGTGGTTTAGTGTAGTGGTAGAATGGCCAACCCTTGAAGCTAAAGATTTATAGTCAATTAGGTTAAAAAACGATTAATCAAATTGATGTTCTCAACCTTAATCCTTGTATGTTGAATGTTACAACATTTTGAGCATCTAATCAAATTATTTTCAATCATTATCAATCAATTGCAGGATGGTTTCTGCAATTTAATCCGTTTTTTTTTTCAAATCTCTAGCCCCTCTTCTCCACATCACTGCAAAACATTTCCTTATTTCATCTATAAACAAAGCAAAGCAAGACTCCATATAGTAGTGTCACCTGTGCTAAACAGAGTAATCAATGGATGCCAGAAGGCATCATGTGATGCTGGTTTATTTCATCTATCCATCTCCTGTATAGTCTCTTTCTAAAGTCTTTTACAATCTTTTGGAATCCAGTTTAAGATTTCAACTCCATTTATTATCATCCCTTCTAACAATATGTCCAGCCCAACTCCACTTCAGTCTTTTAATTCTTTCAATGATGTTAGTAACACCTCTTAATCGTGCATTTCATCTTCATTTTCTTCCTATTATTCCTAACATGCATCTCTATGTACTTTGTTGAGTGATCTGAAGTCTCTATTGCTTTTCTGTTAAGTGTCCAAGTCTTTCATCCATAAGTAAGAAAGCTTTTCCAAACACGTAGGCATATTTCTCTTTAATATTATTTCTAGAAAAAGCATTCAGAGTTTAATTCTATGATTAATTTCATCCATTACGTTTGTTTTATATATAGTAATAATGTGGCCAAGATATTTATTTGTAGTTAACTTTTTCTAACTCATCATTATCCATCTTTATTTTCATCTGATAACTCATGCAACATTTCCTGCTCTAAAGCATTATTTGCAAAAATAATATCGACAATATTCAGATGAAGTAATCCCCATTTACTTTTAGTCCCTTAATTTCCCATTTTAATTCATAAAATATTTCTTGTAAAACTGCTTTAAAATTTTGTGGAGATATGGAACCATCCTGTTGTACACCCATCTCAATGTAAATCTTCATAATTGTTGCTGTTGTATTTTTATGTCTTCAGAATATGACAATATTCTGGGATGTTGATCCAATGGTTTAATCACTGAAGAAATGCTTATAGAATCAAATGCCTCTTCATAATCTGCAAATGCAATGCTTAATTGCAACTCATATTCATTGGTCCTTTCTATAATTTCTCTCAATACTTGGATATGATCCACACTGTACTAAAACCATTTTTAAATCCAGCTTGATCTTTTGGTTGGTTAAAATCTAAAGTTGCTGTAGATGATTTGTATTATTTTGTATAGAACTGATAAAAGACAGATAGGTCTGTAACTTCTAATATCTTCATCACTTTTTTTTAAAATATTAATACTGTATTCTTCCACTTTTTTGACACATCGTTATTTGGTATATTTTGCCCCTAAAAATTTCTATTTCTTTGCCTATTTCTAAATTTAAGATATTGATTATAATTCCATCATTACCTGGAGCTCTTTCCTTCATAAATTTAATTGCAGGTTTCACTTCATTTAAAATTATGGCAATTCAGAAGATTAGTGGTTGTAGGAGCTATTTTTTTTTTTTGTTCTTGCTATATTACTCTTCTACACGTTTCATTATATCATTTCTCTTTTTGGTATCCATCTTTTTTTTTTTATTGCAAAAAAAAAAAAAAAAATCCTATTAATACAAATATGTTAATTTACATTCTTGAGCCTTTATTTTTTTTTATAGCTTTCCTTGCTAGTTTACAATTATATTTACATCATTAACAACTTTTTTTTTCTCATAGTTTTATGATATTTGATCCTTAATGCATCATTTTTATAATACTTTCATTCCTTCTTTTCTTCATAAATTGTCATCTCAGTAGAAATTTTATTGGTTAATCGGTTTTTTTTGCACCATCTATCTTTGTTGTAGTTTATCAGGAAAAAAAAATCATTCACACATTCATTCTGCCTTCAAGCAAACTGATATTTCAGTTAAGAGCTATCAGGCAACTCAGAAGAAAGAATATGCTGTTTCTTGATCTTGAAATCTGAGGTAAAAAGCCAATAAACTATGATGCTAGTGAGCAGTCCATCCATATACTGTATAAATAATCAAAGTAATAGCTACATATATAGAATGGACATTAAGAGTTTGTCCTGCTCAATTCCTTTATGGGTTCCAAGAGAAATCAGTCTCCTCTCTGTTAACAGCAAAATCCTTTCTGCAGCTGATCATATAATATATATATTTACCTACTGAAAATATCGATTTGTCTGGCTATATGTTTCTACTCATTGTCCAGTTCTTATGACATCTGAATAATAACTTAAAACACAAAGCAGAGGCTTTGATGTAGTATATCTCCAAAAAATGTTCTACTTGTAATATTTACTACAGATTGAATCAGTAGAAATGAGTATTAAGATGTGTGTCAATTTCTGCATTGATTTGTTCAATAGATCTGGGTTGTCTAATCTTCGTAATGTCTTTTGGCAAGTCTTATTTAACATTGTTTTCCGACTGCAATCAATTTCAGCACCCTCCCCTTCTATTTATAGTAAATAATAATATCAGTCTTGGGAGTGAATTTTGAAACATTACACTTCAACAGTTTTGGAGAGTGATGCCCAATTTAATTGTGCCAAACAATTCAATCCCTGCTAAATTCAAATATGTTCTTTTGCATGCTTAGATAACTGATATTATTTGTTCCTACATCCTTTGAGGTCTATTTGTAAAAGTTTCTCTACGTTTCATAATATCATGCAAATATTTATTCCCATTATCTTGTTCAATCTCTCTGTGCGTGTATATACTACATGAAGGATTATGCTTGCAATCTAGAATAAATTTTTTAAATAACTAAAGATTTCTAACCAAGTTTAAGAATATTTTTTGTTAGCTGATATTCATTTAATTGCTGGACAATAATTGAATTATTTTGCTATTCTTGGCTAGAGAGAGAGAGAGAGAAAAAAAGTTGTCTTGATCAGTAGATATGTATTAAAATAGGTTTTGGAGACATTTTAGTCCTATAGAATTTTTCATAGTATGTACAATTGACACTGTTTAGGACTATCCAAAGCCTGTTTTAAAAATATCAATAATGAAAACTTTCACTGCAATATATATATGCCATCATTAAAGAAAATATGTGGCTTGAAGAGGATTGTGTAAAATGAGATAACCTAATACTGTCATGTAAAATTTTGAAGTGACTAGTATTTTTGGAAGTTCATATATATATATATGATGTTTTTAAATTGATAAAAAATCAAGTCATATGACCTAATTTTAATAAAGCTCCTATTTACAAATATTATATATAGAGTAAGTTAAAAACAAACTCTTATGAAGCTTCATAAGAGTTTGTTTTTAACTTACTCTATATATAATATATGATGTTTGTCTACTCTTCCCATACTTATGACCTGGATTTGAATCTTGATGGTGTTCTCTATCAGACATGAGGTTTTTTTTCATGGGTAGATTGTTAATCTAGATGACCAATATATATATATTTCCAGTTTGGTGGAAGATTCAATATTTACTGAAGAATATATTTGGTTAAAAAGTCTTGCCTATTGGCCTAAAAATGAGTATCTAAATACTCTTAGCTAGAGGATAAATAAGTGCAAAACAGCTAATACTTTTAACTGTTTAACAAACAAAACAGGCAAAAAATCTCCATTCAGTAGTGCCACCTTGTGCAACCCTCCAGCAAACACCTTTTACCTATTTCACTACAAAACAATGAAATTGAAAACAATATTTTCAATCTAAGCTCAATAGCTTATATAGTCATATGAACTCAATTCAGCACCCATACATTTTGGTGACTTTGGCTCTTTAACAACCAAAGCCACCATTATCCTATTCGGCAGAATTGGTGTTAAATCACTAAACATCACATGATCACCATCTCATGCTAGCACATATCAGTAAACAGGAAAAAAACTCCATATAGTACACCTTGTGCTAACCAGAGTAATCCTGCTTAGATTGAAAATATTGTTTTAAATTTCATTCTCATAGTTTTGTAATGAAGTAGAGATAAAAGGTGGATTTTATGTGCTAGCATGATAGTGATCATGTGATGTTTAGTGGTTTAACCTGGTGAATAATGCTTTGTTCTATGGCATTTACCTATTTTATTGTCCAGAATTAGAATTCAAACAAGTCTTTACGAATAACTAATAAAGCTTAATAACGTTTTGCAATTGTTTGTTACTTGTCTTAATTAATATCGCATAAGTATTTTTATATCTCCTCATAAATTTGAAAAGTGCTTGATATATTAAATCACAATATATTTGCATGTAATTAGGCAACTTTCAGCTTGAAGTCATATTAGATTAGTGTAATTGAGCGTTAATACTTAATCGGCAATCCTTTTACATAATTTGGGTAAAATCTCAAAGTTAGAGCTATATCATAATATAGCCATGTTATTTGTAATTTTAAATAATAAGAATGGTTTATTGTTATGTGGTTCATAAGACGCTCAAGCGCCGGAAGTGACGAAGGGGTACCGCAATCCATGAACTTTAAACTCTGGAGTTTGTCACTCCAAATTGCGCTAAATTACTAAATGCATTCGCAGTTTAAACGCAATTTTTAAAGTTACATTTATTTAACTTTAATATTACAGACTTTTTATAAAAAAGTTGTTAAAACGAAGCGAACTTAGAAATCAAAATAAACGCTAACTTTAATACTACTAAATTTTAAAGAATAAATAAAAATTAAGTTAATGAAATAATAAATTACCTGAGTTAGTTATTCTTAAATTATTCTGGAATTCAGAAAATTAGACAAGAGTGGAATTGTCAGTTTAAGCAGTTAATCCATCATTGGATGAGAAATTCATAAAGTTTGGTTAAAATTATTTTAAGCAATCTAATAATTATTACTCATATATGCATTAACGCATAATTGAAAACTTTTACTCCATAAACTTTAGTTAAATATAATTAATGTACAAATTGTAAACTGATCATGGAAAAAATAGTTTACTATTAAATCCCAAAGGGCTGTATTATCAATAATAAAATCCAAATGAAACTTCTCATTTATATAAATAAAATGCATTGGAAATATTTTTAATGTGCATGGAAGTATAATTACATTTTTTCTTGAAAAAAAGATTCTCTTTGAAATCATAAAAAATCTGATAGTTATCTCACAATGTTTAGTTTATTTTAAAGGTCTAAAAAGAGCGGGAAAATTATAGTCTTGGTTTGAAAATTGTCACGTGGATGGAATTTTTATTTATTTATTAAATGTTGACGATTACACTGTATAAACTAGTTGTAAAAATCCTCGTAATAAAAATTTCAGACAGCAGTTATTTATGGATTCTAGGCAATTCACAAAGATTTTCATCCATAACTATCTGATGAAGAACCTACTGAAGATTAGCATTAATTTTTGAAGTGAGTTTAAATGTTATTTACTTATGAATAGTTATTGCTATTTCCATTGAATTAAAATAAGTATATAAACTTGTCTATATTAATATTAACTAGTATCTATCAATTATAAAATTAAATGTTAACCAAATTTTTGTAACAAATCTGTAATCTAAAAAAATTAGGGGAAGAGGGATAATAGAATTTTTTTATTTATTTATGTTTTTGAATAAATGCAAATATTTTTAGCTACTGATTTTTTTTTTTTTGTACCTCGCCTTCATCAAGTAGGCAGTAGTTGTGGGCTACTGTTGAGATTGAAACACCTTTTAAAATGTTTCTTTCTGGAAAGTCTTTTTATTCGTCATCTCAATTATTTTTTGGTTGGAATACTGAGTTATAACTTGCTGAATATCCTTTCATGGAATTCCCTTTATTGGCTAAGTATGAAAGCTATTCCATTATAGAAACAATATCTAAGGGCAGACCATGTTTGTCAAACAACTTCCCCAATATCGCATTTGTGGTTGTATGGAAAGAGAGTAGGTCCATTATCTCTAACCTTTTTTTAAAAAAAAAAGCAACTACAATCAAGAATTATTTGTTTGCTAAAGTTCTACATGGTTTGTATGGGTATTTTCCTATTGATCTGGTTTGTGCCATTGGCTATTTTTCATTTTGGTTAGTATGAAGTCTGTGATAGAATTTTATAAAACTTTACAGTAATTAAAAACTAAGAAAACAATATAGCCCTTATGATTACTACATCTTTAAAAATTCCAAGTATTTTAAATGAAGTGGTATGAAATAAAGATAAAATCTAGAAATAAAGCGATTGGTGAATCTATTTCCTAGTTGGAATTTCTGCTGTTTACTACTTTATGAGATTTTATTAATAAAAAAGCTCAAAAAAAAAAAATCATATGCTACTTAAATGAAATCTTATGACACATTTTTATTGATATTAATCTCTTTAGTATTACAATGTAATTGAATCACAACTGCTACATTTTGGTAAATATTCAGAATATGAAAATATATCTGGTCTATATTTTGATGGAAAATCTATATTGAAATATTCAAGAAATGACAAAATTTTTTATGGTGTCAATAAAATATGTTGCTTTTCTAACATTTAATTATTTGTTTGTATCATTTATATAACAATGGTCACTACACTTTTATTATAAGTAAATAATACTTTTTTCACATATTAATAAATATTTAAAAGCCAATGTTATATAAATGAACATAAAAATAATATATTGCCTAAAATGGTGGATTACAAGAAGATAAATATTTTAAACACTACAGAGGATCAGTACAGTGTAATTGCATCTATTCGAGAGATAAATTCATTACTAGTACGTACTAAAACGTGAAAAAAATAAAATAAACAACGGCAAATCTTCATTTATTTATATAATACAATAATATTTTTTTTACATTTATTTTCAGTTATTAGTAAACAAAGAAAAATTTTTTTTTCCAAATAGCATAAACTTCAATACTATTGAAAAATATAACCAAAAAAAAAGTGTTTTTAACATTAATTAATTAGAATTTTCATAAATGTAATTTCGCTTTGCAAAATATTTATAATGGTCATTGCAAACAATATTGCTTTGCGCAAGGTACAACTTTTGCACAAGTATTTTAGTAAATGATTCATTTTGAATGCGTAACAATATTACAGTTGCTTATAAAGTGTATTATGATCAAATTAACAATTTAAACATACGTTAACAAAATGACAGCTGGTCATGATGTTGAACCTTTAAATCTGATATATATGCATGTATTTAAAATAATTTTGTATCTCGCAGATCAGTTGCAATCTCCTCAGGGTTGAGAGTAGTTGTTATCACTAATTCAAACATTCCTTCATTAAATTAAACTGGTAAAGGTAAACCCTTTACTCTAGAACATTTTGGTAAGTTTAATACTATTCCAGACTCAGATGATGAAATTACTAATATCACATACAGATTTAACATAATCTGAAGGAGATGGTTGTGATGTCTTATTTGTTGAATTGAACCATATCAAGAATTTAGTCAAATAGATTTTTTTATTAATTTATTTTATGGTCGATTGTTCCAGGCTGAGCATAACATTGCCATTCAAATGTCTTGAATACGATTTTTCCTCATTTTTTTCTGCTTGTTTTTCAATTGGTGATCAGCTAACCATAAATACTTAGGGCTTAATTTTCTTTATACATCACAGTGTTAAGTTCAGATATATCTAAAAAATTCATTTCAATATTGCAGTTAAACTAATTAAAAGTTAATAGCACTGTAATATCTTATTTTACAAAAAGTTCTGCATGATTTAGTATAGTGTTAGAATGGCAGACTCTGAACTCTACATATGGAACTGCTGGTGTTTGAGCTTCCTATGAAATTTGGAGCAATGAATTATTTTTTGATCTGCATGGTTTGATATATAATGGAAGACTGGATTCAAACTCCACGGAAATTCTAGTACAATGCATAAAGATTCATGAAACTTCCAGAGCTTGAACTTTTCATTGACTCCCAAGCAATCAATGGCAGAATGTGGTTCTCAAGGTTCATGAATTACTGCCCAGCTTCTATGCTCAAATTTCTTGTGAACTCCCAAACTATAAACCATTAGATTATTTTTTTTTTGCCTGCTTGGTAAAATAAAAAAAATTAATATTTAAAACCATCACATGATTCATTTCTTTTCATCACACAAGCTATTAAAATAGGAGCACCTTTCCATATGATGGTGCCATCTAGTAAAAAATATCAACTATCTCCACAAAGAATTACCACTATTTTAATAGCTTTGGCAAAGAAAAATGGTCATGTGATATTTTAATACTAATCCTAGCCAAAGAATGATGATGACTGGCTAGAAAAAAAATCAAAGATTCCAAAATATGTAGATACCGAACTGGGTTCATATCTATATGACCATTCACAATTAGTTTAGATTGAAAATGTGTTTTTTGTTTGGGCTCATTGCTTTATAGTTGATTAAACAGGTAAAAGATAATTTGCTGAAGTGATGCATTAGAAACGAAGGTTTAGGCACATTGCTCTCAGATCCCAGATTACTTACTGATGGCAGCCATAAGCTAGAAACTAATCTGGAGATATTAAATGGGTAGACTAAGTAAGGATTTAAATGCAAAAACCTTCTGGCATCTATTGATTACTATAGTTTGCTTCAAATGGCACTGTCATATGGAGAGTTACTAGTCTTCAAGTTATATAAGGAAGGTATAGAAAATTTTAGGCATCTGTTAATTGGATTTAAATGCCTACATGCAGAAGGGGTACAAATAATGAATTTGTGGGAGAATAAATATAAAAGTGTTTATATAGAAAGTGGGTTCTTGGTTTTTATGCTGGGTTTGGGAAAAGATATGGAGGATTTAAATGTAAAGGCCATAGAGTTAAAAAAAATTTGTAAATGGGATGGAACAGGATAGAGAAGAATATGGAGAAAAACTTAGGGTGGGGAATGGAAAGGTAAGGTGGCAAACAGGTTTCTCTAGGCATGGTGACTGAGATTGCTAACTCCGAGAAAGAAGAAGCCATAGTGCGTCACATTATATACTATAATTAACATTTTTACTAAAGCAAAGTTTGATCATAACATTGATTCTTCAATCATCAAACTGATTTTATTATAAAAATATAGAAAATTTTATTCTGAAATTTGTATACAACTCACATGATCAAATTTATTGATGGGATACAGTAAATGTTATTTAAGAAAAGGAAAAGTTCAACAATGAAACATCCTGTGCTGCACAATCTAAAAGGACTAAAGGTTCATAGGAGCCAAGGAAAGAGCCCTGAATTTGATATCTTGGAAATTGGTGACTAAGCTTGCATGACTTGAAATGTATAAAGATAACACCAACGTTCTGTTCATAGAAAAAAACCCCCACAGAATTACACAGGTAAATCAGACCCTTCATCATAAATTCCTAGGTCATAATGCCCAGATATTCATTCCCAATATTCTCAGCTTTGTGCTGTTAATTCAACAGAAACATTACAACTTGTTTTCATTGAACAGCTGGTGAAAATTTTTCAGGACAAAGGAACAAGTCTAGTGGATTTGCCTTCGCAACTCAGCAATTACTGATCCTGCTAGGAGGACAAATACTGTTTTCTCCCTTGATGCTCTTGATTGCAAGCCATCAATGGGAGACATTCTAGCACTTGCTACATTAGAGTCTATAGGACGGTAAGAGGTCTTCCCTCTTGAGACCTCAGACAGCAAACCATCCATGGATGTCTGTTTAGCATTTGTTACTTTAGAGTTCATAGGTAGCTGTAAGTTATTGAGATCAGGGGATAGAATCAGCTTACCAGGATCTTTATTGGACAAGTCAAAATTGGATCCCTGATCATGTCTTAGAATTGGACCTACATTTTTCCTCTGGTAGGTGGGGAACAGGGGGTTCAGTGTCCGAAGAGCTAATACTGTGGCTGTTTTGTTTATTGGGGCACTTTTTGTCCATTGATTTGGGGCCTTTATTCAGTTTCTTCACCCTTTTCATAGATTGAGGCATTAGAGGGACCTCTTCCATAGCAGAAGACCCTAAGCCGAAGGACTCATTTAATGCACTCATTGAGTGAGCAGGAGAGAGCAATGGATTAGGCATATCATTGACAGTCGATTGAGGGTAGGCGGTATTCTTCATAGCTCAGACACCACAAGATCAGACTTGGTAATGTATGCATTCGTAGCTGGTATCGAATCCGAGTTACCACAATGCATTCTGGTTTTGATTTTTTTACCAAATTGTGACATCCTGGCCGGGCAATCCTTCACCAAATGGTTCCTTTGCTAACAGAAGAAATATTGTGAAGGGATGCCACAGAAGGTAATGATAAGAGGGGAAGTCAGCAGGTTTGATTATTCAAGGTGAATTCAAAAGAGGCAGTGTTAGTATATACTGGAAGATCTACCCCCTTAATCATTAGGTACCTAAATTTGAGATTTTATCATAAGGCCTAAGTAATTTCTGCAAATTGTTTTCTTTAAATCTAAGGTAACAATTCTCGATCATGCCTGATAAGATTGTGGGATGGTTCATGTTAATGTAGCAAATAATTTTGCCATCAAAATATTTGAAAATTTTCTGAGCAGGGTTGTTAAATTCAATTATTATATAACAATTATTAGGATGTTGCAAAATTTTGTGAACCAGTCACCATATTTTTTTTTTTTGTTAACTCGTTTAAAGTTCATTCATCAGAAATTTATATAAATCACATGAAGGGTTGGTAACAGCCAAAATTGAAGTATTTTCACTGTAAAAGTTAAGGAAGGATTTTTGTAGTTGAGCGGGAATGGTGTTATTAAATTTTTTTGTTATCAAATCAAGGTCCTTTTGCTCCAAATTTAAATTAAGAGTAGGGGTTGCTGGAACTAACAGCAAAGTTCTCTTCCATTTCTTCATCAAATAAATGTCTTTGTGACTTTTTGAAGTTTCTGTTGTAACGTTAGGCTCACTCAGGCCTACCTGTATAATGTTAGAATAAGGTTTGTTATTAATAAGTATCTTGGGTTGATTTTTAGAAGGGGAGGCATTTAAATTGGAAGCCTCAATGTTAGCTTTCCCATTTTTATCAAATTTACTGTTAGGATTATTTGATACAGCAGAATTATGAGGAAAATTAAAAAGTAAATTTACCGTTACTATTTCCCAAGCTTGGGAAATCCAGATTTTCAATGATCTCTCTAAGAGGCTTCATCCTGTTGGATTGGGGGTCCTTTGGGATGAGCTTTTGAAAATAAATCATCTTTTCTTTGACTGTGGCACCTCTGGATAGTGAGATTGGTTGCAAAGAACTAGATCCGGAGTTATCTTGAACTCCAAAGAGGGCTCTTCCTCAACCTGTTCCATTGATGATTCTTTAGAACGGTTGTAAGTCTCTTTAATACCGAGTAACTTATCCACTCTTAGCTGAAGAGCAGAGTAAGGGTTTAAAATTTTATAAGAAAAGATTTCCACTTGGAAAATTTCCAGAAAACCACAAAAAATACTAAAATTTTTTAGAGCCTTAAATTGATGTGATGTATTATAAGGCTTCTCCTTAAACGAAGTCAAGAATATCTCAGCAATTATGCCCAGATAAACCTGTTAGCCACTTTATTTTACATTCCCCACTCTAAATTTACCCATAATCTACTCTATCCCATTTCCACAACATAATCTTTGTCAACTCTATAACCTTTATATCTAAATCCCCCTTATCTTTTCCCAAACCCAGCATAAAAACCAATAATTCACTTTCTGTATAATCACTCTTTTCATATTTATTTTTCCACAACTTCATTATATGTATCCTTTCTGTTTTCAAACATTTACATTCAATTAACAAATGCCTAATATTTTCTATTCCTTCCTTACATAATTTACAAAATAAATCACCCATATTTTTCCATTTACATGTATATTCTTTTGTAGCTAAAGATCCCATTCGAGCCTTAAACAATAAACTACTTTCTTTACTATTATCATATATTAACTCACACCTAATATTCTGTTTATTTCTATATATATTTAAAACTCTTTTTACTCTCCATACTATTTCTCCACCTCTCTAACTCCCTAGTCTTTATTAATAAATTTATTCTTTTATCCCATTCCTTACTACTATAACACTCAATAATCCTCTTAACACAATCATCCCATCTTTTGTACAAATATACTGATATAAATTTTTTATCCAAATCTTTTGCATATCACATTACCTTTCTCACCCATCTTGTTACCTGCTCTTTACTCATAACCCAATTAAATACTATTTTGGCTATTCTTTTATTATCCATAAACTGCAATCTACCAAACATTTTCATTTTACTTTTTGCATCTCTCATATGAAAACTTGACCATCCCATTTCTCCTTGAATTGCCTCCCTTGCTGTCCATACTTCTGCATCCAATACATACATGTCTTCCTACTTCCCTTTGAGCTTTTCTAAGTAATCTAGTATATTTTTACTAACATATAATGCATCATTACCATATGTTAACCCTGCTACTGCAACTCCTTTCCATATAATTCTAGCTACATCATATTTATTATAGGAAAACACTGTTAATTTCTTTATCAATCCCTTTCTTTTCTTTGCTTCATTTATCAATTTTTTCTCCTATTCATCCGAATAATTTTTCTGATTATTTAAAATAATTCCCAAATAACTATATCTATTCACCACACTTAACTTAATATCTCCCAATAAAAATTCTACATCTTCTCTTTCCCCAGTATTAACCATCATTATATTTGATTTTTCTTCACTAAATTTAATCCCCATCTCTTTACCCACCCTTGCACATGTCCTCAACATAACTTCCATATCTTCTCTTTTTTCTGCACACAAACATATATCATCTGCAAAAAAAAAGACCTGACAAAATATATACTCCCTTACTACCTATTAATGGTATCTCTATCCCTCTTCCTAATCTTTCTATTGCTCTTTCTATTTCACCCTATTTCACTCTAATACAACACAAAAAAAATAGGTGACATAGGGCATCCTTGCCTTAGTCCTACACCATTTTTAACTTTAATCGATTCTATATTCTCTAATTGATATATATAATAATTATTTTCATATAATTTCTTAATAATATCTATTAAAACTTCATCCATTCCCAAATTTGCTAAACTTATCCATAATCTATTTCTATTTACTCTATCATATGCCTTCTCTATATCTATAAAACTCATATATAACTGTTTACCTGCATTCCTACTCATATCCATAAGTTGTGTAACTACAAATAAACTATCTCCTATACGCCTATCTTGTGTAACTACAAATAAACTATCTCCTATACGCCTATCTAATCTAAAACCTCCTTGCATTTCCCCACTATATTATTCCCTTCCATCCATTTTACAACTTTACTAGCCACCATATACGAGAAAACTTTATATAAAACTGATGTTACCGCTATCGGTCTATAATTATTCAACTTTCTATGATCCTTACCCTTTCCTTTAAATAATAACCTTACTCTTGT
This sequence comes from Epiperipatus broadwayi, assembly GCA_028023455.1. Classification (NCBI taxonomy): domain Eukaryota; kingdom Metazoa; phylum Onychophora; class Udeonychophora; order Euonychophora; family Peripatidae; genus Epiperipatus; species Epiperipatus broadwayi. The sequence continues at coordinate 4,789,557 of JAQFVV010000086.1, forward strand.
ATTACTCCAACTACTTGGGAAAACTCTATTCTGTGCCATTTTATTAAAACAGGATAATAACTTTACTTTTGCCCTATATCCTAAATTCATTACCATCTCTGCTGCCCATCCATCTAAACCTCTTGCCTTCCCACTTTTCAATTTCTTCTCTACCTCATTTAGTTCATTTTCTGAAATTAACTAGATGCGCCCTCTATAGGATTTTTCAACAATTGTGGACTTTAATATATATTTTATAATTATTTCCTGTATCTGTATCTAAGTCAGGTTTTATTTTAATTACTCAAAAATTTAATGTACATATAAAACATTTAGAAAGGATGTACAATTCATATATACAAACGTTTATTATATTTTAAAATTCTATTAATTACATTCCTTAAAAATTTTTTTTAAAGAATAATATCAATCTGATGATCACCAATAATTCTTCAGCTTCACTTCTTTTTCAGTTAGCCATAATTGCTTCAATGTGTCTTTTATATCATCTGCAAAAATATAGTCAATACTCTGGTAAGACAAATTCCATAAATCATTTTGAGACAAGCCAAATGTAACAGCTGCAATGTAGTATTCATCTGACAAAGAAGTATTAAATATACCTTTACCATCAGTCTAAAAAACAAAATAAAAATAGGTATTTGCATATTACAAATAAAAGCAATTATCAAAATTTTATCTGCATACACATATATAAATGCTAAAAATAATCCTATATCATAAATGCTAGAATCATTATACTATTGCTAATCATCAGCAATGTTCTTCACCATCTGGCATTATCATAATAGAATCTAGAAAGTAAAGTGAATGGACTTAGATAACTTTTATAACCATAGCATCATCAAAATAATTCTAAGGAGAACCATATGGATGTCTACAAAACATATATGCACATATATTGGTGTCCAACTACATTTGGGATTGCAAGGACCCTAGATAATGTGAACAAGATAAAAAAATCATTAAAAACTAGTTAATATTTAGAAAATCCCAATATCAATAACAACTTTAAAAAAATATATAAATAACCCAATACTTCAAATATTTATATACAGTCTTTATAAAGGGTTATACAATTGTAGGAGACAAATTTTAACAGACTTTTGGTTGCACCCTTTACAACACCCTATATATTGTATTATTTATATATTTAAAATTGATTAAAAAAAAAAAGTTCCAAAATTTTTGAAGAATTTGAAGATTATGTAATATATGTATTTAAACAGAAGAGATTGGCAATTGGATGTAAAGAAGTTGTATCAACCATAAAAAATTGCACAAATAATAACGTGGTAAAATAATTATATCATGATAATTAATTATATTACTATTGTTCGTATTAATTTTGTTGTAAAATTTTAAATATTAAATAAAATCATTTCCTTTCCTTAATTTTATTTTAATAGTTTACTATAATTAAATTAGGTTGAATACTTCTTTCCCATTCTATTATTCTACTCTACACCACTTTATAAGCAAATATAATCAATGGCCACCAGATAGTATTGATAATCAAATACTTATACTGCCTTTTAGATAATGACCTTCATTAAAGAGACTAATAACAAAATTAATCTTGGTATTTCATTTCCAGTGTTGTTTGATGTCCATTGATTATATTTCTTACACAGACGGCTCTAGAATAAATACTTCTGCTAATGCAGATGCTGAATATAAGCTATGAGTATTATGTGATGCTTTGCTTGATATATCTACTACTTATAAGTAAATCTTTACTTACACATATAACACTTGGATGCTTCTTGGCTAGCCAATATTTCAATGGGTGCTTCTTGTAAGAATTTACCACCCCTGTGCCGATCACATTCGAAGTCATACAAAACTCTTAAAAATAAATAAATAATATTAATAAGGCTTGCATGACTCAAACAAATAACATTCAAAAAGATAAAATATGTTCTATAAAAAGCAATAACTATTTGATAGTGGAAACTCAAGAGAACTATAAAAGTTCTATATAAGAATGCTTCAAAGAATTAATAGTGTGTAGAGGTCATGTGATGTTTAGCAGTACAAGTAACAAATGAGTTTTGATCATGTCCACCATTCCAACCTGCATTATATCAAGCAGAGCAATAAAATTAATAAAGTAATTTATTTATAATTAAACTGATAATAATAAATGTGCTTAAAGATCACTTTATATATGGCAAGAAATATATTAAAACCCGTAAATAGATAAGATTATGTTTACTTCGGTAACAATATGTAACAGACTTTCAAGCTCCATTCAGCCCTCCATCTTATATAACAAAGACATATGACCACATGAAAAAAATGGTAAAGGTTTACTTTAGCGGCCCCAATATGTTGCCCCTCTATTGTTTAAAATTATAACTAAATTTTCCGAAAATCTTACATATATGCTACTATATTACAATTACATGAAAATTTATTCAAATGTAAAAGATAATAAAAAAAACATTTAACTTTTTAAGCATAATTGTGTCCTATGCATACTAGGAAGTTGGAGAAAAAAGTGGTATTGCTGTGTCTACTCTGGAAGCAAATTCATGCAGGTACGATGAAAACAAAGCTCTGCTGGTATCAGATTGCACTTTCGGCTTACGCTTTGCTCTCATCCACATATTTTCAATATTATGAGTGTGTATGCCTTGGTCTTCGGGATGCACGAAGTTGTCCTGATGGATGACAACCGAATGCATATACACACCATTGTTGAGACTGCTGATGTTATTGTATGCAGCTCAGCCATCTGAAATAATGTGCGCATTTGGTAAAATGTACTGCTGTACCAGGCCCTCCAGTGTATCAGTCATCCTGTCTGGAACTTCTATCAAGAAGCACTTTCTTGATACTCTTTCTATACCGCCAAAGACCCAATAACCTCTTCGTATAGTCTCTGTGGTATTTGCGGTGGAAATAATACGTTTCGTCAATTTCGACGACTAATGGCTCCCCATTGTCATCAAATCCACTGAGAAACATCGGATTTGTATTAAAATATCTGACACATTCCTCCCGGCAAAAATTAGCCTAGTCAATTATTATTTTCTTGCTGATGCCGGTCTCATACACAATGTATTGTTGAGGCAAATTATGCACCCAAAAATACACTATGTTTACAATTGTTCCCAGAGGCAGATGACTTTGAGAAAAGAAAGACTCCCCTCTGTTTGAGCTGCTATGGTGACATATTCTGCATTGCCATCTACACCCATAAAATACATCACCAGTGAACAATGAACAGCGCATTGTTGGCATAAGGCATAGTTCTTCAGGAGTCTTCATGCAACTATTTGATGGCCAATTCCGCAGTTTGGATGGCATTCCATAACTGATGCAGATTCCATTCTTCTGCCAGAATAATGGGAACATTCAAAATGTCATCATGTGGAACTAAACATGTAGCAGCCATTTTTTCCAACTCTAAAACTGTACACATGTGCGTGTAATTCGAACTTTTGAACACAGAGGGTGTCTTTTTTTTTGTATCGTGCTATAAATGTAGATAGTTTAAATTCTTAAATTGTAGATAATTTAAATTCTTAACTTTCAAATAAATTAAAACATTCTTTTAATTAATGTCGTGTAATTAATCCAACATTCAAATTCTTTAAAAAGGTAAATTTTTTTATTTATCATCTTTTACATTTTATTAAATTTTAATGTAATTGTAATATAGTAGCATATACATAAGATTTTCAAACAATTTAGTTATAATTTTAAACAACAGAGGGCCAACATATTGGGGCCGCTAAAGTAAACCTTTACCAAAAAGATAAATGAACTTCAATATACGTATTTCATGGCTGAACCAGCACTCATCCATTGGTCCAGATCATCTCCCACATATATATAATCAGTACTCAGTTTATATTAAAATAGCAAATCTTCAAATTTTAATGGTCAGACTTCAATCTTTTCCACTCTTTAGCCATCCATATTACTGAAAATCTGATGATGGAATGCTCAAAGCCCTTGTTGATGCAAATATTATTGTTATATCCATGCTGTATTTAAACAGACATATTAAGGTCCCATATATGAGGTGTCAAAGAAAAAATAGGTATGACAACAATATTGACATCAACAAAAACAACATTCCATCATCACATTTTCAATAATATTGATGGCTGAAGACTTGGAGTGGAGAAAGACTGTTCATTAAAGTTGAAGATTTGCTATCTTAATATAAACTGATATGTGTGGGAGATGATAATCTGTACCAACTGATGAATAGCTGGTTCAGCATGAAATATATATACTGGAGATTATTTGTCTTTTTCACATGTATGTTATCATGTGTATAAGATGGAATGGATAAGCTGAAATCCTCTCTAATCAGGTAACATAAATAAATATATTTAACTTACAAAACTTTATTTTCATTTCAGTTTCCTTTTTTGCTAAAGTGAAGATTGATAAAATTCAATCAAGGTTATTTATTTTTTTAAACATTTATATATATACACAGTTTATATATTTATTCCAACATTTTTAAGAAAAATATGTAGTACACTTAGTAAAAATATAATAAAAATAAATACATGTATATAATCAACATTTATCTGATTTATATATTTTTCTTTTTTTGTGATGTCTTTGGGAGATTTTTGTTAGAGTCCATATAGGAAAATAAATAAATAAATAGTTTAGATAGAAAAATGTTCTGGGAATTAATATGTGATAAAATAAAATGTTTTTTTTTTTAAAAAAAAAAAAAGTAATAATGGAAAAGCAAGAAAGGAATTTTTTCTTGAATCCATGTCTGATAATGAAGCAAAGTTAAATAAATGATTTAAAATAATGTTGGGATAGCTAACATAGAATAAAAGCTAGATAAATAAAATAAACAGAATCTTGTGTAAAGAATAAGTAAAACTCCAGAATAAATAAATGAATAAAATAACGTTTAGTATAAGCCTTGGGTGTTGAGAAATTGGAGTTGAAAAGAAGGAGGGGGTGTGGAGTGAAAAAGTGAAGGTTGGGGTAAGTATAATAAGTGTAGGCAGTCGCACTGTGTGAATATAGTACCCGTAACAGATTAAACAGGGGGATAGTTCTCAGGGTGAGAATCCAGTAGTGATATTCTTGGGCCCATTCAAATTTTGCTAGGAAAAATAGTCCCAATTCCTTATCTAAAGTATGCACACTGGAAATCTCCAGCATAAGCCACAAGTCAGTTCTTGGGGGAAAATGACATATCATAATAAATATTATCAATAATATAAGCTGAGTAAGTCATTCAAGGAATCCTGCCATTCACAGTGACCCCATTTTCGCTTTCTAGGATGCAGAGCCATTGGAGAAAGACATGGGCTCCTTCAATTAGCTGGTAGAAAAATCCCAGCATAGAAAGTAGTTTTTTTTATATTATGCGTAAGTGGGTTATAAGCCAGACAAGTTCTGCATCCGTTGCATTCAAACTCCTATGCATGTCAGAAAGATAAATAATGCTCCTCATGGCCACCACACAGGACATAATTGTTAAAACCAACATTGAGTACAGCCTGGCAAGAAGAGTTGTGTAAGAAAAGTCACCCTCTGTGCTTATCCAGAAATTCTAAAACTTATTTGATAAAAAGTAGAAACATAAATAAAAGTTAGAAGCTGTAATATGTATACAAAATAATAAGTAGTAATTAAAAGGGGAAAAAATTGAAGGGAAGTATAAATAAATTATTAGAGATAAAATGGGACAAACTGACACATTTTAATTCTCAAATGGGGAAGGGTGTCTGCTGCTAACAAAGGTGTGATTTGAGAACATACATACTCTGCATTACATGAGTAATGATCAAATTAATTTTAAAAGAAATAATTAAGTTTTAATAAATGAGAAATATAAGTTATAAAATGTTTAAGAGTATTGTTTTAAAATGCAACTCGCCAAAAAATAAAATGTTGAGTCATCTTGTCGTTTAGAAAAAATAAGAAGTTTTAATATTTAAAGAATGAATAGGAAGGTGGGGGGGGGGGGAATTAACTATAAGTAAGAAGTTAAAACTATCTCTTTTTATAAATTTAAAAAAAAAAAAGAAAATGTAAAAATGAAAATTGAATTACAATGTGATATGTAAAAAGCTTTGAAACTTTAATCCACTTAAAGATTGCTTGGCTAATAAATAAAAGAAAAGAAATAATAACTCCCATTACATTAATTGAAGAAACAAAAAAGGATTCAGGACTGTATCTTATCAAGATGTTAGATTAATCTAAGCAAGAATTTGGAAAATTAATTAAGGAAATATCAATTAATTAAATCAAATTGGAGAATGATAACTAGAAAACAATAAGGAAGAAGTGTATAAAAGGACTTGGGGATTCATTCATTCATTATTATTATATTATATTACTATTTTCATTATCATTCAGCACTACTGTATTATAAAAAAACTTTAAAGAAAAGATGGTAAAAATCCAGCAGTATGCAGGGCTAGACAACAACCCTGAAGTATGTGACTAGCCTTCAATCCCAGTCTGTCGTAACATCCAATACTCTCCATCTAGAAGTCATGTTCACCTTGTGATCTGAAAACTACATAAAATCTCTCTCCTTCATTGAAATGTGGAAATTAGCAAGAAGCCAAACCATCAGTGGGAAAGAAAAGCCAACTGGTTGGTAATCAACAGAGCAGGAGAAAGTCATGAATTGTGTCCCTAGGAGTGTAATGTGCTATCCGCAAAAATCCTAGGTAACTATAAATTTTATTATTGCAATTTAAAGACCTGAACATTGTTTGAAGTAAAGACTTTAATGAACTTTAATAACCACAGCCACAGTAACCTTTAAGCTGCTTCCATAAAATGATTTTATACCTTAATGTGTGTGTGTATATTTAAATCTTATTATAACGTATTTTAATGTATATGTAAAGCTTCAAGTTACTTCATGAATTCCTATTAAAGTAGATCAGATGTGAATGTATATTTAAATTTATAATAATTTGTTTTAATTAGAAGTGTGTTTAAATAAATCTTTTGTTTGCTTAATTATTGTTTGGTCAGTCTCTTATAAATACTTTAATAATAGATGTTAAGTTACATTTAAGTATAAGTATTAAGCAGGGTATCAAAGTTTTGTTTTCCCACAATAAAATAAATGAGCTACCTTGGGATATACCAGATGCTAGATTGTATACCTGTTGTCTGTGCATGCTGATTATGTAATTTATAATTAGCTGGTGCCTGAGGTCTTATCTCAAAACAAAAATCCTTTAGATGGCAGGAGTTTGAATTTAGCAGCCAAGGAGTTCTATAGCCTGGAAATGTGGTCACAGGTTATACTTTGTATAGCCTCAGTCTGGTTATAGCTACCGTTAGTGTTTCATTTACCTGTGGTATTGTACTCCTCTGCTTGAAGGGCCAGTCTCTTGAAATAGTGAAAGTGCAGTTGGATTAAGATTGAGATTTCTAAATATAGATAATGATAGTGATTTTCTCCCACCCAATTCAAGAAATATTTATGGTGTGAAAAGTACTACTTAAATCTTCTCTCCCCCCAAAAAGTTAAATGATGAAGTTAAAATAAAATATTCAAATGCATAAGTAAATTTAAATGAATACTCACCAATTGGTATTTTAAAATTTTCAACATGTGCTATTATATCTTCACTTCCTCCTGATTCAGGATGTAAATATACTCCATGCCCAATGCGATCAGCTAAATTATTTTCAAGAATTTCCAAAGTTTCTTCAGGATTCAAAATCTATTAAAGAATTTAAATAAGAATATTATTTACAACTGCAGAAGTGAAAAGACTACTGCAATAAGTGATTCTGAATATTAGAAAATGAGAACCAACAATGTAAAAAAACAGTTATCTAATTGTAGTAATGAATCATTTAAGAAACCAAAAAATAATGTGGATAATAGTGTATACTGAAATAAATTAATAATTCATATAGACAAACTTATATATGTTCAAAATCCCAAATCTTAATATTCTTCAAATCAATATTAGAATAGAGACAATGACTTAAAGGATTATCATCTAAAAAAATGGTACATTTCTATCTATGTAACCATTATCTTATATTTATGGAAATGTCAGCCACTTTAAGTGCAGTTAATAACTGTGTTAGCTGAAATATATAACTGGAGATTGTTTTTGGTCTTTTTTTTTATTATCATGACGCAATACATAAAATAAAATGAAAATGGTATTACACATAATTTTGAAGATTTAAAATTATTTCATACATATACAGATATATACATATAAAAGGCAAACCAACTCTTAAATAATCCAATGCAGAAAATACTTTTCAACAATTTCCCTTGAGGAAACAGTGAAGGAGATAGTAGTAATCATCAGGCATGCAAATGGAGGTGAAGTATTGAGATATTCTTCATTCTTGTTTGATTATCTGAGGACTCAATATCTGTCAAAAAATTGTCTTTTGGCATGTTTATTCAGACCATATCTGTCAAAAAATTCAAGTCTTTTGATATGTTTATTCAGACCAGATCTAAATCAAGATAATAACCATTATAGGCACTTGTACTGCTATAGTACCCATGAGACAATAAATATGCATAGATTTCTTTGAATTAGTTACTTCTTAAGTTGTGGGCTCACCATTTTTTGTTCTTCCACTGTGATTTTGTGATTTTTTGCCAGAAAATTTCACCCATTTCTTTCAATAATTTCTGATATGTGCCTACATTTATTCAAACAGATTTCATTCTTCCATCTTCAGTAAATGAGTTTTTATATCTGAAACTATTGATCTCGTTTCAGCTACCTTCCAATAATCTGTACTAATAATTTCCAACATCTATTTTCGCAAGTTCCATTTAGAAAAGAAAAATAATCTCATCAACCAGTAAATTCCCACTTCTGGAACAATCTTATAAAAAAGAAAATACTGGAAAAGATGTTAAAATTATAGAATACAACACTTCTGAATACTCTAATGATCAAGTGACAGCCATCTTGATTCAAAAAATTTTTTTTAGGTCCCAACCAGAGCAGGAATTCTAAGTCTGATGCTGCATATTCTCAAATTCCTAAATCATGTTTTATGCATCTTAAGACTTTAAAACATCTCATTAAAAATTTTGATGCAGTTGTAAATATTAAAATATTACAATAGTTAAAAACAAAAAAAAAATCACATGATCCTAAGAAGACATAATGCTTCACAGAAGCAAATTATATTTATTCTATTGCACTTCTGTATGTATTTAACAAGTAGTAACCATCTGGTGTTTAATGATTATTTAAACTTACACCAGATGACAACAGTGCAGTAGGAACAAATAGAGGAAACCTATAAAGGCGAGTGGGGGTTCAAACTGCAGTATTATCAGAAAAAGAAATGTAAGAAATAAACAAAGGGGTAGCTGATTTACATATAAATCTAGATGTGGAGAGGGAATGAGTCTGTAAAATTAATGGTAAGAAAGTTATTTATAAATGTAATGGAAAAGATATGCAAGATGGTAAGAGACCAGAAAAGTGGCTGGAATTAAAACAGTTAAATATAAAAAACTTGAGGTATTAGCAGTAGAGGAAACTCATGTAAGAAAAAAAGAAGAACCTATTCTGGAAGGCTTAGTATGGCAAGGTATAAATAGAAAAGAAAAATGGGGTGATGGTATAGGAGTTATGTCAAAAAAATATTTAAATACTGTTGAATGTCATGAACATTTGTGGTTTGAGATAAGGTTAGGAATACAAGAATGGATGGTGGCTATAGGGTATATAGCTACTGGAGATAGTCAAACTATAATGGAGTGGAACAGTAGCATATATGAATGCCTAGTTAAGGATATATACAATTTCAAAGAAAAGGGGAAGAGAATAATGGTTATAGCGAATATGAATGGGCATATTGAAGAAATTGATGATGTAGGTAATAAGAATGGACAGCTTTTGAAGAATTTTTGTCAGAGAGCGAATTTGAGCATTGGAAATTGATCAAATATTTGTGAGGGACAATACACACAGTCTAGCAATAATATATTCCATACAATAATAGATTATTTATTAGTAGAGAAAGAGGGAATGAATAAAGTACGGAAAATCAAGGTGTTTGATAATGAAGAGAGAGATTATGTAATAGTGATCATAAGTAGTGAAAAATGTGAATGATAAGTAAATTAGAAGAGTATAAAATAAAAGTGACACTATGGAAAAGTTGGTTGGAATGAGTATAAGGACTGGTGTGGCACAATAGAGAAAGTGGCAAATAGAGTTTTAGGTGAGAATACTCAGAAAAATAAAAGTAATAAAAAAGTGAAAGTTAGTAAAAGTGTAAAAGAGAGGGAAAAAGCATGCAGGGAATATAAGTGTGCTATTAACAACAAAGAAAGTGAAAAAGATGTTAATGTTAAATCGGAAAAGTATTTAGAAAAAAAGAAGTTGGCTAAAATAGATAATTATACAGAGAGAATGAAATTGAATAGTAAATTGTTCGAGGATATTAATAAAAGTGGAAGACATGGGAGTAAAAAATTTTGGAAATACATTAAAAGAAGGAATGTAGGGGAGAGATAGTATTACTAGATGATGAAGGAGTAGAGTAGCTCCAGAGAAGAATTAGAGATAATATTAAATAAGTATATAATGGATATAGAAAAGATGTTAGATGTGGTCAGAATGACAGCAAACATGAAAGCATATGGGAATATTAGGTTTACAGAAAATGAACTGAATAAGGCAGGGAAGAAATTGAAAAGTGGAAAGGTAAAAGGTTTAAATGGATGAGCAGCAGAGATGGTAACGAATTTAGGGTGTAGGGTAAAAGTAAAATTATTATCATATTTTAATAAGACGGCACAGAAAGAGAGATTTTCCAGATAGTTGGAGTAATACAAGAGTAAGGTTACTATTTAAAGGAAAGGGTAAGGATCATAGAAAGTTAAACAATTATGGACTGATAGCAGTAATATCAGTTTTGAATAAAGTTTTCTCATACATAGTGGCTGGAAGGGTTGCAAAATGGATGGAAGAAAATAATATAGTGGGAGAAATGCAAGGAGGTTTTTGATCGGATAGGCATATAGGACATAGTTTATTTGTAGTTACACAACTTATGGATATGAGTAGGTATACAGGTAGACAGTTATATATGGTTTTTATAGATATAGAGAAGGTGTATGATAGAGTAAATAGAAATAGATTATGGGTAAGTTTAGTAAATTTGGGAATGGATGGAGCTTTAGTGGATATTATTAAGAAATTATATGAAAATAATTACTATATGTATCAATTAGGGAATATAGAATCAGTTAAAGTTAAAAATGGGGTGGGACTAAGGCAAAGATATCCTATGTCACCTATTTTGTTTTTGTTGTATTTGAGAGAAATGGAGAGCACAATAGAAATACTAGGAAGAGGGATACAGATACCATTAATAGGTGGCAAGGAAGTATATACATTATCGGGTTTTTTATTTGCAGATGATATCTTTTTGTGCACAGAAAGAAGTGAAGATATGGAAGTTATGCTGAGGACATGCGCAAGGGTGGGTAAAGAGATGGGGATTAAGTTTAGTGAAGAAAAATCAAAAGTAATGATGATTAATACTGGGGAAAGAGAAGACAAAGAATTTTTATTGGGGTATATAAAGTTAAGTGTGGTGAATAGATATAACTATTTGGGAATGGGAGAAAAAATTGATAAATGAAGCAAAGAAAAGAAAGGGATTGATAAAGAAATTAACAGTGTTTTCATATAATAAATATGATGTAGCTAGAATTGTATGGAAGGGAGTGGCAGTAGCAGGGTTAACATATGGAAACAATGCATTATGTGTTAGTAAAGGAGTATTAGATTACTTGGAAAAAGTACAAAGAAAAGTAGGAAGACATGCATTAGATGCAGATGTGTGGACAGCAAAGGAGGTAATTCAAGGAGAAATAGGATGGTCAAGTTTTTATGAAGGATGCAGAAAAGCAAAATGAAAATGTTCAATAGATTACAGTTTATGGATGATAAAAGAATAGCCAAAATAGTATTTAATTGGGTTATGAATAAAGGGCAGGTAACAAGATGGGTGAGAAAGATAATGCTATGCAGAAGATTTGGATAAAGAATTTGTTAGTATACTTGTACAAAAGGTGGGATGATTGTGTTAGGAGGATTGTTGAGTGTTATATTGGTAAGGAATGGGATAGAAGAATAGATGCATTAATAAAGAATAGGAAGTTGGAGAGATGGAGAACTAGTATGGAGAGTAAAAAGAGTTTAAATATATGTAGAAGTAAACAGAATATTGGGTGCAAGTTAATTTATGATAATAGCAAGGAAAGTAGTTTACTGTTTAAGGCTCGAACGGGATCTTTAGCAACAGGGGATAGATAATACACATAAATGGAAAAATGTGGGTGATTTAGTCTGCAAGTTGTGTAAGGGAGGCATAGAAAATATTAGGCATCTGTTAATTGAATGTAAACACCTGAAAGCAGAAAGAATACAAATTATAAAGTTGTTGAATAAATATAAGGAAAGTGCTTATACAGAAAGTGGGCTATTGATTTTTATGCTGGGTTTGGGAAAAGATAAGGGGGATTTAGATATAAAGGCCATGGAGTTGACAAAGATTATATTATGATAATGGGATGGAGCAGGATATGGGAAAACTTAGGGTGGGGAATGGAAAGGGAAGGTAAAGTGGCTAACAGGTTTCTTTGGGCATAGTTGCTGAGAGATTTCAGACTGCTTATAAGAAGTCACAGTGCATCACATTATGTCAGAGGTTGTTTCTGTAATAAATTGTGTTCAGAGATAATGAACAATTATTATCATTGGATTCTTTTGAATGGATAATAATATGTAAAGAGTAAGTATATTAAGATTTCTCAGACAGATGCTAAACTTGCTTACAGATTATATTCATCTAAAGAGTTGTAATTTGTAATACTTTCAACAAACAAATGAAGGTAACTTCTAAGCAGCTTTAAGATCTACAAAGGCATTAAAATGACTTTCATTCATATTTGTAATATCACATCACATAATCACCATTTCTTATGCTTGCTCATTGAGTGGCACTACTGAGTTTTGCCTGTTTTCATATTCATAATAGCTAAGTGTTTTCTATCAGTATGCTATACAAATTCAATTCTAAACTCAAGATATTAAAACACTTTCAAATTCCAATTTTTCAAAAGATACATTAAATAATCAATAATTCCTTTGACACTAAAAGAATTCTTTACCTGAAAAGATTCTCCTGGTTGTAACCTACAAAACCATATGATGAAGAGAAAGGTGATTGCATTTATTTTTAAAAATAAAAACTTTATTTGATGAAAACGAAAGCTGTCTCTAAAATCTCAAGTTTATACTCTATGCACTTAGACATAGATGTCATTAGGTAAAATTTGCATCACATCACAGTTCATACAAGGACATAATCAAATGGTCTGTACTTCAGGAGTTCATATAAGTTAGAGCAGGAAAAGTGCAAAAGTTGAGAAATGATTCATATACTATAAGCTTTAATCTGTAATTCCACATACTAAACAATGCAAAACATCACATTTAGTGATAGAGATAGATCAATACAATCATATAAGAACTCAGCACAGAACCTGAGCAAATATAAAACAACTAATAATATTCCTTATAAATTTCTCTGCCTACATCACACACAGGTTAATTCTATTACAGTTAAAGAGATGAAGAAATCCCAACTAATGATAATTGGACAAACATAATTAAAAACTGTTTATGAAGCAGAAACATTAATAATTTGTATTCTCCAATATTAAAAGCTATAAAATAATTACCAAAATCCTATAATCTTCTATCCATAATATATATTACTATAAATATTCACTCCGTAGATGGAAAACATATAATCAAAATGTATTTTAATTTTTGAAGTCTCCACTTTTTATTTCCAGATAATTGCTTTTTGATAATAAATTGTAATGTTTGTCACAATTAATGTGGACTACTATAAAATTGCTTAATAAATAAGAGCGCTTCAAAAGTTGACATATATATATATAGACAAATGGGTAGTTATTTTTTTGACCATACAAGTCGCTTTATACTTTTTAATACTCATAAATATTACGTTACCTGACCTTTTCGACGCAAACATTTGGAAACAAGAGCGTGAAGATGTTAAGTGATCACTTTAAATTGCTTTTACTATTCCAGAATGAATGTTTGAGTCGAAAAAATTCATTCTATCTTTTCACAAAGACTTTATCAATATAATAAACATAGCACTATATAAAATATCTTATTTAAATATGTTGTTATTTTGCAATTGTTTGCAATTGAGAAGTCTGCTTGTGTAGCAGTGAAACCATTAGTAGTATTTTAGATTCCTGTGATTAGTTTTAAAATATTTGGTTTTTTATTGGTAGGAAATACATGATCAGGAGTGCTTTCCACTCAATGGTCATCTTATAATCTAACAAAGAACTGTAAAAAAATATTGTTAAAATTGGTTGATGTCAACTGGAAAGCTGTGAGTCCTTAATGATTTTATTAACAACTTGTTAAAAGGTTAAAAAGCAACTGTATTTAATACATATACAGATTATATCATAATGTATATCATTAGCTGAAAAAAATAGACAGAAAACACTCAAATCACTCACCACGATGTTAAGATATTTCAGCAACGCCCTCTGTGAATAAATATAAAGTCTGAATTTCAAACAGCTAAACTCAAAAAATATACCCTTTTGAATTTTTGAATCTATTGCTGCATACGATGTTATATATTAAAATTCAGATCAATTCAAACATACAGCATGAAATTAAAATAGCAAGGATCTTACATATCTAGTAAATAAACATGTTTAACTTATGTATACAAAGAAAGACTAGAACATTAGTCATTTTAACCATTGCTAACTCCCAATGTATATATATAAGAATATCAATATTAAGGATGGATAGAAGGTAAGTGGAATTGTGGATAATTTTAGTTAAATATGTTGTTATTTTCTAGCTCTTTACACTTGAGAAATGCTTATAGCAGTGAAACCATTGGTAGTGTTTTATATTTTATTTTCTTGGATAGTCTGGTTGAGTTGTGAATTTGGTGTAATTTTGATTATATATAAGAAAATATAATGCACATTACTACCCGAAAAAATAGATAAAAAACCACTTAAATTACCCATCATGATGTTAAAATCATGGTGGCTGATTTGAATGTTTTATGTATAGATTCTATTTGAAAATATAGATTGGCAATTATGACTATTTTTTGAGCAATCTTAACTCTGATTTTGCAGTTATTCACTACTCACTGATTTTATTCTTTGTTTCATAGCAGCTTCTGAAATTTGAAGAGTAGATATTTAATTATTATACTTAATTGAATACATACCTAAATAATATTTTGTGGAGAAACTAATTCTTACACTTATCCCATAATAATAATACACAAATCAGATTCCAAAGAGTCATTTTAATAAACTTATATATAACACCCAATTTCTTATATCAAAAAAAAGAAAGTTCACTTTCATCCAATTACCCACATTGTTATATGGTAAATAAATCAATTATTGACGCTTGAAAGAGGTAAATATTTATATTAATGGTCTTCTTAAAGCATTGATCAAGTCAGATTATATTTTCAAATGATATTTAAATTATAATAATTCTAACAATTGTTAAATATGTAGTGCTGAGAATTTATTATTTTATGAAAAAACTTAATGCACAAATAATAAAAAAGTGAGTGTTCTTTACACATTTGTTAAAATGTTTCTTAAAATCTAATTTATAAATTATTATTATTAGTTTTCCATAAAATTTTGTGATTATTAAACATTTAATAGTCATTGTTTAATGATAAACTTATTAAGATTAGTAGAAAGTATAGTTAACTAAGAATTCTTACTTCAGCCAAATGAACCGCAAGTTTCAAACCCATTGCTTGAGCTTCTCTTAAAATTGGGATATAATCGTGAAGATTTCCAACCTGAGCAATCATACAAATTATAAACCAAAATTATTAAGAATACAACAAAAAATATCAGCATATAGTATAATGATATAAATGCACTAAGTTAAAGTGCGATAAATATAGTGTTCATATGAGATTAAATATACTTAAGGAAATATTTAAATATATCAAAAGAAGGTAAAAAAATCAGGTTTGTCTTAGTTCAAAATTTGTGCTTCCTTTCATACCAATACAGTATTACTATATAAATATAAAGACACAATAATATAGAATATATAAACGTAATTTTCAAATATTTTTAATCAGAAACTTACTTTAAATAACAAATATTTTATAAATATCCAATCGACCCTATTATTAGATTAAAAATTATTACACTTTTTAATGTGAGACATAGGCTTTAAATTATAATAAAGATTAATTACATCCATTAATTTTTTAAACCTGCATGAGATTTTTTATCTTTCTTACCACACACTACGCATTACACAATTATGAATATCTCAAAATTGTTTTTATCATTATGATTACTTCAGACCCATTTGTATACATTAAAAAAATATATAAATGGCTATGTCTACAGTGTAGCAATATATACCATTCAACACTTAGACAATCCTAATATCAATAACAATCAATGATCTCAAACTGTTGTCAAGACAACTTCCTTTTAATAATAAAGGTAGAATTCTACCTTTATTTATGGTCCAATATATTTATATAGTCATTAAAAATTGTAACTTCACAGAGATTGAAATTATTGATGCACATACACACACATATATACATATAGTATATTCCAGTGAAAAGGGACTGTTTTTGCTCCAAATTGCTTGGAGACTATATCTTAATCAGCACAAACAAGACAGTTTAGCTATTTCCACAAAAATTTAAAAGTTCTAGCATTATCATAAGTTACAACATTAAATATGACTCTTATCTTTGTGAATCATTTTCAATACACCCTCTGCCATCTTGAGATCTTAAAAACCATTTGTAAACATTCTTGCAACTTATGATACACAGTTTGAATTATTTCAAACATTTCAATAGCAATTTTGTCCAATTCAAAACAAAATCTTATCATTCCATTATAAGTTAAGGTTTGAAACTCATTATAAGTCACAATACAAACATGCTAACAGCTTAGAACTATTGTGAACAGCTAAATTAAATTGTACATAATATATGTATTGATTCAGAGGTGGTGCTGCACGCTACTTGAAAGAGAATTACTCTTTTTCGTTGATACACAGTATATTTAGGAATGTCAAAGGGAGAAAGGGAATACCATGTTTCTTTAGTTTAAATATTAATGCTTGCTTTTAAAGAAGCATTATTGTATAAATCTAAAGACACATTACTTTTAACTAGCACTAATTTCAAACAACAAGCATTTTATAAATACATATCTGATTCTATTATTAGATTAGAAATTATTATACTTTCAAATGACAGACAGACTAAACTATCATGAAAATCAAATATATAATATTAATTTTTAAAAATTTGCATAAGAATTTCTATCTTTTTCACTATTACCACACACACTTCTCATGCACAATCATAAATCTCTCAAAGTTGTTGTTATCACTATAACCATTTCAAATACATGATTATAGATATTGAAAAAAAAAAGTAAATAATTATTACTTTTTAAATATTTATAGTTATGTAAAACAAATATGGTAATATATACAGTATATAACAATTCAAAACAAAGCAAAACTCTCCATATAGTAGTGTCATCTTGTGCTAACAAGAGCAATCAATGGATGCCAGAAGGCTTGTGCATAAAATCCCTATCTAGTGCCTACTCATCCAATATCCCCAGACTAGTTTCTGGCTTGTGGCCTTCATCAGTGAGGAGCCTTGGATCTGAGAGCACTGCACCTAGATCTTAGGATCTAATGCAACCCTCCAGCACCCTCCTTTTAACTCTATTTAACTACAAAACTATGAGAATGAAATTGAAAACAATATTTTCAATCCAAGCTCAATAGCTTGTATATTCATATGGGTCTGAACTCAATTCAGCACCCATACATTTTGGTGTCTTTGGCTCAAGCCTTCTGGCATCCATTGATTGCTCTTGTTAGCACAAGATGGCACTACTATATGGAGAGTTTTGCTTTGTTTTGAATTGTTTAATAACAATTATGTGCTAGTATGAGATAGTGATCATGTGATGTTTAGTGGTTTAACACCAATCCTGCCTAATAGGATAGTGGTGGTTATGGTTGTTAAAGAGCCAAAGAGACCAAAATGTATGGGTTGCTGAATTGAGTTCAGACCCATATGACTATATAAGCTATTGAGCTTGGATTGAAAATATTAATTGTGTTTTCAATTTCATTCTCATAGTTTTGTAGTTAAATAGAGTTAAAAGATGGGTGCTGGAGGATTGTATTAGATCCTAAGATCTAGGTGCAGTGCTCTCAGATCCAAGTCTCCTCACTGATGAAGGCCACAAGCCAGAAACTAGTCTGGGGATATTGGATGAGTAGGCACTAGATAGGGATTTTATGCACAAGCCTTCTGGCATCCACTGATTGCTCTTGTTAGCACAAGATGGCACTACTATATGGAGAGTTTTGCTTTGTTTTGAATTGTTTAATAACAATTATGTATTAGTATGAGATAGTGATCATGTAATATATATATATATATATATAAAGTATTCAGAAGTCCACCATTTATAGGGAGGGGGAAAGGGGTTATAGTAACAACATAGATTGAACATTTTGATTAAAATAAAATTTCATGAATTTTAAAAGTATTTATAAATGGCCATTCTAAAGGAAACAATGGAAATTTTTGATGTGATATGAGAGTTGGTGTTTATAATGTGTAGTATGATGGATGGTTAATTTAAAGCTTGGTCCATGAGTAATTTATTAATATAGTTACAGTTTATTATTATTATATTTGGACATTACACAATGGATTATTAAGTAACATTAATTAGTGTTTAAGGCAATAATTTGTAATTGATCTCGACTGTTTTAGTAAAAATTTATGATTGTCCTTAAAACTTAATATTTAAAAAGATCGCCCAAAGTTATTTTGTTTGAATATCTAATTAATCTGAAATTTGATATATAGTAGGAAAGAAATTTGTATATTATATCAGAATTCTAACATCTTTGCAACCAACAAGGAAGAGATGTTCATATGCCTTAAAAATCATTCTGAAAGAAATCATGGGGGAAATTATTTATGTGATATCAAATAAGGTATTTATTATGTATAAATTTATTGACTGTTTAATTGGAAAAGTTTGATTTCATGAGAAAGTTATGTATATGCACAAATGTAAATATGCCTACTTTATAACCTTATCAATGGTTAAATATAATAAATATTATACTGAATTTACCCCTAAAGTTGTTTCCAAAATTACTATTAATAATCAATTAAACTCAATTGAAATAAACAACTAATATTAAATAAGTATTTAATTCTAACCAGTTTTCATCCAATATTAGAAACTTTTCAAGACATAACTTTTTACATAATTACATGTGATGTGATACACTGTGACTTCTCCTTATACAGACTCAGGAATCTCTTAGCAATTATGCCAAGAGACACCTTGTAGCTACTTTAACTTCACTTTTTCATTCCCGACCTAAGTTTTCCCATATCCTGCTTCATCCCATTTCCACAACATAATCTTTGTCAACTCCATGGCCTTTATATCTAAATCCCCCTTATCTTTTCCCAAACCTAGTATAAAAACCAATAAGCCACTTTCTGTATAATCACATTGTTTATATTTATTCTTCCACAACTTCATTATTTGCACCCTTTCTACTTGTAGGCTTTTACATTCAATTAACAGATATCAAATATTTTCTATGCCTGCCTTACACAACTTGCAGACTAAATCACCCATATTTTCCCATTTATATGTATATTCCTTTGTTGCTAAAGATCCCGTTTGAGCCTTAAACAGCAAACTACTTTCCTATTATCATAAATTAACTCACATCTAATATTCTGTTTACTTCTATATATATATTTAAACTCTTTTTACTCTCCGTACTAGTTCTCCATCTCTCCAACTCCCTATTCTTTATTAATGCATCTATTCTTCTATCGCACTCCTTAACACTATAACACTCAACAATTCTCTTAACACAATCATCCCACCTTTTGTACAAGTCTTTCTCACCTATCTTGTTGCCTGCCCCTTATTCATAATCCAATTAAATACTATTTTGGCTATTCATTTTTGTATCTCTCATATAAAAATTTGAGCATCCCATTTCTTCTTGAATTACCTCCTTTGCCATTCACATATCTGCATCTAATGCATGTCTTCCTACTTCTCCTTGTACTTTTTTTAAGTAATCTAATACCCCTTTACTAACACATAACACATCATTAGCATATGTTAACCCTGCTACTGCCACTTCTTTCCATACAATTCTAGTTACATCATAGTTATTATATGAGAACACTGTTAATTTCTTTTCTTTGCTTCATTTACCAATATTTTCTCCCATTCATCCAAGCAATTTCTCTGATTACCTAAGATGATTCCCAAATAAGTTATATCTATTCACCACAGTTAACTTTATATCCCCCAATAAAAATTTTCTATCTTCTCTTTCCTAGTATTAATCATCATTACTTTTGATTTTTCTTCACTAAATTTAATCCCCATTTCTTTACCCACCCTTGCACATGTCCTCTGCATAATTTCAATATCTTCCCTTCTTTCTGCACACAAAAAGGCATCATCTGCAAATAAAAGACCCGACAATGTATACACTCCCTTGCCACCTATTAATGGTATCTCTATCCCTCTTCTTAGTCTTTCTATTGCTCTCTCCATTTCTCTCAAATACAACAAAAACAAAATAGGCGATATAGAGCATCCTTGCCTTAGTCCCATCCCATTTTTAACTTTAACTGATTTGTGTGATGATTCTATATTACCTAATTGATACGTATAGTAATTATTTTCATATAATTTCTTAATAATATCTACTAAAGCTCCAACCATTCCCAAATTTACTAAACTTACCCATAATCTATTTCAATTTACTCTATCATAAACCTTCTCTATATCTATAAAACCCTTACATAATAACTGTCTATCTGTTCCTAATCATATTCATAAGTTGTATAACTACAAATAAACTATCTCGTATGCCTATATGATCGAAAACCTTCTTGCATTTCTCTCACTATATTATTTTCTTCCACCCATTTTCCAACCCTTCTAGGCACCATGCATGAGAAAACATTATATAGCACTGACATTACCGCTATCGATCTAAAATTGTTTAACTTTCTATGATCCTTACCCTTTCTTTTAAATAGTATCCTTACTCTTGTATTACACAAACTACCTGGAAAATCTCTCTTCTGTGCCATCTTATTAAAACATGATAATAATTTTAATTTTGCCCTATGTCCTAAACTCATTACCATCTCTGCTGCCCATCCAACCAAACCTCTTGACTTTCCACTTTTCAAATTCTTCCCTGCCTCATTTAGTTCATTTTCTGTAAACCTAATATTTTCATTAGTATATGTTTTCATGTTTGATATCACTCTATCCTTAACATCTAACATGTTTTCTATATCCAGTACATACTTATTTAAGATTGTCTCTAATTCTTCACTAGAGCTAAATTCTATTCTCTCATTATCTAATAATACTATTTCTTTCTCCCCTACTTTCCTTCTTTTAATGTATTTGCAAAATTTTTTACTCCCATCTCTTCCACTTTTATTATAATCCTACAACAATTTACTATTTAATTTCATTCTCTATCTATAATTATCTATTTTAGCCAACTCTTTTTTTAAAAATACTTTTCCATTTAACATTAACATCTTTTTCATTTTCTTTGTTCTTAATAGCACACTTACATTCTGTGCAAGCTTTTTTTCTCTTTTACACTTTTACTAACTCTCACTTTCCTATTACTTTTATTCTTCTGACTATTCTCACAAATGGTATATACTTTTTCCTTTATTCAATATTCTTAAATGATCATTGTCAAATTCAGCATTTGATAAGTTTACCACTTTATTACTTTATATATATATATATATATATTTTACACAATATATCTTCTTTATATTTATTTCTATTTTTATTCTTATACTTTAATCATTTCCATTTATTACCATATTTTATTTCTAATATATTTACCAAGTTTTTTATTATGATTCGATAATTCACATTTTATATATTCAAATAACTCTTTACATAATTTTTTCGGACACATTTTTAGAATGATTATATTTCTTTATACAATAAAATGTGTTATGGAAAAATGTATATGAAAAATTATATCGAATCATAATAAAAAATTAGTAAATATATTATAAATAAAATATGCCAATAAATGGAAATGGCTAAAGTATAAGAATAAAAATATAAAGAAAATATAATAAGTTATAATAGTAAATAAGACATTTATTTTATATTGCGCGATGTTTTTATAAACTGTAATATTAATTATAATAGTATAATATATGAATGATGTATAAAACAAAGTGATGAAGTGGTAAATTTATCAAATGTTGAATTTGACAATGATCAGTTAAGGATACTGAATAAAAGGCAAAAGGATTATACCATTTGTGGATGAAAATAATCATAAAGAAACAGTTGTAAATGTGGAAGCAGCAGATATAAAAAGTGAATTAAAAATTGAATTGCAGGCAAAAATTAATAATGTGATTGATAAGAAAAGGAAATATAATAAAAAAAATGGAAAGAAAAAATATTACAAGGAAGATTAAGGAAAAAGTGGATAAAGAAGGTTTAATCATAACAGGTGAAGATAAAGGAAAGTGATTTGTAAATTTGAAAGAAAATGAACATAAGTGGAAAATGAATGAAGATATAATAAAACAAGAATGTGAAAAATTATATAAAGATCCATGAAATAAAATAAAAAGAAAATATAAATTGTTATTGAATTACATGAGAGAGGAATAATTAATTAACAATAAGAAATATAGATGGTTATATCCAATAGTTTTTATGCATCCATATATATTTGGAAAAATAAAGACACACAAAGAAGATATTCCTGCAAAAGTTATTGTAAATTTTGACAATTATATTCTTAAGAATTTATGTAAAATAATATATAAAAGAATTGTAGATATAATTGGATATGGTATGTATAGTATTAAGAAATCAGAAGAAATTATTATGAAGTTAAATAAAATAAAATAAAGTAGGAATAGTATGATTGTGTCTTTAGATATTGAAAAGATATATCAAAGTATTCCAAGAGATGAAAGTATTGATTTAATTATAAATAAGTTAAAAGAAAGTAAAATATTGTCTAAAGAATGGTTATATGTTATTAAAAAGAGATTGGGTATGATAAGTAGTAGTTTGTATTTTAAATATAATATTTTTAAAAATATAATAAAATGATGAGTTATGGGATATTCATTAAGTGGATTGTTAGCATCAGTGTTTGTAGATAAATTAGAAGAAAAAATAATAGATAAATATATTAAAAATAAAGAAATTCTTAGATATCATAGGTATGTAGATGATATAATTATTACTAGGAAAAGTGGAAGTATATTAAAAGTTTTTAATGAATTTAATAGTAATTTAAATAATATTAAATTTACAATAGAAAAAGAGAATGAAAAAGGTTTACAATATTTAGATATTTAAAAACAAACAAAGAAAATGAAATAGAGATAAATTATATTAAGGATGTAGAAATTAAAGAAATAATTGATACTAATTAATATTTTTTAGTCTCAAAAATGGCAGTTTTAAAGGGATTTAAGATTAAAAATGATAGGCTAACAATGAATAAGGAAGAGGTTATGAAACAAAAAATAAAGGTAGAAAATGATTATATAAACAGGATATAGTAAGAAAGTTGTTAGAACAATAACAATAATAGTAAGAAGGGAATAAAAATAAGAATAATAAATGGATGACTATTCCTTATTTAAAAGATACATATATACTTTAAGAAAAGAGAATATTAAAATAGCTTGGAGAAATAATAAATTATTACAAAAATAGGTATCAAATATAAAAAACACTGGTAATAATGGAAATAAGACAGGCTTAGTATATATAATTATTTGCAGGAGTTATAATAAATATATTTATATTGGTCAGACTGGAAAAACAGCAGAAGAAAGAGGGGGGGAGCATAATAGAGCAATTGATAGGAAGATATAAATTCAGGATCATGTGTTCATTATTTGGAAGCTGGACATAAAATTAAATGTGATGAAGATACGAAAATTATTAAATATGATAGAGATTATAATAAAATAACATATTATGAGACAATATATATTCAAGAGAATATAGATAAGTGTATTAATTTAGTTAAAGGTCATGCAAATTGTGTGATAGGTGAATGTTAGGGAGTAATTGGAAAATTTAAAATGGAGTGTAATTATTAATTATATTAGATTAATGATAATTTATATTAAAAATTGTTTTTAATGTGTGTTAATATAATGGAATAATTGTTTTGTTTTTATATGTAGATTATATATTTATAGTAATGTATTATATATATATATAAAATTATAAAGTATGGATAATTAATGAATTATCATTTAATTAAGAATTACTGAAATTAGTATAAAGAAATTATTAAATTATTTTATTTTATGTTTTGTATATATAAAAATTATATGTTATAAATAATTGTAAATTATGAAGGTATATATTTATGTAGTTGATTAACCTATTTATTCAGTATATTGAATGTTTACTATAATAAATAGAGGGATTTGAACTTAGAATTTTCAGTCTACATTCATCCTTCACTCCGTCTCAAACAACTGATACACGTGACCAAACATGATAAATGATCCCAATATATGTAATTGGCCCAACTTATGAATACTGGTTCAGCATGAAATACATATATTGGGGATCATTAATCTTTTCACATGTGTGTGGTCATGTGTATTGATTATTTGAGATGGAGTGGAGGATGAATATAGATTGAAAATACTGAGTTCAAATTCCTCCATTTATATGGTTAATGCATATTAGTGTATAATATGTATGGTAGATGGAGTAATAATAGTTATAATGATCATGTGATTATGTAAAAAGTTGTTTTGGAAAGGTCCTAATATCGGATGAAAACTAATTAGAATAAAATAATTATTTAATATTAGTTGTTTATTTCAAATGAGTTCAATTGATTATTAATAGCTTACTTTATAAATATATATTGCATGATATCAAACCAAGTTTAGCTACACCAGAAATCTTCAATCTGTTGTTAAAGCAGCCTATATAAGTAAAAGGTGAATTCTTTTCATTCTATATATGTATATAGCTCATATATAAAGGGTACACTGTTTCATATATATATTTTCCCCATATATTAATTTCAGTTACATTTGTAAGTAAAAAATATATAAAAACTTTTAATTATGACCATAAAAAATAAGATTGAAATACTGAAAATAAAATATTGCATGTTGATATAAATTAATAAAAAATAAATTTTGGGAGTGATAGTGGGTGTTGAGAGGGGGTGGAATGGTGTGTGATGTAAAGTTTGCTAAAATTAGTAGATAATATAGTTTTAAAAGAAAAGCAAAGTGATAAAATACTTTTAAATATATAAAATAAAATTAAGAGCTTTTATTAAAAGAATTTGCTCAATATAACTGTCATTATTCTAAATACATAAATTTAAAAAATTTATCCTGCTGTACAATACATGGTTTATGGTCAGAGATAATGACATTTAACATCTCAATGCAGTGCAAAGCAAATATTCAATATTCTTCATTTTCTCAGAAAATGTCTGCCCCCTTTAAACGGTACCTTATTCAAGAATAAAAGAATATTTTTATCTCAAGCATGTATAGTAACATGTATAGATTCCATATACTAAATTTTGTAATAAGCCTGTAAATTCTACTCTGAATTAAGGTCTCAAAATCTAGATATTCACAATTTTTTCGATAGCTCCTATATGTCTGATTAACTATAAGTAGAAGGTTTTTTTAATTCTTCCTGCATGGATAATTCATGATCTGTAAAAATATAACTTTACACCATTGTAATTATGGCTCATCCTTTATACTTTAGAGCAGTGGTATACAACCGTGGGTCGCATAAAAATTGTTGGGGTTAAGAAACTGTCTTAAAGTTTTGGATAATGATAATTTTTTTTTGAAAGAATTTAATTTTTTGATATAGATAAAAATCACATGAAAATAATTTTTTTTTATAAGTATATATTTTTCAAAAATTTCATTTCAAATTGTATGTGCTTTAATATTAAAATATTATAAACTATAAATTTGTATATTACTTAAAATGACTTTCATTTTATTATGAATATCTTTACATATTCATACATTTAATTTAAGCATGGTAAAAACAAAGAATGGGGCACATTAAATTTTTATCAGAGGAAAGGGATCACAAGTGTAAAAAACTGTTCACTACTGCGCTTGAAAATTTTATACTGAAATTTCAATAAAATGTTCATCATCTATGGAACATCTTATTAAGTTGTGCTTAGGATGTCACATAATTTTAAAATGGCATTAACTAGATTAAGTTAATTGAAGGTAATTTGTAAAAAGTTCAAACACCTGAACTAACTGAGCAGAGCTGTGACTGAGTTTCGGAATGGAAGAGTCTTGTTTACTTATGACTGAAAGAAGAGTATTTTTTTTTATTTCCAATTTTTATGAAGTAAAAGAGATGAGAAAAGTGCATTCTTTTATCTGAAGTGAAATGAGATATAAAGTCATTCTCCCACATTCACGATTTAAATACCCACAGTTCCATTTATTCACATTTTGAAAAAAAAATAATAAGAAATTAATAAAAAAAATTTTTTTTACTAAATTTTAAATTTTTAGTTCATAGTGCAATCACTGGAAGCTACAATCGCAAATCATTGCAAAAACAACCCTAACACTATAGCTAATGAAATCTTTTTCAGTGAAATAGCTTAAATTTTCTAATTGTTTCTATTTCATCAATAATTTTTCTCAAAAAAAACAACAACATAAAACTACAATAATAGGTTGTTTTTTTTTAAAAGAATCTCTTTTGAATTGTTCTTTAAAATCTTTAAACTGTGTAAAATCATTTAGAACAAAAGAGAGAGAATGAATTCGCTTATCTAATTTAAAAAAGAAATAAAGTAACTTAAAAAAGTGGAGGATATTCTTTTTTTTTTTTTATTAACAGAAAAAATATTTTAAATCTTTTATTTTTAAAAAAAAAAAATCTATGAGGGAAAAAGTCTTTTTAAAAAAATGTTTTAATTTTAATAAATATAAAATTGCTAAATATACTTTCTTTTTCTGTGTTAATTATTTTTGTTGATGCTTTAATTGTGCAATTCTTAATACCACAGTTATGGATATATGCTTTTTGTCTGTATTACATTAAATACAATTTATTATTTGCAAATTTTAGTATCCATGCTATGGTTTGAAACCAAATGTCTTTGATATAGGAAAACTACATTACTATAATAATTTACCAAGAATTTTTTTTAAAAAAATCTTATAATTTAAAGATAAATAATCACTCAAGAAAAACAATTTTTGGTTGTTTTCTCATCCCTGGTGTTCGCCTCGAGATGTCGCTATTTCTAGGTCAATTCCTAGAAATATACCGTTTCACCGGCATTCACCCAACAAAAGAGGAAATTTTCTACGTTATAAACACAGAAAAGTCCTCACGTTATGTTTGACAAAGGCGGTGACAGAAGCCAACACAAAGAGACTTCTTTCTATGATAAAACACAGAAACAGTTCCCAACGGCTGCCGGTTATGGCTTTTTTCTATGCTAAAAGCAAAGAGAAAGAAATGCCTTGATTGGCTTCCATAATAGTTGATTTTGTTCATCATTTTCTCGTAATAGTAGAATATCTATTTCCTCTGTAGTTTCGTGTGAGAGTGTGTGTATTTGAAGCAGTCATAGTTTTTTAAAATTTGATAAGACGTCTATTTTTTTTAATGTGTTATAACTTACTTTACTGTTGTAAGTTTAGTAATAATGTCCTGAAGATTCCATTATGAATGGGTAACCCTCAAAAATTGCTTATAAGGGTGTGGAACGGAAAAAATGTCAAGGATCACGCGAAAAGTACCATTTTCGCGAGAATTCGTCCGTGACCAGTTACTTTTGCTATATATATATATATATATATGCACAAACAAAAACAACCAAGTGTCTAATTATTAGTAATTACTTGTCCAAAAAAGAAAATTAGTCGGCTGTTTTTTTTTTTTACATTTATTATTTCAAAATAAGATTACTTTTTATATCTACACACTAACAAAAACAACCCAGTTCCTGATTAATTACTGTTTTAAAAAAAAAGAAGAAAACAAATTCAACGGGGTTTGATTTTTTCAATGGAGTATTTGAATTACGTTTTTTTTTAAAATATGTACACAAGATTTACCAAAAAAAAAAAAAACCCACTTTCTGATTAATTACTGTCAAAAGAAACTAGTCGGCTATCATTTTTAAATTTAGTATTTCAATAGCGGTACCCTTTTTATATAGACAGACTTAACAAAAACAACCCACTTTTGGATTCATTACTGTCCCCCCCCCCCAAAAAAAAAAAGAAAGCAAATTAGTCGGGTATCATTTTTCAATTGAGTCTTTCAATGACAGTCCTTACTAATAGTAGTCGGATATCAATTCTAAATTGTAGTATATAAATTACGTTACTTTTGATAGATTTAGAATTACGTATTGCTTTTTTAATAAAATGATTGATTTACTCTTGACCAAAAATACCGTAACTTTAAAAAAAGATACACATAAAGTCCAAAAAAAATGAGAAAAAGCCCCGTAACTTTAAAGACACACACACAAACTCAAAAACAAGATAAGATTAATAAACATTTACTTATTATGTCTTGCTTTTGAATAAAATTATTGATTTACTCTTGCAAAAAAAAGACCGTAACCTTAAAAAGACACACATAAAGTCCAAAAAAAATTAGAAAAACACCGTAGCTTTAAAGACACACACACACACAAACTCAAAAACAATATAAGATTAATAAACATTTACAAAAATGAAAAAACTAACATCATATAATAGTATTAGTTAGTAGAATATTTTATTACAAATCTAAGAAATCAGATCATTTTAGATCAAATCGATCATTTAGGTCTGACCCAGAATCGTTATATGTATATGTTTTTGATTAGTATCAACGCCATCCCGTGGCGAACACCAGGGATGAGAAAACAACCCATTTTTTATATTGGTAAATTAATTTCAAGCTTAAAAGTTCCAGTTTTAGGGATTCATCCTAACGAAGTATAAATCTATAGTTTCTTCAAAAAATTTTAATTGTACTTGAAAATCATTTTTTATATTCTTATTTTTATAATAATTCATATTTCAAAATATAGTAATAATTCATTTGGTATGGTAAGAATAAGAGTTAAATCAGATATGTTTACTTATTGAAACTATTTGATTTTCTGAATCTCCCTTTTCATTCTAATTAGATTAGATAATGAATATCCTACTATACATCTTTAATATTGCTAATTATAGTTTATAATTTAATTGTATACTATACTAATATTTTTTAATATTTTCTACTTTCTAGGCATACTTCAAAATAAACAATGAAATTTGGTTCTTTATATAAAATCTCACAATTGTTAGTTGCCAAATTGTTCAAAGCATGAGTTTGGTGATATAAAAAAACCGATTCACTATTGTCCAAATGTAATTGTAAAAATCGACAACTGCCTTTAATACAAATTCTTTAAATTTATTTCATTTCATAATATAAAATATTCAATAATTTTATTCTTTATTTATGTACAATTTTTTAATTTTAAATCACATTTCACTAAAAAATAATTAAAGACATACCTCTTAGGAGCACTCACGTGCACACAGTCACACACTGTATCTTATTTACAGAGAATCTAACTCTGAATGAGTATACTATGATTACAATTGACAATCCAAACTCATTAGATTCATTTTTACAAAACTGCAAAAAAATATCCACTCCTTGCTACATATTTAATAACTTTTGTTTATTATGGGCTTACTAAAATTACCAGAATGCCTATTACACTTACAAATGCCACAGATTGTAATTATATAAGAGTATAATTTTTCAGTTGTTCTCGTTTGGCAAAAAGCTAATTTATGTTTTTATGTTAATTTTAGATTGAATTTTTAATTACTATCAGGAATTAGATTTAATTTTTTGGTATTCAAAAATCAAGGAATTGTACATAAATTAGGCATAATTTTATCCGATTTATGACTACTCAGTTTCAAGCTAGCACATGCATTCTAAAACGTATATGAAGATGTAGATGATATAAATATATAGGCCATAATCACTATATATATATATTTTTTCTAGTTTAACATATGAAACACAATTTATTATTCTTAAAGTCAATTATATAAATGTAGATATTGGAAAGCAAGAAAAAGATCTTACATATAATAAAGATACAATCTTAAAATGATGAATAAGATATAAGCATGAACATATAAATAATAATAAAAATAAATAATAATAAAAGTAAATAGATATATATATATATATGCAACAACTAAATAAAAATTACATAATAATAAATTTCCCCATTAAATAAAGCTATTGAAAAGTTGATGTTAAATATTAAAAAATGATTATTATTTATCAGATTAAAAAATAGCAAACATGCATGGATCTAGGAGGCCAATTTCTGCCTAAACAGGATCAATAGCTAAGTATCAGCCGTGTCATCTCCCAATACAACAATTAAGATAAATTTTATATAAAATAATCATTAATATTTAATATAAAGCATGAAATTATTTTAAGAAATGCTCCAACTAAAATGCATTTCAACCAAATACAACTCGCAGCATCAGATTCAATCTTCAAGATAAAAAAATAATACCTTCACTTCAGCTTAAAAACCACTTTACAATAAATAATAGACTTATGCACTTATGCAGTATATAAATAAAAAAAGCATTACTTGAACAGCTGTTGTTAAAGCATTACAAATAAACATCATTTGAAAGTATATCATACTGAAAAATAAAACAAGAGCAACTCTAATGGCACTTATTGTAAGCTTTAATAATCCATGTTTCCCAGATGCATATAAAATCCTCATCTTTAGCATTTAAATCCACATTCTCAGATCAATTTCTGGTTTTAGCTTTTATCAATGAGGCTTGGCATTCAAAGTTGGGTTGAATTAACACGTGCCCAGCAATCACTTTCAATCCTAAAGCCAAGCTGGTATTTGAAACTTAAATCAGTCTAAAGATTTGAACTCCCTGTAGATGATGTGATGTACTGTAGCTTCTTAAACGAAGTCAAGAATCTCTCAGCAATTATATCAAGAAAAACTTATTAGCTACTTAATTTTACATTCCCCAGTCTAAGTTTTCCCATATTCTGCTCCATCCCATTTCTACAATATAATCTTTGTCAACTCTACAACCTTTATATCTAAATCTCCCTTATCTTTTTCCAAACCCAACATAAAAACCAATAATCTACTTTCGGTATAATAACTTTTTCATATTTATTTTTCCATAACTTCATTATATGTGCCCTTTCTGTTTTCAAGCATTTACATTCAATTAACAAATGCCTAATATTTTCTATTCCTTCCTTAAATAATTTACAGACTAAATCACCCATATTTTTCCATTTACATGTATATTCTCTTGTTCCTAATGATCCTATTCGAGCCTTAAACAATAAACTACTTTCCTTACTATTATCATAAATTAACTCACACCTAATATTCTGTTTGTTTCTATATATATTTAAACTCTTTTTACTCTCCGCACTAGTTCTCATCTCTCTAACTCCCTATTCTTTATTAATAAATCTATTCTTTTATCCCATTCCTTATCACTATAACACTCAACAATCCTCCTAACACAATCATTTTATATAGACATAAATTCTTTATCCAAATCTTTTGCATACCGTATTATCTTTCTCATCCATCCTGTTGCCTGCCCTTTACTCATAACCCAATTAAATACTATTTTAGATATTCTTTTATTATCCATAAACTGCAATCTACCAAACATTTTCATTTTACTTTTTGCATCTCTCATATGAAAACTTGACCATCCCATTTCTCCTTGAATTGCCTCCCTTGCTATCCATACAGCTGCATCCAATGCATGTCTTCCTACTTCCCTTTGAACTTTTTCTATAATACTTTAATACCCCATTACTAACATATAATGCAACATTACCATATGTTAACCCTGCTACTGCTTCTCCTTTCCATATAATTCTAGCTACATCATATTTATTATATGAAAACACTGTTAATTTCTTTATCAATTCCTTCCTTTTCTTTGCTTCATTTATCAATTTTTTCTCCCATTCATCCAAATAATTTTTTGTGATTACTTAAAATAATTCCCAAATAACTATATCTATTCACCACACTTAACAATATCTCTCAACAAAAATTCTACATCTTCTCTTTCCCCAATATTAACCATCATTATATTTGATTTTTCTTCACTAAATTTAATCCCCATCTCTTTACCCACCCTTGTACATGTCCTCAATCAACATAACTTCCATTCTTCTCTTCTTTCTACACACAAAAATATATCATTCGCAAAAAAAAAAAGACCTAACAAAATAAATACTCCCTTACTACCTATTAACGGTATCTCTATCCCTCTTCCTAATCTTTCTATTGCTCTTTCCATTTCACTCAAATACAATACAAACAAAATAGGTGACAAAGGATATCCTTGCCTTAGTCCAACCCCATTTTTAACTTTAACTGATTCTATATTCCCTAATAGATATATATAATAATTATTTTCATATAATTTCTTAATAATATCTACTAAAGCTCCATCCATTCCCAAATTTACTAAACTTATCCATAATCTATTTCTATTTACTCTATCATATGCCTTCTCTATATCTATAAAACTCATATATAACTGTTTACCTGAATTCCTACTCATATCCATAACTTGTGTAACTACAAATAAACTATCTCCTATATGCCTATCTAATCTAAAACCTCCTTACATTCCCCCCACTACATTATTCCCTTCCATTCATTTTACAACTCTTCTAGCCACCATATATGAAAAAACTTTACATAAAACTGATATTACCGCTATCGGTCTATAATTATTTAACTTTCAATGATCCTTACCCTTTCCTTTAAATAATAATCTTACTCTTGTATTACTCAACTACTTGGGAAAACTCTATTCTGTGCCATCTCATTAAAACAAGATAATAACTTTACTTTTGCCCTATATCCTAAATTCATTACCATCTCTGCTGCCCATCCATCTAAACCTCTTGCCTTTCCACTTTTCAATTTCTTCTCTACCTCATTCAATTCATTTTTTGAAAACCTAATATTCCCATTACTATATGCTTTCATGTTTTCTATCACTCTATCCTTCACATCTAACATCTTTTCTATATTCATTACATATCTATTTAAGATTCTCTCTACATCTTCTCTAGAGCTACACTCTATTCCCTCATCATCTAGTAATACTATCTCTCTCTCTCCTACATTTCTCCTTTTAATATAATTCCAAAATTTTTTACTCCCATCTCTTCCACTTTTATTAATATCCTCCAACAACTTACTATTCAATTTCATTCTCTCTCTCTATAATTATCTATTTTAGCCAACTTCTTTTTTCTAAATACTTTTCCCATTTAGCATTAATATCTTTTTCACTTTTCTTGCTCTTAATAGCACACTTATATTCTCTGCAGGCTTCTTTCCTCTCTTTTACACTTTTACTAATTCTCTCTTTATACAGTAATGCCACCTAGTCCAAGCCATAGTAATCAATGGATGCTAGAAGATTTATGCATCAAAATCTCCATCTAGTGTCTATTTATTGAATATCATCAGCTAATTTCTAGCTTGTGGCCTTTATCAGTGTCTTTCTTTGGATGTAATGCAACCTTTCAGTAACTACCTTCTAGCATCTGATTACTATGGCTTGCACTGGTTGGCAATATTGTATGGAGAGAGTTGCTATCATTTAAACAGCTTGTATCAGCATAAAAAGTAGTGATCATAATGATGTTTTAGTGATTCAAATTAATGTACTTGAGCAGTTACATAGCTCCAAATTAGGTTCAGTGACTATATATTCTAGTATCATCAGTTCTTTTGTAGGCATCTTATTTCTTTGCTTAGGAATGTTAATAATAAACAACAACAGTATGATAAAATAAAACAGCTCTCCATCCTAATGCCATCTAGTGTATGTTTGAGTAGTCAAAGAATACTAGATGAATATAAAATCTCTAATTTAGTATTATACTGTTTAAGCTCAGAATTGGATGATTTCTTTGATATTGTATTGCAAAATGAAGAAAAACATCACCCAAGATTTGAATATTTTTTGTTAGATTTCCTCATCTATAATTATAACAATGCCTACATGAATGTAAAATTTAGTGCACAACATTAAGAAGTCGTAAAATACACAGCAGTAGAAATGCTATAGATCATATGTTTTTAAATAGCACTTGAGCTATAGCATAATTTAAAATACCTTTACACTCCATACTAAATATTAGAAAGATTATTAATCTATATTAGGTTTGGTTACTGGGAGATAGAATGCTGACATTTAACTAAAACTGTTCTGGTGAAAATCCGAATCCCAGATGAAGGGCTTTCTGTTATTTTTCAATCTATCAAATCTTTTTATAATGCTAGCTTCTTTTTAATTCTTCATTGTAACATATTATGTGTTTTCTGTTTATCTGTATACATACAAAAAAATATAGCCATTCACATACTGATGATCACAATTCAAATTAATAATTAAGTCAGTTCTTTGTAATTGCTCAATAATGATTAGAAAAAGGAAGTTCTATTTTTCTCCAATTTGTTATAAATATATAAAGACAATGTCTAGTCAAACAATCGCAAACACTTGAGTAATTAAAATTTAAACATTACAAAGCAATTATAAATGAGTGGCTCAGTAGTTGAACGTGAAACGTGATTGTATTATAACTTTATATATTAATTTCACTTAGTGTTATGCATAGATATATATGTGCACTGATTATGCCTTTTAAATTAAAAATGAGTGATTATTTCTATCTTGTATGACTGAATCTGAGATTGAAAGTAAAATTGTTCAGACGAAAATTCAAATCGTAGATGTGCATTTTCTGTTATTTTTCAATCCAGTGAACCTTTAAATAATGCTGTTTATAGCATGTATCATCATCTGCTCAAATTGTTTATTTAATGGGTTTTCATCTTTAAATATTGAATACCTACTGTAGGATTACCACTGACATCGATTCCTATAACAATTCCATTTGATGACTGCTTCAGTTCTCTTGCTAATTGAAGGGTTTCTTTAGCAACTTCTAAACCTTTCTGTCGATCAATTGATATTAAAAGTTTAACGATGATATCAATTTTTTCTAACAAGCACTGCTCATAAGCTGCTAAAATTGTTTCAATGTATGACCTCTTACTCATACCTGTGAATGGAACATCTCGAGGAGTACTTCGCAATTCTAAGTAACGAACTCCATCTTCAGCAAATTCTTTGATCACATTATAAGCTGCCTATTAAAAAAAAAAAGTTATAACTATTGTTCTGAAAATAATTTTATTAAAAAAAAAATGTTATAACTATTGTTCTGAAAATAATTTTAAATGATTATTTAAAAAAAAAAAAAAATCTGAAAATAATAATCAATAAATCAAGATGAGAAGTATTCTTAAGAGTTTCAATTGAATTGAATCATCTTTCTTTTTTTTCATGTAACATTATGCATAGAATGTCTCATTATAGCATCATAGTTAAGCTATTTATCATAAAAAATTTAAAATGCTTGCATAACTGAATCATAAATTACAATACGAAATATGATAGAGTGCTTTATAATTCTGTTGATCATCTTCAATGTTCTTGTGTTTCATGATTTCACTGCGATACACATTTTGAATCATTTCAAATGTTTCAACAATTTTGTTCAATTTAAAATAAAATTTAATATTACTTCATTGTTCCATCATATGTTAAGTAATGAAACATCTTATCACATTTCATGTCATAACTCATGATCCTAACAAGCTGGCACCTTAAAATTTTATGGTGAATAATTAAAATGTGTATTATATAACACATGCATTGATTCAGAGGTGGCGCTGTAAGCAATTTGTGAGAGAACAAGTCACAAGTCTGCTTTTCACTATATACCTTTTTCCATTGATGATCCACTATAAATATTTTCTACAATATAGAATACACATTTGGTTAACTTAAAAGGGACATAAAATTTACAAATTTTATTAATGATCATTCAAAAAGTTTTTCAGTTAATTTTCAAACTGCTGGGATATTTATAACAAATAGCTAAAGAAAATTTGTGTTTTGATTGCTTATATGAAATCATATTAATCTGTAAAATAATTTAGGTTCAAAATAATAAATATAATAAACTTGGATAATTTACGATCACTGAACGATAATGCATATAAATCTCTATCCCCAGACTTTGCCTTTACTAATAGGGTTTCGGAATTAATGATATTATGCAATTAGAAACCCCCCTTAATACCATTTTATTATTCAACCTTAAAGCCTGAAATTTAAAATACACTTCCATCCACTTGAATAGTTATATAAATTTGACCCGCACTACTAACTATATATTTTATTAATCTCAGTTTTAGTCTAACCATAGAGGAACAATGAAAGAGATTCTATTTTATGCTTTACAATTACTATTTACATTATTAAATTAAATATTCACGTTATTCACTACATTATTTCAGTTTATAATTACATTTTACAATTATACATAAAATTTACTGTTACTTGAAAAGGATTAATGCTACTTTCAAACAATATATATATAATTCAATATATATACTGTAACTGATAGAATTGCACAACCCACATGAAAACCATCTGGTGACAATACATATGTGCATTCGACATTCTAGCATTACAGAATACCAACTTTTTCCATTACAACCTGCTAAGATCAGGGAGAAAACAAGAGACTCTTAACTATTTACCTAAGTTATTGATTACAAATAAAAATGACAAACTGCCAAAAATAATGAGACAACATAAACATACACTAGCATAACTTTAGTTAATTAATTTATACCTTAACAAAATCAGGGTGAATAAACCTTTCTAATTTTATTATTAATTTAATTTAACTTATGCATAGATATAGGATGTGGTAATATAAAGGTTTGAAACAAATGATTGATGGTTACTAATTTAGAATATTATTCACATTATTTACGTGAATGGATTCCAATCTACTACAGACCTAACTGCTCTCAACTCTCATATACGCTGTACATAGGCTAACTGATCCTATTTAATGACGATAATACAAGCTTATAAATTAAGAATGATCTTATTAATCAACTGCTGCAATGAATTCCAGGCCGTAATATTAATACACAATAAATAATAAAATAAGGCAAAACTCTCCATACAGTAGTGCCACCCTATGCCAACCAGAGTAATCAATGGATGCCAGAAGGGTTGTGCATAAAATCCCTATCTAATGCCTACTCACCCAATATCCTCAGACTAGTTTCTGGCTTGTGGCCTTCATCAGTGAGGAGCTTTGGATCTGAGAACACTGCACCTAGATCTTAGGATCTAATGCAACCCTCCAGCAACCACCTTTTATCTCTACTTAACTATAAAACTATGCGAATGAAATTTAAAACACAAAAATATTTTCAATCTAAGCTCAATAGCTTATATAGTCATATGGGACTGAACTGAGATGGCATTACTGTATGGAGAGTTTTGCTTGTTTATAAACAATTATGTGCTAGTGTAAGAGATGGTGACCATGCGATACTTAATGGTTTAACACCAATCCTGCCTAATAGGATAGTGGTGGCTATAGGATAGTGGTGGCTATGGTTGTTAAAGAGCCAAAGACACCAAAATGTATGGGTGCTGAACTGAGTTCAGACCCATATGACTATATAAGCTATTGAGCTTAGATTGAAAATATTTTTGTGTTTTCAATTTCTCATAGTTTTATAGTTAAGTAGAGATAAAATGTGGTTGCTGAAGGGTTGCATTAGATCCTAAGATCTAGGTGCAGTGCTCTCAGATCCAAAGCTCCTCACTGATGAAGGCTGCAAGCCAGAAACTAGTCTGGAGATATTGGATGAGTAGTCATTAGATAGGGATTTTATGCACAAGCCTTCTGACATCCATTGATTACTCTGGTTGGCACAGGGTGGCACTACTGTATGGAGAGTTTTGCCTTGTTTATAAACAATTATGTGCTAGTATAAGAGATGATGATCATGTGATGAGAAATAATAAAATAATAGCAAAAATACAGAAAATCGCATCTGTATTGCAGTGGTATTTATATTAGAGCAAATACATGTAGTAATTTTATGTCTACAGTAGCATAGTGACTGGCAGTCGCATACGTATCACTACGACATGTATGAAAGAAAATGGATGGCATATTGTAGGAACTGATCATCACTGTTTAAATAAGGTAGTGATTGTAAGGGATCAGCAATGGCAAATGATGTTACAATCATCTAATAATAATGTGTTACATAAGAATGAGTGTCAGATGCAACTCATGACCCGAACTGATATATTGACAGATGTACATTGTTATCAATCATAATAATTCAAATACAAGATTAGTTTAACTAAAACTGACATCCACTTAATAGAACTCTAATCTAGCTTGTCTATGCAGCAGGCTTGTTTCCCATTCATAATTTTAAAATTTTACTGATTTAACATACAACTAAATTAAGTGGAAATAACTGATTAACACACCCACATTTAGTAGCATGGCAAGAGATTGTCATTATAAGCCAATTATCTTTATAGCATAATTTTTATATATTTATCACTGACTGGATTGTGGCATGAAAATAGAACAAACTACCATCTCTTGCCATATCTTCTCATAAACAGATTAATTACATAAGTATTCAATAACATATTTCATTAAATCAGAGACAATAATTAACTAAATATGATTTAAAGTTTATACTTATGTTTTCATGATTCATGTTCAGTCCTTAGATATTGGTGGAGTTGATTCTTTACCATAGTTATGATGGAAGGTTTTAAGTCACAGTTCAAGATTGATTAGATGAATTCAGCAGTGGTTTCCTCTTGGGTTTAATAGCTGGTTTTTCTGATAGTATTAAACATCAGACTGCTCATCTCAGATAGATTCAGTGGACACATGTTTGGTTGGTTTCTTCTGTTGTTGACGGCTTCTTTCTCAGAACTTCAGTGATGGGTTTTTCAGCTTACT
The DNA here is from genome assembly GCA_028023455.1 of Epiperipatus broadwayi. Classification (NCBI taxonomy): domain Eukaryota; kingdom Metazoa; phylum Onychophora; class Udeonychophora; order Euonychophora; family Peripatidae; genus Epiperipatus; species Epiperipatus broadwayi. The sequence continues at coordinate 4,828,768 of JAQFVV010000086.1, forward strand.
CTCTTCTAGCTTGACAAAGGCAGATAACAGGTTCTCTACTCCTGTATGGTAGATATGGCTGGAATTAGTAGATTAATTATTTGACCTGCAGAATAACAGCATATGACAAATCATGGAAGCAGGCAAGAATTAATTTAAGCAGAATAATTGTAATCATCTCAAAATTATAAAACAACTTTTTTCTAGAATTTTTTTCAATATTATACGATTTGGAGCTATTTTATCAGTAAAATTCAGATCCATCCCTTGTTATTTGGATCGTTTGATTTATTGGCTACAGATAACTCCATTACTTCCACTGAGGACTGAATTTATTTGTACAATACCCTATTTGCAAGTTCATATTTTTGAATGAGAATATCAACCTTTTTAATTAAATTATTTTAGTTATTTATGTCCTTAAATTTAATCTAGTAATCTGTTACTTTTTATTGAATGTCATTTCCACCTTTTTTTAATTGTTAGAGGAAAAGCACCTTTTTCTTTTAAACTACTTTAAGCTAAATTTAGAATCATCTTTTTTTTTTTTTACAAACTTTAGAAAATATGTTTTTAATATAAATTTAATTTATAATTATTTATATTGTATACATTTATCTGTGCATTTATAATAGATATTTAATTTTTATTTATAAAAATTTATTAAAACTTTTAAACTTAAATTTTGTTCGTTATTTTTAACATTTGAACATGAAGTATACATATGTGTGCATATATATATAGCTTCAATATACATATACGTATTTATATATCATTAAAAACTAGTTAACACTTAGACCATCCCAATATCAATAACAATCAATAATTTCAAACAGTTGATTATTATTGACATTGGGATTGTCTAAGTGTTGACTGGTTTTTAATGATTACTTACAAATCCATTTAGTCTTGAGCATTATTACACTTTTATATATATATATATATAGAGAGAGAGAGAGACTGCTAATAGCTCCAAAAAAGCTTATTTATATTTATATATTTCCATTTAATAATTAAGCCTCTATTGGCTAACTCCAAGAGGCACATTGGTTTTTATATATATATATATATTTCCATATGTCAAAGCATCAGCTGGGAAGTGAACCTATGACAACTGTCTCAACGCTTGACATCAGTTTTTATATTTAAAATGACATAAAGTGAAAAAAGATATGAGTTTGACTAAAATTAGTTTTCATGTATTTTTTTTTCAAATTGGACTGACACCATTTTCAAAAACAGAATTGCTCACATATGAAAATGCCATATTATTTATTTTGAAATACAATAGATGCAATATACATTCACAAAGAGGATTATGTTAGGGTTAGTTCTGCAAAATGTGGATTGTATTTCTTAATTTTTAATATAACTACAAATATGACATGGACTGTGCTTATACTAAGTGGTAGAGCTGAAGTAGGAGCAATAGATTTGCTACAATATACAGGCTGGAGTCTTGTGATATTTTGGTAATATTATAACAGTTCTGGCCAAGGAATATAGATGTCTACAATTATTAAAAAACGGAGGGCACCAAAATATATAACCAGGGATTTTTTTAATAAAAAAAGATACCGGAAACTCACTTCTTGTCAAGCTTTTTACTGATGAAAATTATATTTAAATATCATTTAAATGAAATTTAAAGCAGCTCTTCCAATGCTATGAAGCAAATAAAAAAATTAAACACAATTTTTTTATTTTAGACATGTCAAATCTAAAATGAAATAAACAAATATAAATATACAACTGATAACTAAATGTAAAATGAAATTGTAAAACTTTATGTAATGGAATAAAAGTTTATAGTGATTTCCAAAGTTTTGTTCAATTCACATCTGACAAATCGTCTCAACTCATTTTATTAGTGTTAGTGTCTATGGCTGAACGTTGTCCTCTGAGTAACCACAAATCAACACATTTTGAAGGACCGACAAGTGTCAAAGGTGGTCCAACAAGTTTGATGAACAAAAGTGCCAAAATTGTTTTGATCTTCAATAAAGATCTTATTGGGATAATAATTAGATTCATTTGCGAAAACCCACATTCATATTCACTTGAAGAAATGGGAATAGAATTCAAAGCATATATCAAATGCAATAGTTTTTCAGGATATGACTTTTTGAGAATGTATTTGCGAAATCCATGAATCATTTCTCTTTCATTTAGTTGTATTCTGATTGATAGGTTTCTAATTTCCATCTCTTCAAATCCCAACTGCATATCAATATCTTCAGGCCAATATTTTTGGTCAAGTAAGTGAGCCCAAAATGCATACCCAACATCTTTGCTATCTAATGTCCTTTTGTCAATCGGATTTTTTCAATGTGATATAAAATATTTTTGAGTCAATAGGCATTTTTTGAAACTTTTGTGTGAAGTGAATCTCCATAAAAAGACAGATTGTGTATAGCATATTTATAAAAAGGATCCAAAATTCTGTTTTCTTTCTTCAAAAACTTGAACTAGTGTATTTATTTTTCGACTTAAAAATGTAAAGGTTCACATTAGATCTTGTAGATCCAAACTTAGTTCTGTCAATTTTTGGAGAACATCACATATCAGCACTAGATCCAATAAAAAGGTTGTAGATGTTATTTTTTTCTTTAAGCCATCCTAAGTACATTTATCATTTTCATCTCTTGTAAGATCTTTCATTGCTTTTGAAATGATGCACAAGAGATTCAAAATTATTCCACATAGCTAAAACTGAACGAAAACTAGATACCACTCACTAGTACTTAAAACTTCCAATTTTTATCAGCTCAATGCCTAGTAATTCTGCATATTTATATAGCTCTCTATTATTTTTCAGTGATGCATGGCATAAAACATAAAGTTTATCAATAAATAATTTAAATCTATTGATGATTCATCAAATTTTCTTTACAACGTTACTTGCTGATAATTCTAATCTATGATTATCACAATGCCAAACTATAATGGAAGGAAATTGTTGTGTCAGCAATTCTTTCACTCTACTTTTACATCCTAACTTCACAGCAACATCGTCACATGCTACCAAAATTAAATATTTTTTAAAATAATTTTCTGTCATCCTATAAAATTCAAGACTTTGGAATAAGGATTCAAATATTCCTTTCATTTTTACATTTTCAAGTTCGATCAATGTCTAAAAATAAATTAATCATTGAATTCATTTCAACACTTTCAATACAGTATCGAACAAACACAATAAGGGTGATTTTCTTACTTGCAGTAGTTGATTCATCAATTATCAATGAACCTTTAAATACATTTTTTCTCATTTCATCACTACATGATTCATGATATTATTGCTTGCGTTTATTGAATGAAAAATATATCCGTTTCAATTCCATTCAGTTCTTGCAGATCAATTTCACTTTTAAAAGTTGAAAATGATTGATTTTTCTTTGCTACTTTATATTCAGATTGAAAAATGTTTGCTGATATTACATTTTCGAAAGATAATGATATTAAAAAAATGCTTTCAATCTTCATTTTTTTTTTTTTGGCTTCAAAAATAATTTTTAGCATTGCTTTATGTGCAGCAGATTCTCTGTGATCAAATATTTTTTTTTTAAGTGAGCTTAATTGTATCTTCCTATCTTTCCCAAAATAGGTGATTTCATTGTTGTTGGCCCATTCCTTGGAAATTTTCATTCCCATCGTTGCTTCAGTTCCAAGAGTTCTAATGTTTCTGCAAGGTGTTCAGCCAGGTTTCATTTTAAATGTGTTCAATCATTCATTTTTTGAGCAAAACTCATTTTCAGTCAATCATTTTGAGTTCAGCATTTGACCTCAAGATCTGTTTGAGATAATGCAGGAACATCAACTTGCATCAATATTTCCATATTTTCTGTCATCATTTTGGACTTTTTATTAGTGGGACCGACAGCTGAGAAGTAACTGGAAATGTTTTTCATGTTTAAACTTGGGTAAACTTTTATACTAAAAAATAATATTTACTGAGGCTATAACCTCAAGAATATGCATGTAAAATGCGATAGTAGGGACCTCTACAGGTATTTAACCACAAGCTTAAGTTATGGAAGTAAAGAAGGTTCCCCTCTTTTCTTCCATAACGTAAGCTTGTGGTTAAACACCTGTACAGGTCCCTACTATCGCATTTTACACGCACATTCTCGAGGTTATAGCCTCAGTAAATATTGCTTTCGTAATCAATGTACGTTTAATAAATTTATAATTACAACTAAAAAATAAATAAAATAAAAATAACTAGTTAAATTCATGTAAAAATAAAGAAATTTATTTCACACATTATCAATCCCTATGCAAGTGCATTACATTACTGTTTGCACATGCATCACTATAATCAGTTGTTGATTACGAGTGATCAATGGTGATGTGGACAAATTCACTTCTCACTACATTATAGTGCCAATTTTGAATTTATCCCAATTGCATCTGATTCATAAACACCATATTTTTTTATTTGTTCGAATTATATAAATATGGATTGTAATTATGAACGTGAATTACCGCTTCATCTAATTATGTTTGAAACATTAAAAATACCCTTTAAAAAAAGTTCTGGAATGCTATTCCACCACATTACATAACAAAAAAAAAAACCCCTGTGTATAACTATGCAATAAAATTGCCTTAGATTCAAAACATTGAAATGTTTTGGAATCTCAGACTGATAGACTAATAGTAAATAAAGAAGCAAATGATCACTAATGGCATTAGATTCAAATAAATCCAGATCCAAAATTCCTCAAGAATAAAGCCATAAACTAGAAGTAGTCTGGGGGGATATGGATAAGACAATACTGGATAAAGATTTATTAAGCACTACCATATTGCATCTACTAATTACTCACATTTACCCAAAATGGCAGAAGTGGAATAGAAAAAGTTTTCTTAACTTCTAACATAGTACAATAGGGTGTGTATTGTTTCAGCCCATACTATAGCTAATTAGTTTTCTAAACATGTTTAAAAATTAAGTCATATAACAGATTTGTTTAAAGTGGAGTTATAATTCTTGCTGGCAGTGTGTGTTTGCCATTTACAGCACAATGCACTTTGAAAATGTTTGGAATATAATAGGTTAAAAGGAAAACTTTTAATAAATAACACACTGCAGAGCAAGGGCTAGCCCTTCATAACAAATTTGAATGAGAGCGAAATACTCCCCAGATGGCGTTATGAGAATTTACTTACTAAAAATAAATCCTCACTTACTGACCAATGTTAGATGATGGGTTGCGATGCTAGCTACCCGAGAGACAAACCCAATGCCTCTTGAAAAAAATTTCACCTGCCATACGAAGGGAAAATATGCTATCCCATAATAAAAGGCTTTTCAACATTCCAAATAATTAAAGCACTTCCATATATATATAAGATCCTGGATTTGAGGAGATCTGTTTAGGATGTAATGTTTTCTGCTGAAATCAATGTACTGTAAAGCTATTGTATTTTTATAATTTGGTAGTTAACTTTGTAATGTAATAAATTTCAAAACTGATTTCACATTATACAACACGTTGCTTCACATTTTGTTTTATATATACATGTAAACAAAAATATACTTACCAAATAAATGGCATCTGTTGAGTCTGTTATCTCATGGATAAATCGAAAAATTCTAAAGCACCTAAATAAACAAACATAAAAAGTATTATTAATACAAATAATAAAAAAAATGTGTAGAAAAAAAACGAGAATCATTTGAGATATAAGTTTAGAAAATAAATGAGGTAATAATAATGCAAAATTTGAAGTTTTTAGAAAAATTGGTGATAAAAAAAAAGAAAATAAAGTAATCCTAAAAATCTAACCAGATGCAAAGATTGAAATGTGAGTTAATGGCATTTAAATATGAAAACAAATCTTATCACTACAAAATATTTGAGATCAAAGTCATATATATTTTGCTTAAGCACATTATATATAATTTATTTAGTCGTAAAATTAATTATCAGAAAATGGATTCTTTTATGCATTGAATGTGTCAGTTTTTTTCATCATAACATAATGAACTATAGAAAAAAGTACAATTAAATATTACTTATTGTAATAAAACTTTCAGGTCTGTTTTGCTTTTACCAACCGTTTAATGTTTGGAGTTAAACAGAACATTTTTCAAATTTAAGTCAGGGAGATGTAATTTCATTTTGTTTTTTAGCAATTTCATTGATGAAAGTAATTTTTGTAAAGAACAAAACTGCAAGTTTTACAAAGAATGAAGAATTATAAAATGAAAGTTGCTCTTACAGAATAAGTTTAGGGGATTTGAACTCAGACTTTCAAGCTACTATCCACATTATTTCATACACATAACCACACACATGTAGAAAATATAAATAATCACCAATATATGTATTTCATGCCAAACCAGCACTCATCAGTTGGTCCAGATTATCATCTCCCACACATACAAATAATCAGTGCTAAATTTATACTAAACAAAGGCAAAACTCTCCAACAGTAGTGCCACCCTGTGCTAACTAGAGTAATCAATAGATGCCTTCTGGCATCTATTGATTACTCTGGTTAGCACAGGGTGGCACTACTGTATTGAGAGTTTTGCCTTTGTTTACAACAATTATGTGCTAGTATGAGATGGTGATCATGTGATGTTTAGTGGTCTAAATTTATATTAAGATAGCAAATCTTTATACTTTAATGGACAGGCTTCAGTCTACTCCAACCTCCAACTCTTCAGCCATTCATACCACTAAAAATCTGATGATAGAATGCCCAAATACCATGCTGATGCCAATATTGGGTCATGCCCATGTTGACCTCAAGTCACTCTGACCCCTCATGTGTAAGATAGAATCCACTTATATACACAGAAGACAGATGGGCAAAATGCAGGCTTAATGTGTAAGATTTGCCTGTATTTCAAAACTTACAGAATAAATACAGAACAAACTTTTAAAATTTGACTCACTAAATTTGAGTTTTTGTTAAATTTGTTTCTCAATATAAAGGAAAATTGTTTTTCAATTACAATGTTATTTTATAAAATATAGACTTGCTTTTTGTTTTTAAAATCATAGCTTCACTGTGCAAAGTTTGGTTGGTATATGTAATGAATGATGGCTATCCCTACTGTATCCTGTTTTTTTTGCATATAAATAAATTAATAAAATCAAAAAATATTACATAGCAAACATCATTCACAATAATGTTCCCCAAAAGAGAGCAATGTATCATGGCCAAAATAAATTTTTTGTATTAAATAATATATTTGTTATTTTATAACTTTTTTTTGGCTTTTTTTTAAATTTATTTATTTAAAAACTTATTTTTTATAAAATATTCAGTATCTTTTTTGTATTCAAAATTGGAAAATAATAAAAATCTTTATGCTGTCTTCCATAAAATAATAATCTGAAAATAATAATAATAATTATAACAGCTAAATATACATATCAATAAGCCTTTTTCAATACCTGGTTTGATGTCCTTTTCAAAGGTTAATAATCTATTTAACATTAATGAACTATTTCAGACATAAAACCATCTAGTGTTCAATAATAGAATCAAAACAAGCAATAACAATATAAATCATTAAAATTTGACTCACTAAATTTGAATTTTTGTTAAATCAAAAAATTAAATTTAAATAATAATGAAAACTAATTTATACTTTAATTGATTTTGAAGCTACTGTTTTAATATTTAACTATATTCAGAAAAAAAAATTGAATTTAAAATCACATTACAGTAAATACTCTTTCTAATAAACTAAAAGCAGAAGACCAAAGGAGAGGAAGTAGACAAGTAAATTAATTTAAAAGCAATTAATGAATATATACTAAATATGTATTAAGATGACTAAATAATGTTGTTCAACAAATCTGAAATGCTTGTGAAAGCTTATCCATGTGCAATGAATGCATTTTATAAACAACCAAGTTTTGATTCCAACTCAGAGGAGGAAACACATGTTAGAACTGCTGCAAGAAAGACATTCCAGAATAGTTTGCACAAAAGAACCGACTTGATCCATTGCTATGTCCTGAGGGTTTCGAAAGACCAGTCAGGGAGCTAAATCCTTCAAAATGTATATATAATAAAATTTATTTAATAACAAATAATAATGTGATATAATAGTCCATTAATATTAATATGCTGTTTATTTTCCTCAGGTGAACATAAATAGTCTTGTTCCACATCAGGAATAATCCAGTTATCAAATGTCTAATATAAGTATTGAATGTCTTTAAAAAAATTTCATTTTATTTAAATATTCCAAATATTTAAATAAAGTTAAATTTTTCTGAAGACATTCAATACTCATATTAGATTATGGAAATAGTCAAACAATAAATACAACTAAATCATCATTATCACAAACCTTCAGGAAAACACAAATAATTCTAACTTCACGTATAGAATAAATTGATTAAAGTTTGCAAAATCAGTGCTTACATCAGCACACACAATTTACATGTTATATATTGACCATCTCCATTTCCAACTTGTCTCTTGCAGTTTGGTTATGCTTCAGTTAATTACTTTTCGCTTGTAATAACCTTTTCAATGCACAAGCAAGTAATTGCTTCTTGCTTGCCACTATTCCATTTTTAGACTTAATCACTGCTAATTGATCTACTAGCTTACTGTTGATCATTCTTTATTGCTGATCTCAACACTAACTTTTATGCCATCTAACCATTTTAGCAGCTTCTTCACTTTCCTTTATTTATCGGAGGATAAATATCTAATTTGTATGAAACTAGCTTTATTTGATTACAAATTCTAATTTAATCTATAATTTTGGGACAGAGACTCTCCAGTGAATTTCTAGAGTAAATTTCTCCGATAAAGGAAATTTTATTAAAGTTTAGAAATCCACGCGTATTTATAAATAATCTTTTATCTACATATACAGCTTTATATACATGGACATTTCACTCCTCCCCATAATCTAAAAATATGACTTAATTTATTACTATATCTTTAAACTTGTCGGGTGGTTTACTTTTATGTTTATCTGAAGTCAACTTTCTATTCTTTTTCTTTTGAAATAATTCCACTTTCATTTTTCTCCTGTACAATCATTTATTTATCATCAATTACTTTAATTTGGTCTGAATCAGTAATTAAACCCTCCAATAAAAAAATCTTTTTTCTCCAATTCTTTTTCTAAAGATTTATTTAGATGAATATCTGGCAAAGTATCTTCGTAACAACAGCGAAGATGTTTAATATGTCTTTCCATCTCCCACCTGTTCTGTAATTTTACTATACTTATGTCTTTTGATATCTTTGTCTTTCCTATTACAATGCCAAATCCATATAATACTAATATCATCTATGTTCTTTATTATTTTTACAATGCTTTTTTTATAATCTAATGACATTTTCGATTGCCCCAGCAATCTTCTTCAGAACTTCTACTTATATAAGTAGAAGTTCTGAAGAAGATTGTTGGGGCAATTGAAACTGTCTTATTAGGTTGTAAAAAAGCATTGTAAAAGTAATAAAGATCATAGATGATATTGTAATATCCTTCGATATCACTTAAACTATTTCGCCAGGTATCCATTTACAATTAAGTAAATTGTGTATTCATGTTTTTTCTCCTACTAAGAACTTGTCCCAATTTTTATTTTCATTTTTACAAGTAGATGGTACTAGCCTTGCTAATTAAGTCCGAGGAATTCTACATCCCCCTTCCCCACCCAATTTGCTATACCCACATTTCCAGTATTTAAAGTTCTGGAGTTTAACAACTTATTATTTCCATTTACATGAAAACCCAATGGTCGGAACCAATTTCTTCCTAACAATAAACTGAAATTTGTATTTACTATGTAAAGTGTCAGCAATTCCACACTAGAAACTAATTTTACAGCACTACCACTTTTCCTCAAAAATCAATTTTACTGCCATTTATACTTATAGCTATCACATCTGTATCTTGAAGTGTTATCTTCCCTTTTACATTTTCTGCTAATCTTAATGCAATCTCTGAGCGATATCATTGATAGACCAGCTCTGCTGTCCACTTCCATTTTTACTATATGACCCCAAATAAGTGCATCTAAAAATATGTAGTCCATTTCTCTGTCATTCAGCCTTTTTATACTAACATTCTCATAATTTAATCTGCCTTCAGATTTATAAACCAGTTTTACAAAATTAATAGCTCTGCCTTTCCTAAAATGACACACTGCTGCTAAATGATCTTTTTTGTCACAACTTCTACAATTTTTATTTCTATGTTTACACCTATTTTTAAAGTGTACAGGTTTACCACAACAAAAGCACTTTCACTCTTTTTCATCATTACAAGGTTCTGATATGTTTTGCTACTTTTTTTTTTAGCAAATTTTCTTCAATTGTTGTGGCTCTATAAACACTAACACATTATTTTGTAAAGCTTCTTGCATAACACATTTCTTCACAGCTGTTTTATAAATTAAGTCAGGGTCACTGAGCAATACCTTTTGGAAATTATCATCCTCTATACCATACAGTAATTGTTCCAATAATACATCATTTATTTCTGGACCAAAATCAGTATTTAGCCAGCTTCCTTAGAGCTACAGTCCACATATTTTTTATGTAGTACTTGTTTTCGGTTTCTCTATCTCATCCATGATACCCATTCTGATATTCTTGGAGCGAAATATCCCTTTAAAATTTGTACAACTTCATTATATGGAAGTTCTTCCAGATGTTTGGGATCAGTAAGTTTATTTGTAAGCTATATAATGTCTTGATCTGCAAAATAGAGAAGGGTCAACACTTTGAGACAATCATCTTCCATTTTATTTATAAACATATAGTACTCCATGTATTCTACATAACTTTTCCATGAGCCCATGTTGATTATATTTAATTCACGGATTACAGAATTTAGTGCCGCAATATTTTACTATTCACAATAGAAGTTATCCTGTATCAAATTCTGTCATTACTATGCCAACTGCTGTGTCCCGAGAGTCTCTAAACACCAGTCAGGGAGCTAAATAAAGAAACGACATACTTCAAAATGTATATATAATAAGATTTAATAATGAATAATAATGTGGTAAAACATAAAAAGATAAAAGTCCATTAATGTTCATATGCTGTTTATTTTGCTGGGGTGAACATAGTCTTGTTCCACACCAGGAGTAATTCAGTTATTATATTTGTGCTTTCAAATCAAATGTCTCTTGAAACACAAATTAATCATATCTAAGATCTATTAAAGTTAGCAATGTTAATGCTTGAATCAGCACACCCAATTTATACTTATATATTGATCGTCTCCATTTCCAACTTGTCTCTTGCGGTTTGGTTATGTTTCATTTAATTATATTTCACTCATAATAATTCTTTGAATACACAAACAAGTAACTGCTTCTTTTTTGCCACTATTCCATTTTAGACTTAACCACTGCTAGTCAATCTTCTAGTCTACCATTGATCATTCTTTATTGCTGATCTGTTATCATTTCAAATCACCACTAAGTTTTGTCCAGTCTAACCATTTTAGCTGCTTCTCTCTCCTTCATTTATCGGGGGATAAATATATATGATCTAATTTGCATGCAACTAACTTTATTTGCATACAAATTCTATTCTAATTTAATCTGTAATTTTGGAACAATCTCTCCAGTGAATTTTTAGAGTAAATTTCTCCAACAAAGGGAATTTTATTAAAGTGAAGAAATCCACATGTATTTACAAAATAAATAACATTTCATTTACACATCCAGTTTTATACATGCAAACATTTCAATCATTTGTCTGGGGAACTAATATGAATAAAAATATTGAGAAATCTGTAAAGACATGCCAAGATTACCAGGAAAGTAAACTGCAGAGAAGTTACAACCATGATCTGAAGCTACAAAACCATGACAAAGGATCCATTTAGAACTATGCAGGGTCATTCCATGAATACATTTTTCTGATTGTTGTCAATTCATATTCCAAATGGAATACAAAATGGTCAAAAATACAAATGCTGAGAATTTAATAAAAGTATTAAATGAATTTTTTGCAACACAACGCAGTTAACGGATTTTCTAGATAAGAAGGGCATTTGTTAATACTACCTTATCACTCCAAATCAAATGGATTAGCAGAAAAGGCCATTTAGCAATTAAAATGTATGTATGTTAAGTTCTCTTACCAAAGACAAGCCAAGTAATTAGACGATAAATAACTTCAACTAATAAAACTTGATCAACATGTGTAGTAGTTTGTGGCTGCTTATCAATGTCAATGCAAGTTATTGTAGCACCACAAGCTCTTTCAATTATGATACTTCCTGTACAATTTAGCACAATCTTAGAGCTGCATCTCAAGATCTAAAATATCTGAATTAAAGTTCAATCTGTCATTTGTTTTGTCTTGGACACCACAAAATCTCCCTAATGATTTAGCATGTGATTGTTTATTTGCTTATCACAATATATATTTTTAATAATGAAATTAAAAAATTAAATCAAGTTTTTCAAAGATTAATTAAAACATTAGTTTTTAAATCATTCTATTAAAATTAGTTAATTTTTATTATTAAAATTAACTCATAGAATTATTTTAAATGATATTTAAGTAGTAATTGAAAAACACAAATTATTGTTTTAATAGTGATTACATAATTGAAAGATATTTATATCCTGGCAATATTTTCCTAACTACTTATTATCTTATTAATATCATCTATGTTCTTTATTACTTTTTACAATGCTTTTTTACAACCCATTATTGACAGTTTCGATTGCCCCAGAAATCTTCTTCAGAACTATAACAAACACAATATAAATACATGTATTTGTATTATGTTTGTTATAGTTCTGAAGTTGCTGGGGCAATCGAAATTGTCAGTAGTGGGTTACAAAAAAAGTAATAAAGAGCATAAATGATATTAATATTATATGGATTTGGCAATGCAATAAGAAAGATAATATGCTAATACTACTTCATATTTAAAAAAAACATTAAATATAACCTTTGTACATTTTCAGTGCTAAGCACTCTTATCAAAAGCAACTACTTATATTACATTTTTAACATAATGTTTGCTTTTGATGATGGTGTTTATAACTAAAATTGGATTAAGATTGTATTTTATATTTCCACTGTTTTCTCTAGTATAAGGAGATATTACTGCTACACTTCCATTTTTATTAAACTATTGATTATTAAAATAATTATATACAACATTCTTATTTATATTAAAATAATATATATATATATATATATGAATTCATAGTATTATTTCCAGGAACTTCCGTATAATAAAAAAATAATAGATAGCTGACATTTCAGTACAATAACAAGTACTTTCATCAGAGCTTCTTCTTTCTCATATCATAAGAATGGGTATGGTGAGATTTAAATTCGCTATTTTTTCCTTTTGTTATTTTCTTTTCATTCTCAAATTCTAATTAAAAGAGGCAAAAACTAACTATACATATTGCCACACAGCAAGCTAGAGTAATCAATGAATGACAGAAGGCTTGTGCATAAAATCCCCATCTAGGGCCTACTTATCCAACTATGGTGCAGTGCTCTCAGATCCAAGGCTCCTCACTGACGAAGGCCACAAGCCAGAAACTAATCTGGCGATATGGAATGAGTAGGCTCTAGATAGGGATTTTATGCACAAGCCTTCTGGCATCCATTGATTACTCTAGCTTGCTGTGTGGCAATATGTATAATGAGTTTTTATCTGCTTTAATAACAGTTATAAGCAAGCATAAGAAATGGGGATCATGTGATGTTTATTTCTCAAATTCTATTACTTGTTTACATTCATACATTGGACAGATGAATCGTAGAATAAACATAAGAAAGGAAGAACACATTTTGGCCGTTAGAAAAAAATCTAATTCATCAGCCATTTATTCACACATTAAATTAACTAACGATGATATCAATTTTAATAAAACACATATTCTGGCAAAAATTGAACAAGACCAGAGATTGTTAAAGAAGCTAAAGAGATTTTTAAAAGGCCCAAGAGCATAAATGAAAAGTTTGAATTAAAGAAAATTAACAATATTTGGAAAAAGCTATTGGATAAAATATTTTTTAAAACTTCTCAACCAATAGAATTTGAGAATGAGGAGAAAATAACAATTTAAATCTCATAACACACATTCTTATGATTTGAGAAAGAAGTCTGAGGAAAGTACTTGTTATTGTACTGAAATGTCAGCTGTTTAGCTATTATATTTTTATTACACTGAAGTTCCCAGAAATAATACTACGAATTCATTATTTATCCATGATTAAATTAGAATATATATATTATAATAAATGCTTTCATTTACCATGGACTACAAAGTCAAAAAATAACTGTTTCCTTCAATTACGATTGGGGATTTTACATTCAATGTCTAGAAATTAATTCAATCACTACTTTCTGCAATAAGGGATTGAATTCATTATTGGACAACCCACACTTTTATGGTCAATGAAAATAGTTGTTTTTTGCCTTTTTAGTCTATAGAAAATAAAATGGTTTATTATATTTTTTATATATATTATTTTTAATTTTTTAGTGGTTGGATATTTTTTGTAAAATATTCCTATCTTAAATAAAGAATAAAAATGATGCCACATATTAAAAATTGATTCAATATTAATTTATTTATGAAAGAAACATTAAAAATTTTTTTGTTTACAGTCACGAGAAAACAAATCTCCATCCATTATCAAACACGTACCTTTTACAATTAACTGATAACATTTGTATTTATTTCTAAGTGATCATTAACAAAATTTTGCTGTAATCTTTTTTAAAAAATAAGTGTTTAAAAATATTCTGTCCTTTCACATGCATCCCCAAAGACTTAATGAATAGATATTAACAACATTCTAAATTCAATCTACCAACCGCTTTACAGAAAACAAATCTCGGGACCAACCTGAAATATTTCATTATCAATGATTTACAACATTGTATTAAATTTTAAGAAAATCCACTTGATAAAAGCCCATTAAATCTTGAATACAAAATCGTTCCTAAACTAAGTTTCTAATTAAAATAAAAGCATTTAAAAATAATTATCAAAACATTATTGTTAAAGTTAAAAGTATTAATTATGATTTTAAAAAAGGCATATGGTTTTATTGCTCAGGAGGACATAAGAAATTTCAAATGCCGAATCGATCCCAGGTAGACACTACTTACTGTGCCAAATCACACAGAATAAAAATGCTAATGATTTTATTGCTTCGGAGTTCATAAGAAATTCGAGTATCAGAACTGTGAATGTCATAATCGAATCTGGGATCTACCGATCCCAAGTCAGATGTTCTTAATATAACATTAATTGTAGTTATTACCATTAATACTCAAGAAGAGCATTGTGGGATTACTGCATTCATCTACTATACTAATGAGAAAGTTTCGAATTTGGGTGGAACTTAGACATTTTGATTCGTAGCTGAGAATTTTCAAAGTATAGGATTTTTTTTCCACATAACTAGTTAAATCCAACTTTGAACACAATATAAATTATTGGATACAGGCACTACCACCATTCCTCATATATACTGGGATCATCACTCCTTAGCACTTGTCCAACATGATCCACCACTCATATTCTCTAGTTATTTAGTACAAGCTTTACAATATAACTTTTAGATTACGATGGTTAGTTATACATGTATATATAAGGAAAGTATGATTCAGCACAGACGATACTTTTAGAGAATAAATTATATTCCACATAGAACTTTAATTTTTTAAAAATTCTAATAATTTTGCTAAGTCTGCAAATAAATAACAGCTATTAAATATATAACATTGAGAATATACTATCATTTCATGAAGAAAGTAATTCTGAAGGAAAATCATAATAATCTCATTAATATTGATTAGAAGATAAAAAAGAAAAAAATACATAAAACTCTCACCAATTAGCAGTTGACTAAATTTTTGAGTGTAATTTATTTCCATTTTTATTTCTTGAAGGGAGGGGATTTCAACCTACAGTAAGTTGTTTAAAGTTTTCACTTTTTATCACACACACACACACATATATATATATATATAAGAAAAATAATAAATACAACAATAATAAACTATTATATACAGTCTTTCAATTCGCAGAAGTACTTTCAGTTAATTCCTTAACCTGTCTCAACTACCATTAAATTAAAAAAAAAACAAAATGGAAGCAACATCATCAATTTAAATCCCATGAATCCCGATTTTCAGCTTGTCTATTAATTAAATTCATTTTATTCCTATTTATTAAAATTGAATGAATTTATTTAACAGACAAGCTGCTAACATTAAAATTCGAGATTCATGGGATTTGAGTTGATGACATTTTGTTTTTTTAATTTAACGGCATGAATTAACCGAAAGTATTTCAGTGGATTGAATGATTGTATATAATAGTTTATTACAGTTATATTTATTATTACAATAGTTTTTTAGTTAATGGACATTTTATTTGTATATATATATACTGAGATAGTCTCACGGCAACCACATAATGCATGTGAATATATATTTAAAGCTCTTTTAAAAAGAAACAGCAGAAATGAACACTGACAAAATTTATATATATAACTATTTAAAATAAAATGACTTAAATATTAATAATTTTTTTTTAAATATTATATTGTTTAAAATATAAAAAGGTCTCTACTTAATACAAATATTTAATCTATTTCAGATTTTAGCAAAAAATCTTAATTCTTAATGTAACAAAGAAAGATAAAGATTTTTGGATAAAACAATGGTGTTTTTCTTTACAATGTATGTTAATTATAATTAATCCTATATGCTTTTACTTAACTAAAAGATTAAGAAATTATTAAATTTATTTTGATATTAATCAATGTAAATTGAAGAATACAAAAATAATAATTAAGTTATCTTGTTTTTATTGATCACAAGGAAAATAATTTCCTTGTTTTTAAATTCCTTTGTCTCATTATAAATAGATTAACTGATGATTATTATAGAGTATAGAAAAGTCAGCTTGTTGTTAGTATCCATGTTGATCAAGTTTGAATTCCCAGAGAATAAGAGATGACTTATACATAATTTATGGCTCAATATATGGGAAGTTATTTGTTTACCTGGTTGAAGTTTACGAAATCATAGGAAAACTGAACAAATTTGAGAACTGCCAACATAAATATGCACTATCTGGAAAATATCACATCAGCATAAGAAACCAGCTTACTGACTTAGAGACTCCAGTGCTATATTTTATTCATTATACTTTTATATGTACATGAAAACACAAATGAAAGAAATCTTCCATCAGTCAAATATAGTTTTCGTGTGCGAGATCTATTTCATACATGGAAAATCACAATGTACTGACATTATTTCATGCTTTAAGTAACTTTGCTAACAATGAAAAATCTACTTTTTAAAAAAAAAAAGAAATTTTTTTTTATACCAGTTAGAGGTAAACAGCTATTAAGTAAATTAATTAATGAAATCAAAATTCTCCAACAAAAGTAAGTGACAAATAGAGCAAATTTGGAATCAGATTAAAAGTCCCTAGATAATAGAACTGTTGGTATATTTTCTTGGAATTTTATTGTTATTCATAAAAGATATTTTAGAATTAGAAGCATTTAACATATGAAAAAACACCACCACCAAGTGTTTTGTTTTAACTGATGAAAATGCAGATTTTTGAATGAGTTAATTATTTTTTATAATTAGATTATAAAATAATTCTATTTATAGGTTAAGGAAAATTAAAATTAATGATTAAAATATTATTTTTATATTAAAATATACAAGGATGTGTGTGTGCTTATTATATATACATTTAACATTTATATTTGATTAAAATAGAATATTTATTGGTTATTAATGATTGAAATGCAAGTATGTACATATAGATATGTTTATTAAATATTTCTTACAATTTGTACATTCTTTATAAAGTATAATGTAAATCATGTTAAATCATTTATTACTTTTTCTTAATCTAAATAGTTTCAGATATCTGCAAATACTTAGAATCAGAATGATTTACTTCTGTTGTAGAATAATTTAACAGACCTTTTATTATTATTTGTAATCAATAAATTTATTGTTCATTTTAAGTTATTTCAGTGAAGTTATTTAATGCTACAATAGATTTATTATGTGTGTTTTCTCTTATTTACCATCACTAGCATCCTTGTGATTCCAAAATTAATTCACACTAATGGCATACAATATATTTAGATGGATGTGGAAGCTTATGTAGTTCTTTTTAGAATTTAGATCGGCATTCCCCAAACTATGTTCCGTGGAAGTTTTCTGTGACATTAAAGGAATTTGTAATTCAAAGGCTCAAAAAATATCCAAGACATTAAAAATGTTATTAATTAGTTCTTATTGTTTATTATTTTCAAGCATTCTGTTTTTGTATAACTAAAATTTTGGTATAAATGTTTTTTAACTCTTATACTTATTTACGGTGTTATTAAAACTGAAAAAGCCAAATCTATCTTTCTATTATAAAAACCAAAGTATTCCATTAGAATTTTAGGATTTGTAAAGTGTTCCACGATAGAATAAGTTTGGGAAATGCTGATTTAGATGGTGCTAAGATTATACAAAGAGCTTTAAATTCCATTCACTTTACATTACAGATTCTATAATAATTAATAACCATTGATAGCCAGAACACTTGTGGTATCTGAAGACAGACTTGACGATCAGCATCAACATTTTGAAATGTTTACGTAGAAGAAATATTGATAATTTCTCTTACATTATGCTCCAAGTGTGGTATTGGTTAGATGATAACAAGCCTAAAATTTTATAGTGTATGTCTTTTAAATCCAGTAAAAAAGATCGATTATTGATTGTTAATGATAATTTCTGGTGATATATTATTTATAATGCTTATCTTCGTATTTATTCATTTGAGTATTTATTTGCATTATCTCTCAATATCTCTTTATACTGTACCATTATAAATGGTGCTCTAGTACCATTTGGAATGATTTGAAATAAAGGGGTGTAACAAAGATGTAACATAAATCATTGACTCTTGATGATAATTTCTGATGATACTGTGATTATTACTTATTATATATATTGGATTCTGATGCTGATTCTTTGCTCGTTTTCTATGCTCAGTAAATACAGTCATGCTTTTTATAATGATGATATGTATATCCCTGATATCTTTATTTCATATTGCTACTATATATATATTATCTATTTTGAAAAGATATGTTTTAAGATTGTTTAATTATTGTACAAATTTATATTGGCTGTTTAATTAGTTATATACATAACATCCAGCACATAATCCTAACTGGAGAAAATACACAAACAACTATCCATCCATATATTGGAAAAACAATCCAATTCAACTTACAATCATTTTTTCCTAGTCATTATTAAATAATTACATAAACAAATGGCATTGTCATTGAACTGGAATGTTTTATTGATATTTTGATGAGAAAGTTCTTTACACACTCATATATATACATGCACACAATTTCTCAAACACACACAAGTATGATATTAGTAATCCAGCAAATGATTTTCGGGTAGTTTTTTCCTTAAGGCAGAATTAGTAAAAGTCACATTTTTATGATCACTAGGCTTCATTATTTTGAATTATAATTAACTTAAACATTTTTCACTTAATCTGGAATAACTTTAAAAAAATAATAAACACAATACAATAAATATATATACATTTTAAAGTAAAACACACAGTAAATATTGGTAACTAGTACTACAGCCATCTTTCTACTGTCTTGATTATTTTGACTGACTACTATACTTTATTCACGATTTTATTTTTTCTTGCTACAAAATAGCAGGGAGAACTAATTATTTTTTTAAAATATTAAAGTCATTCGTATGGGGTTTGGGGTGGGAAGAGATACAATTTAATTGCTAAATCTTAAAAAAAAAAAAACAGGGGGAGGGGGATAAACTAATATCACTAAATCAGATGATGCACATTTTACAACAGAAAATGAGGGCAGGAGGGATTGAATTAAAACGTTTAATTTTGAACTTTTTGTTTCAAATGTGTAGAATGTATATATTACATATATAGATAGGTATATAATAAGCCTGTGTGTTTCAGTTAATAGACATTAAAATAAATCGGTACAGATAATGCAAAGAACCCCCTCTTCCAACTTACTGCTACATCTTTATTTATTTTTGATTACTATAAAGATTCTGTACTGATATATGATAAAAAATATATATATAAAGTATAGTTATATATATGTTCAGAAGATCATAAAAATCAAGTTATTACTTATATTTAATATTAAGTTTAAATTTTTAATGATATAAACTTTAAAGTTATAGAAGTTTATAATGAAAGAGCAAATATGCAATGGTAAAACATCTTTAAGGCTTGGTAATTATAATTATTAAATTAGTTGCAAATGTGTGTGTGTGTATATATAAACATGTGATTAAATCTCAGCACTCGCTTTAAACATAACTTAAAATTAACAATTTTTTTATTCAATGTGTAAAATAACTCAATCTCTTATATTATATAGTTACATTTTAGATAATAAAGGTATCTTCATCAGATATATATGCTGGAGATCTGAATACTTGTAATGTAATGTCTAATTTTAATATTATGATTTCTTTATTTAATAGTTTGAAATGAATAAACAATCATTAAATATCCCACCCAAACCATATGAAACATTAATATATACCACAGCATATATATATATTGTACCAACCTGGAATTTGTACATAATAATTTATCTAAAAAAATAAGTTATAAAAATCTAGTTTCTTTATTAAACAAAATGAAGTTTGTTTTCGAAAAAAGTAAGAGTCAAATAGCTTTCTATCTTTAGTTTTTGAAATGAAAGTTATAATTAATTAATTAGAAGGGGAGAGGGTTTGTTCGTTAGAAAAAGTCAAACTAAAAGTTTTATAAAAGGAAGTAAAGAGTTTTTCTTAGTAGTATTCATTAAAATAAATAGTTAAAAGTCTAAAATATAAATCTCTTTTCATTCGAGTTTATTAGGATAAAATATACATGTGCGTAAATGATTAATATAAGTTTGTTAATAAAAATATATATGCAATTGTAAATAATAAATAAATGTTAAAATGAAATAAATGAATACAGATTGTCATTAAAAAATTCAGCGATGGGCTACTAATTAAAAGTATAAAACAACAGAATTAAAAAGCTTATCTCCAAAGGATTAGCTACTAATAAAAATATAATATAAAACAACACATTTTCATGGCTGCTACTAATTAAACGATCTTCAGAAACATGACATTATCAAAGGAATTTCGACAACAGATATTGCCGGCGGATATGAAAACAAAAACACTTCATAGGTATAAATAGTAAAATTTTATCGGACAGTTTAGTGAGGACAATCATTCAGTCGAGTAATTGTTTCAGTTCAGATAACAGTTCAGTTTATTATGTATCCAGAAACAAAATGCAGTGCTGAGCAGCTTTTGGGAATATACGATCTTACTTCAGCCCTTAGTCCAGTGAAACAGCAAAACCGGCTTGTGAAAATAATGTCTGCGTAACAGCTTGAAGAATCTCCGTCAATATCTAATTGTCTCCAATAATAATAATAAAAGTGAATAATAATAAAACTCCTCAAGGAAACGTTCCAGCTGGCTGGAAATATTCTCACCTAAAGCAGTAACCAAAGAAAATGAAGTTCTATGTCCACATTCAAAATCCTAGGCAATATTTCATATTCTTATTTCTATAGTAGCCATCACATTAATTCATAAAGCCTCCAGAGACAAGTAATTTGAACTCTATAAGCATGCATAAAATGAACTATTGATGTGCGTGTTTGTGAATGCTATATGATTTTACAAATGTCAAATATTATTTATGCTTTCTCACAAGATATATTATAGAGTGTTAATTTAAAATGTGCGTGTTATATTAGATTTATAAAATGTTTAAAATTAGTAAATGTTAATTAAAATAAATGGTCTTTAAAACTTAAACTTTATTTGTCGGTCAATTCTTTTTACCAATCTCTCTTACAATTCTTTTACCATTCTTTTGTCAAATCCTTTTAGCAATTCTTTTACCAATCTTTTCATTAATTATTTCCACCAATTAATTATGTATAATCTGTTAGTGATTACAAGTAGCTGAGCTAGTCTATGGGTATAACTTAGGCGTTGAGTTAGTGGCTATTGTTCAAAGTGCGTTGTTTATTCTTCTGAATAGATAGCTGGTGCCCGTGTTTACAGTCGAGAAGAAGTTATGTCCTGGAAATGTGATGCTAGTTATATATTTTATAGCTATCGTTTGGACATACATACTTTCCGAGTATGTTCTTCTCTGCCTAAGAGACCGGTGTTCAATCGTCCCATATTTGAACCCGGTACAATATATATATAATTGAAATGTAAGTAACTATCTTCCAATGAATTTTGTAACATAAATAAACAATTAAAAGATTCCTTTTAAAATTATGTAAATAAATTAAGCATAAATACCAAAGAATGTTTAAGGATCAGGTGATATATGTCTTTTAATAGTTTATATAATTACAAAACTCAGAAAAGTATAGTTGCTTACATTTCAATTACATATAATCTTAGTTATAATTATTATTTGCATACATTAAACTGAGTTTTCATTTCATATTTAGAGATTGTTAAAACTAAAGCTCTGCTTTGATTCTCTGAGTATATATATAAGGTGATTCAATAGCATTTATTCTATAAATATATATAAGCAATAGATTGAATTCACTCCATTTAAAATTACTAAATAAACTACCAATGACTACTAAAGGATAAGTAATATTAGCCTACCTTTAATAATTTATTTCTGTTACAAAACTTATTGAAAGATATGGTTACTTCCACTTCAGTTACATATAATCAGAGTTTTAATTTTTTATTTTATATATATATATATGATCAATAGATGGTGTTTTACCAAAACCACCGAACAAAGCGTATATTTGTTTACATAAACAACAAAAGAGTCAGAATTCACTATCTCTTTTTTTTGCCCACCTTCAGATCAGCTGATTTCAAGCTAATTTGCTATCATCAGTGAAGGATAGAGCTAGAAACTAGATCTAAACACTGACTCCAAGTGTTTATGCAAAAAGTTTCTATCAGTTTGCAAGCATGAATTTTTTTTGGACCGGTAAAGTCTTCAAACTCAGCCTAACAAGCCAGATAGCTACATGGGTCTGATCTCAGTTCAGTTTCACATCTATTGATCATAAATACAAGCGATATCAAGTTACGTGATTATAACTTGTTTTTCATATATATATATATTAATAAATAAGTAAATAACATTTATCTAAATCGCATGTGAAAGACTAGCAAACTTTCAATTATTATTAATAAATAAAGCATGAAAATAAGTGACTGCTTTATTCTTATTAATTATTGCCTTATGCTAACTTATAGAGTACTTTAAAATATTTATTGCATAGTGTTAAGTCTTAATCTCAAATGTTATATATATATATATTAAAGCATGGGAGATATTCTGTTTGCAAAGAGTGAACATGAAGTCATAAAGCATGGGAGATAATGTAAAATAGTACACTATAAGAGTTGATGCATTTTTAAATTTATATGGAGTTGATAAGTACTAGATATCAGTAAGTGAAAATATGCTTTTACAATTTAGTTATTATTTAATGTTTTAAAAGTTAAATGATGCACTAATATAAACATTTTGTGGAGCTCCAAATTATCTAATTACATGATATCAATTATATGCTATCCAAATATATATATAAACAAACTAACAAAAATGAAAATAAACCAAAAAAAAAATCATTAAAATTTGTAAATTTTATGATATTCTAGAAGTCATTTGTTTCTTCTCTGAGTGCAATCACATTAAAAAAAAAATTTGTAAATACATTTTGCAGTATACCAGTAGCCATTTTTCCATCTTAGAGTGCCATACATGATTATATTTATTAATAAAATTTCTTGAGTTTATGTTTAAAGCACATATATATTATTCTTCATTTATTATCCTTTCTGAATTTGATGTGTGGTATTTTGCATAATAAAATATTTTCTGAGCTTAATGCCAAAAGTTTTACAATATTTTAGAATGTACTAAAGGTTGATACTGATTTTAAAATGTCAAAATAATTAGAAAGATTTTAATTATTTGTAAGAAGACCACTATTGTGTTTCTATAAGTGAAAAAAAATGATTGAAAAAAGAGAATATCATCCAGAATGCATTTAATAGTGACGAAAGTCAGACATTTAATTAGTTTTTTTTTATACCTTTAATGATTCAGTAAATGCATGAGTGAACACACACTCAATAAAATACATGTAAATGTATTATTTTTTAAAAATTTTTATACTTTAATTTTAAATTATTTATGTATACCGTACATAAAAAAAAGCATTTGTGTAATATATATGTGCATGTTAAAAAGCACTGTACAATTAATTCAAAGAATATGTATTCTAATCTAATTAATGTTTATTAATAAAATGTGAGCTATTATATTCTATATGCATTTGTATGTGTTGAAGCAATCAATGTCTAATCATCATCGAACTTCATGTTTCACCATCTATACTAACCTCCTAAGGGTCCGCAATTCAGACCTTGCTATAAATATATGCTATTCACTCACACACTGTATGCCGAATCATTGGAGAAATTAGTAAAATTAATTTTTATTTAGTGAAGTAAAACAGTAGTGTGCATTCTGCGTATGTATATATATATATATGAATGAAGCAATAATGTTATTAATGTTTATTGCTGACAACTAAACATTTTCTTTATATAATTGTAATTTTTTTTGTTATATCTATATGTATTTTGATATAAAGTATTTAATTAAACTATTGGAATGTAACAACAAAGAAAAATGGGGAAGGTTTGAAATACTGAAATTATCTTTATCTCTAGTCAGATCGTTGGCTAAAATTAAAATTTATAAATCTTAATTAAGATCAAAGACAAATCGTTTATCAGTTGTTTTCAAATCTTTCAAAACAGCTAAAATGGTATTTCGAGCCTTATCTGTTGAAAATATTTTGCTAATTAAATGTTGTTTTTAAAGGGATTACAGAGATAGGGTTGGTATATGAAATTGCATTCTGGGCGGTAGTAAAAATGTTATAAAAGAAGCCACAGAACAAAGGAAGTCAGTTTTTTTAGTGACTTTCAGTTTTTAGTTATCTTTCAGTGAGTTGAGACTTTCATCGGTCAGCTTAGTTTCGAAGCATTTCAAGACCTTAACTTTAAGAAGCCAGTACAAGTCCTGCGTGATGAAGCATGAGTAGAGGAATCTAGCACCTTTCTCTTCTTCTCTTGTATAACTGTCTGCCTGCAACTGCCATGTTCCATCCGGCCGACCATACAACATGATTACTTCCGACTGCTGATTGCTAATGATGCCACTATGCTGTTTTCCTTAGGTAAAACCTTTAACGTAAGGCTGCCTTCATAAGTCAATACTTTTGTAATTTGTAATCTATAGTTCAACCTTCCTATCTTAATTTATATATTATTTTATAAACTTCTGCAAATTTTGCTTTTAAACTCTCTTGCCGTAATCTTTTATTAATATCATGTATTTTAACTTACCTTTCACACTTAATTAACTTACATATATATAACTGTGTGCGATTCCATTAAGATTTTATGTATTTTGTTTAACGTATAGATATAATTTATTTTCTTTAATATGCCAAAATTGCCAAATTCGCGAGTTTGAGAAAAGGGGGAAAAATAATTGTTTAATTTGGAAAGAAGCGGGGATTATTTAAAACCTATCAATAAAGTTTTGTTTATATTAAATAGAAATTGCTCGTGAGTTTGGTTTCATTTTAAAGTCGTTATTCTTGAAGCCAGTTAAAAACTTTTATTGTGGATAAATTCTGCTAAGTTTACTACTTTGAAATTGTATTTAAAATTTTCATATTAAAAGATCGTGAACCTTAATATAATTAATTCACCTTTTCTTGTTGGTGCCTGGAGGCTAATTTTATCAGTTAATACGTATATGGGAATCGAAATTAAATATAAAAATTTTGTTAGATTAGTGTCTTAGTTAAAGAGTTATTTTCTAATATAATTTCAGAATGATTCTTTATTCAAATATATTGCGCAGAAGTCAAACTCTTTACAGGCTTTCGAATATAGAGTACATTAAGTTTATTGTATGTGTATAACGCTGCTGGCGGACTTTTTCTTCCTCTTATGGTACTTCCACATATATATTTCTTCAGTGCTTTAGTTCTCAAAATCGTTCGTAATCAGGGACACTACTTCCTGTGGAACGCGAGGTTTATAGGGTTTTGATTGTGCTCTAGCCGTCAAGCCAAACCTCTCCATCCGATACCGTCCCGTCAAAACGGCGGACGTATCAACCCCATTCATTCTCAAGAGTTCAAAGTACCATAAGATCCGTATTTCTTTATTACTTGCTAGCATCGTTACTGTTTTAGTTAATGGATTTATGCCTGTTTGACCTTTCGTTAAGTGTTGGAAATAATGACTCATTCATGAAATGCACCAATTATGCTAATTAGTCAGTATGTCGATTTTAAAACGGCTTTTGTTTAAAACCATTATTGATTCCCATAGATGTAAATCTGATTTGTGTTAATGATTGTATAATTGATTCTCGTAAATATAGCGCATTGTTTGTTTCTTATGCATAAGCTCCAAAGACGTCTTTTACAAACAATGCCAATAAATATATATATATATATAATGATTTTCATAATGTAGATAAGTGATTGAGATCGTATATTTTGCCTGTTTATCAAATAAATCATTTACTACTAAACCTGTCACAATCTTTTATATTTATGTTAGGCATCCACAACATACTGTTAATAAAAGTTTACTAAATTGGCATATTAAATTCAGCACAAGTTATAATCCACTTTATAAAATTGTAGTCATTCATTCAATAATTAATAAAGGGGATTTTATAAAACAATTCCTAAGTTTTGTAAATAAACAATGTCACTCCAAGCGTGAAGCAATTTTGTAACATATATATGCGTTTTCTATATTTATTAAATATATATAATTTCATGTAAATCCTGGTTTGTTTTTGAATTATTATTTTCTAGTTAATATTTAGAACTATTTTCTTTAGCTAAGAGCCTAGCATTAATAAATAATTATAATAAATGTAATTCCTGGGCTACTCTAATCTCGATCATCATCATCAGTCTGATCTTATGCTCTACCGCTTAGCTTATGGGCACGGATTTAAAATAATTTTACTGTGTCATCAGGATTGTTGTTCATTGGGTCAGAGATTCTAAGAATAGGCAAATAGGTTAGAATTCAGGACTGCTCCAGACCTTGTGTATCTCATGCATGATCGGATTCGAGGTACTTTTGCTTAGGATTTGAATCTTGTTAAATGAGCATACTATTTTGAACGGTACAATGTGAAGAATTTGGAACAAAATATAGCGTAGTTCACAGTTTCACTGTGTTATAATGATCTACCAAAACAGAGAATAAGAAACATGAGTAATATCTGTTTTACTCTAAATTTCATATAAGCATATAATGTAATAATATAAAAAAAAATCACCACCTTGTAGAAGGCATGTGTAACCACACTAAGATGATATCAATCTATACCTGAGGTCCCCAACCTTTTTGCACTTAAGAGCACATTCTATAGTACCAGCCAGGTGGCAGGCACCATTAATTTTTTTCAACTAGGTGGTGAGCACCATTTATTTTTTCAATGTAAATTTATATTTGGATATTGTTAATAATACACATAATGTACAAAAAAATATTTATTTCAAAAATAAAATTTTAACATATAATTAACGTTTATATTTTTACGCTGTAAAAGTATAGTATGCCCTACAATTTGATTACAATATAATACAATAATTTATAAAAAATTTTAAAAATTAAATTTATTCATATCAGATAAATAATTTTTTATCGTGTTCGGATAGCGGCGGGCACACATAAAATGGTCTGCGGGCGCCGTGGTGCCCGCGGGCATAGGGTTGGGGACCCCTGATCTATACCACTACCTAAAACATCATATATTGAGTAACTTTAACCCCAAAATCACAATTCACATAAATACTTTTCATGATATATTTTTATACGCAAATAACATATATGTAATGATACTAATATAACAATATAAATTTACACTTTTTCCCTCCAATTGAATTGTTCGGCTATCATACTTTTGCCTATGTTAATTATTCATGTCTTGGTTGAATATCATCTATTAATTTCACCAAATCACTTTTTCAAAGGCTAAGACGGGTCTGGCTTAAACTTATAAACAAAATAACGTTATAAGACTTCATCCTATTATAGGGGTTTAATTATTTATTCTAATTTAAAATGGATTGTTTCCAGTTGTTACTTATGTAGCTACTGGGAGATTTTAATTGGTATACCTTTTGGATTTTCTATAAAGAAATATACTAGAAACACTGATTAATAAAATAATGATTTATTAACAAAAGACAGACAAAAAAATTATATAATTAAAATATTGAACTTTACAAATAAATTATATAAAAAGATATAAACCTGTTTTAAATAGAATTGGATAAGTAATGGATAAAGAACTATTTTTGGAAATAAATTCATTTTTGAAGTATATAAGAAAGAAAAAGAAACTAAGTCTTTTATTGTAACAATTGGTTTTTTGGATAAAAGAAAATGTAAAAAGGGAAAGTTTTTTGAGAAGGGAGTCAATATTTTAATGTATTTTATTTTTTTAAATTTTTATGGGGGTTTATATATTTTTTTGTGTGTTTTTTATATTGTTTTGGTTTTTTTGGTCTCTTTGGTTTTATTATGTGAAGTTTGTTATAATGTAATGTTTTTTCTAGATCCTTGAAAATGACTATAGAGTAAAAATAGTCGAAACATTGGAACAAGTGGATATATATATACATCAAATAAAGTTTTTGAAAAGAAAAGAAGTGTTTTAATTATAGAATTATATGGCTATAATCTGTATATATATATGCGCACAATGAATCACAATGCTGCTTCCAACTTATTTTGTATCAAACGACAATCCAAATAAAATATATTCCTATTACCTGTAATTTTCTTTATATAAATCGATTTTTCTTGATTTTTAAATTATTATTGCTATACTATTTCTATATAAAATCTAACCAATTTTTCACAAATATTAATTCTTATCACTAACCCAAGTATTATTTAACAATCTATTATTCCTTCCTTATCTCTCATTAACATTATATAATTATTACATTGTATTACCTCTTAATTTCTTCATAGATAACGTTTACCTCTTCATTATGACAGTGATAAGTTTTGTATATATATCACTCTATCCCCTGGAATTGCTTTAAGTCTATCATCATCTATCATTTATATGACATCAATATGACTATTGTTATATCAAAAATAAAATACTTATATTTTCACACAATCCCTAAAGCTTTAATATAGCCTTTTCATTTAAGGCAATATATTAATATATTTATGGTATGGTTTTGTTCATATTTTAATTTTAAAAGCTTTAGATAAAGTCATAATTGAATTGATGTGTTCAATCTTGGGAATACATATCTCTAAGGATATAGTTTTCATTTCATTTTCTATTCACCTTCACAACAAAAATCTAATTGCATCTTAATTTGCTTCATACTTTTAATCTATTTGGCATTTATAGAGTCATAAAATTAACTATATTGAATTAAAAAGTTGTATACAGAAAGTGAATTTGCTTAGAATTATGGTAAGAATAAAATGCTTTAAAACAACAATAATAAAAAAATGTGATTAGAAAATAATTTTAACCCTAATTTAATAAATATTTGTATTTAATTAAAATCAAAATTGCATAATTAATTTAAATATATACTACATATCTATTATAATAACTGAAATACAAGCTTATTATATACCTATATCAATATATGTAATATATAGGATGTATGAACAGACTTTCACGCTGCACCACTCACTACTCTATCTCATATCACTGATATTATTATTATATAATTTGATCTGGAAGTGTCATTTTTCTGCATCCACGATTTAGATACTGGCCATTTTAGATAAATACATTAATGATTATTACTACTTATTTATTAAACTAGATTATTAAATCTTTCCTAGTCCGGACATAAATCTTAAATCTGATTAAAGATTAATATACCTATTTTTAAAAATTAAATACAAATTCATCTTTCCCCAAATGTACTTACAACATCAGCACATTTAATTTGGTTCATGTCGTAATCTCTTACATATCATCATCATTTGTTCAATATTTATCAATATCAAACTATAATTTGATCCATAATTATCAAACTTCCCATATTGACATTTTTGGCTCCATTAATTTCAGGTAAATATTGTAATGAATATTATTAATTATTTATTAGGTTAGAGATTCTCATATTATTCCTAGTCCAGATATAAATTTTAAACCCAATTAAAGATCAATATATTTATTTTTTTAATTATACATAAATATGCGAAATAAAACAACATCAATTCTTTTTTACTTAAAACTTCCATTCCACACACACATTCTTAAATATATGAATAAAGATATTTATTTGGAATCACTGACCTTTTGCAGATATTTTTATTCATATGTTTCAAGAATATGGTGAAATGGGAATTCTAACAATGTCTATTACAATAAATTTTTACTTACTGAAAATGATTGTGGGAAGGGATGTTTTTCAAAATGTTAACAAGTAATATTTACATTATGATTGCAATAGTGATAATAAATAAATATTAGTAATAAGATTAATGCAATGGCAGGGTAAACATCTTTGCAGCAACCGTCTAAAGAAAACAAATAAAAAAGACACTAGTCACCTGAGACTCAGCTTAATTTCCAGCCACAATTATTCAAATACCCATTTGTTAATCAAAAATTGGATGGCTAACCAGTTGGTAGTTGCACAAAGACAATTGTAGCATCTATCCAAAAAGAAACAGTGAAGACGACACTAATCATCTCCTGTTTGGTGAGACTCAATATTCCTTCTAGTTAAAAATATCCAAATACCATTTACTCACCATTAAATTGATGGCAGAGCAAGGATTTCTGTGACAACTCTTCAAAGAGAAACAGTAAAGAAAATTCTAATCACAGGATAATTGGTAAAAGTCAATTTTTTTTCTAAGATTATTCAAATACCCATTTGTTTGCCAATGTTTGGAGGGTGAATTGGATTGGATTATGAAGCAGCTTATTAAAAAAAATTATAAACTTTAATTAAAAATCCTAGTAACCTAAATAGTTTCCTATCAATTTGAACACCAGCTCCGCTAATAAGTTAAGCACTGCACCATTTAACTCTTTCAATTCATTATTATGGTAAAACTGTTTTGTTTTTTGTATTTATAAATAGTTACAATCTACAAAAAAGATCTTTCCAAATAGAGAAACAGTAAAAGAAAAGACAATACTATCCAAGACCAACTAATTGCCAGAGGAGGGTTCAAATGGTTTTATATCCTTGCTTTAGCCTCTGATTAAATGTAAATAGATATCCATTCTCTGACCAATGCTGGATGATTAAGTAAGTTGACCATGGATCAGTTACCTGAAAACAATAATCTTATGCCTCTTCAACGTGAATTCAAAATCCAAGCAGTAGATATAATAAGTGAATATGCTATTTCTTAATTAAGAATCCCTTACAAAGTTGCTCAATTCTTATGTATCAGACATACACAAAATAATAAAGTTTTATCACACCAAGTATCTATTCCTATAATACAGTTTAACATTTTAAATGTTTCTTCCTCTTTTTAGAAAAAATGGTGGAAAGTGCTCTGAAAAAGGCTGCTAAGCAGTCGAAATTGTTAGGTATTTTTGGAAGTATAAAATAAGAAAATATTGTATTAAAATTATGTAAAATGCATAAAATAATGTGTTAGTATTATTTTTTACATTAATAATAATAAAAATAATTATTTTACTCTGAAACACTCTGCTGATTCTCTTTACAAATAGATAATGAAATTCCATCTGCCTGGAAGGTAGAATCCTTTTCCTTCTTCATATTTATAAGTTTCTTCATTGTAGAGCTGCTGATACATGCATTTAAATGTGCATGGAGTTCCTGCAAAATATACAACATGAAGAAGAATTTCAATTTGTACAAAGGATTGTTGTATGTGTATATTATCAAAGCTATTATATTAATCACAAATACTGTAGATAAAGGTAACATCAGTCTTCAATACTGTACTTCTCATGACCAAACAAAACATCACACGACTTTGCTATTCAAATTCTTCTACTTTCATGATGTCAAGTGCAAATTTTAGTAATTAACAGATGCTAAATAGTAATGCTTAACAAATCCTTATCCCGCCCTGTCCTATTCAAATATTTCTAGCTTTTGGTTTTCATCAGTGAGTTTTCTGGATTTTCTTTTAACCATACACTTGGATCATTTTTAGTTCTAATGCACTTGTATGTTTTATTATTCTATCAAACTATCAGCCCAAATTGATAAACTTATAATTTTTTCAACCCAAATTATTTGCTTATATGATCATATAGATCTGAAAAAGATTCAGTTTCTAAATATGGCTTAATTTTTTTATCATCTTAGGCATTTTTATTTTTTGGCCAGAATTGATACAAAACCACTAATATTGCATATGACTAAAGGAAAACATTAGCTAACATATTGCTATTCTTTAGTAAATTATTCTATTCTCATTATGTTTATCCAAGATCCAAGTGCCAATTAAAAAAAGCCCAAAAAACTCCTCACTGATGAAGAATTAGTCTGAAGATATTTGAAGAATAGTATTTATTAGGTACTACCATCTGCCATTTATTGGATTAATAAAACCCACACTACATGGCATAAAAGAAGTGAGAATAGAAGAATTTGCTAATAGCAATGTGTAAGCTAAGGTCAGGTGATATCTTGTTTGGCACATGAAATATTAATGATTTTCTGGCCAAAAAATAAAAGTGCGTAAGATTATAAAAAAAAGTAAGACCACTATAATATATAAAAACTGAACAGCTTTCGTATCTATATAACTATGCAAGCAAATAAAACTTGGATTGAAAAATTAACAAGTTTATCAATTTAAGTTAACAGCTGATGTTAGAGGAAAAGTGCATTAAATCCAAAATCCAACTGCACAGTTGAAAAGAATCCAAAAAGTTATTCACTGATGAAAGCCATAACTTAGAAACTAGTTTGGGGATATTTGGATAGAAAGCACAGGATAAAGTTTTTAAGGACTATCACTTGACATTGTTTACAAAAACATGCACTAGATGACATAAAAGTATTGAGAATAAAAACTTTTCATCTTAAATATTTCACTGCAGGAAAAGATTTCTCCAGTATTCCTTCACCAAAAACAGTGAAGTCAACTACCAGTTAGTAATAATTTTTATGTTCTTTTTGGTTTTATCTTCTACCTAAGAAAACAAGATCTTCGTCGAAAAATAATTGGATAACTAAATGCATTCAGCTATTCCCAACAACCTATGACAGTTCCAAGTTCTACTTGAAAATTAAATTTCAGATTATGAACATAATTTACATTTTTGTTATTTATTTTATCATGTATAACTCTAGATCCTTTTCTAAAAAAATATTCTATATATATCAATATATTTTGTTCAAAGTTAGGTGGAATAACTAAAACAGGGTATTTAAATTAACAAATAATGCTAATCATTCTTGGTGGCAGTTATATATTGTTTGCCATCTCTTGTCATAATTTATTCCCTTTGTGATGTCACAAAAGAATAAACCAATAGTACTAAAGCTTTATATTTCCTTTTTAAAATCAATCTACATAAGAATTGAGTAAATAATGAATACTAGATGGCGGTGAAGCATTTGAATAAACCTACATTACAGTTTTATGAACTATTACTCTGGCTATGATACTTCATTCATTGTATTAGATTCAATAATCATTGTCAAATGTTTATGAGATCTTAAATTCTGTCAGACTGATAGCAAGAAAAATTACAAGATCATCTCACTTTGATGGTCCACTTACATATTAAGTATTATCTTTTTGTTAGCTGCTTAAGCAAAATTCATAATAGCTACTTAACCAATACAAGTAAATGAAATGACTGTATTCACAAGCAGATTTAAAATTAAAGAAATATTTTTTATCTTTGATTGTGATGATAGATATTATTATAACATAAATATTTAAATTTAGTATCAATGAGAGTTTAATATTAATAAAAAACATTTCTACTATTGATACCAAAATTCGTTCCATAAGTGGTGCTTTATTATATACTTTGTGACATATATTACAACACTGATATATAGTGTAGTAGGAAATAATTTGAACAATATATCTGATATTATAATAGTATATTCAAATAATAAACAGATTTTAAACATGATTTAAATCGATAAAAATATAATTGATACACTTTTAAAAACTGCAATAAAGATAGTTAGGGGTATTAGAAAGCAACAATTGACCAGTAAAATTGTGAGTTTATGAAGAAAAGAAGGAATATGAAAACATAAAAATGATGCATTAAAAAGAATTTAATGTCTAAAATTTTGTAAAATGATGCTAAAAAGAATTGATAACTATATAAGAATGTATAATTGTGAATTAATAAGGAAAACTATAGAAAATAAGACTCAAGGGTATAAAACAATATTTAGTATTTTCTGCAATAAGAAAAAGAGAGATGATATCATGAAATGTTTAGAAGAGTTCTATCAAAAATTATAGCAATAAAGAACAAGGAATTTTTTTACAACTATTATATCTTTTGAATTGTCCAGGATTTTAATGAAGAAGTCAGAAATGCAATTAATTCTATGAAGAAAGGACATGCTCCAGTAATGATGGAATTATAATCGATATCTTAAAAGAAGTAGATGAAGAAATATAAAATTTTTTAGCAAAGTTATATACTTTAATAGTATATGCCGTTACATTAATTTAAAATTAGAATAAAAATTTTTTTTTTTTAAGTTCGTAAATAAAAAACTAAAAGCTAAAATTAAAGAGTTGTTCAATGTATGTATGTATATATTCACACAGATGCAAAACTTTAAAAGTATTTTTTTAAAAAAAAAAATGTATTTGAACATACTTTTTTCTAAAAAAAGTACAAGATCTAAAGATAAAATATTTTTGTAAATGGAAATGATTGTTTTATAAATTAAACGAAAAGCAAACTAGCCCTTGGGGCTCTTATATAAAAAAGTCAGATGAAATATAGATAAGAGAACAAAAATAAATTAATGTCCAATAGAAGCAGCAATGAAGGCTCGGACCGTAACAAAAATTTGGAACAGGAAACCATTGTTCAGTGAATCCGGACGATCAGTTTATAAAAGGAAAAATATTGAAATTAAGAACAGTTCCAGCTTGATTTTGTGAGAATGGCGATAAGACGCACTTGTCGCCCTCTCTCATTTCAAATGAAATAACTGTTGAATTATGATTGTTAAATGGATAGAATTTCCTCACAGTTATATTCTTATGTAATTTATCATTAGAATGTATTCAGATTAATGATCAGGAATGTTGTGGTTCCCAAATCTTTGCAGATTAATAATTCTTCAGCATAATTTATAATTCATTCAGTATTAAAGAGAAAAAAAACTTTAGAAACTTCAAAAGCATTATGGTTTATTATTTCACTTTCTTTCTTTGTTTATAAAGGATGCATGTTTTTCTTAAACATTTCATTTTGGTGAAACTAATTCATGGAATGTAAATGCAATTTATCCACTACTTCAGCCCTGAAGAAGACTGCAGGACAGTCGAAACATAAATTGTTTATGGATATAGGTACAATAAAAGGTTTTTGCTAAAAAGTGTTCAAAGTAGTAGATAAATTGCATTTATATCAGATATTACTTCATGGAATGTTGTCTCTCCCGGTATAATTTTATTCTGCCATGAATAAAACATTTATATATTTTGTTCAAATTTTTTTTTATCGATAAAGATGAGCGTTAACATTTACATTTATTTCATAAAAATTCATGAATTTTTATTCTGTCATGATAACTTTTATAATCTTTTTATCAAGTCATATCAACAATTTAACTATATCAAAATAACTAATGTTTATTAATATTACATCCAAAAGCAACTTTCTATTTTGATGCGATTGTTAGTTAAACTTGAATATGACTACCAAATGTTAATGCATTTAAATTTCCAACCCCAAACTAGTTTCAGGCTTAGTTAAATGCACTATCATCTGGTAATCAGAGATTGGCACTAAAGAGAGTCGCTCAAATCAAAGAATCAAGTGACATTACATTGATTCTTGAATGTTATTATGGTTGAAATTTGTATCGTTTAATTAAACATGAATAAACAACAGTGCACTTTATTTTTTCAAGATTTACAATACTCTTCTAACAAGCACAACGTAAATATGTAATACAAATAAAGATTTCTATCACTGAATTTTTGAACACATTAATTTCTTTGTAGACAATGAAAGCTGCCACAATTTCATATAGGTTAAAAAATGTTGTGGATTATTCAATTCTGGATAACCAATAGAAACTTTTGGATGCTCAATCAGTAATTAGTTACAGTTATATAAGGAAATTAATATGGGATCAAAATCCATATGGTATTTAAAATTTTAATAACCCTGAAGAATAAATAAACACTAAAACATGGTCACTGACATATCTTCTATTAAAGATCAAAAAATAATCATAAGGATCTAGTCTTAATACCATCTAGTAGTCATTATTTGTGTTCAATGCATAGTGAGTTTTAGAGTTAAAGTGAATTAATGCAAATTAAAGACAATAATGCATGATACTGATATTTATTAAAGAAATTAAGAAGAGTGAATGGATTTGTGTGAGGCAGAAGATTAACCATGAATACACTGATGAGAACTGTAGAAGATAAAAAATGAAAAATATACAGTTCATTTTAAGAAGTAAAATAGTTATGACAATCTTGAGAAAAACAAAAGTTAAGTGAATTTGAAGAAAATGTTCTGGAATGACTTGTAGAAGTAAATAACAATAAGCAACAAATGGTTTTATTGCTTGGGAGCTTAAAAGAAGTTTGGATACAGGAAGTGAAAGAATTGACATTTCTCAAGAAATATGGGACTTTTTCATTAAAATGTTATATAATTCAATCTCATCCAGAATACAAACAGTTTTTGATACAAATAATGACTCTCGTTCATATGAATAAAATATATCACAGGTGTTGCTATTATTTTGCCCAATTTCTGTAGTTCAAGTATGCAAGAAGTCAGAAAGCAGTTTTATGCAAACAACAGTCTACAATTACACAATAACAGCAATCTATGTCAATAATAATTTTGCCTATTTCTTCTCACAATTTATTTTAATATTTTGATAGCAAGATCTGCATCATAAATTTTAATGAGCTTTTTATATCTTTAAGATATAAATTGTATACATATTATGTTAAGCTCCATTTATTAATTTTAGAAAGTTATCTTGGCAGGTGTTTTCATCAAATATTAAAAAAACAAATACTTCAGCAAGGACAATGAATGTTTGACATTGTTTGCCATCAATCAGTAATGTGTTCAAATATTTTACAATATTGGAATTATTATTTTGTGATTAAACTTGATCTATGTGCACTATATAATCTCTAAAAGGAAGTTAATCAACTTAAATGAGTCCCTTGATAAACAGACCTTGTTCGCCAATTATTACTTAACTCACGCAGAACAAGTGACACATGAGTATTAAGGGGATAGGCTAAGATTAGTAATTCCATTATGAAGTAAAAATTGAAGATAAATTTTCCAATGTTTTCACCAACATGTAAAAGCACAAAGTGTTCATTCAAGATTCATTAAAAATAATAAAATAACCTAATAGTTATAGGAAGTTTGAATACGGGAAATGGTGTGGCTGGGAAAATGATAGACAGACTTTGAACTCCAAGTCTGCTACTGTACTAAAACCATACAGAAGATTATAAATAATAATTTTTGTTAATATCTATGTGGAAAGCAAAGATAAACTGCTATTGACAACAATTACCGTTTTTGAATACAGCATTTGCATACCCACAAATGTCGAAACGAATTTAAATATATATAGCTTTAAAATTGAGAAACTATAATAAATTGTTGATGAAATGGCAACTGACAAGTTAATAAGTAGTTATAATTGCTCCGATGCCTGAATAAAAGTTCACTTTGTTTCTTCTGGTGCTAAATGACCTCCGGAGCAAATTAAATTAGCCGTTTATCGGACAGAGAACTTTACATTAATAGTACGATTACCAAGAGCCTAAAATCAAATTCTTGCACCCATAGTTGTTTAAATTAATAGTAAGTGAAATATGCAAAATGTGGATACACAGTATGAAATAAAGGATAATTCTGGTGTTCGAGCCTCAAATCGCAGCACGGAATTCTATAGTTATTGTTTATAATTATAGGATAATTTAAATCACGAAATCTGTTTTGATTTAACATTTTTAAACAAAATTGATATTATTGTAATAATAATAAAAGAATCAAGTCAATTAAATTAAAAAAATAAGGAATAATTCATTGACATTTACTAGATGATTAGAATTGGTTTTTGTCATAAAAGCAGTTATGGGGGTATTATTTAATATATTTATTATTTTATCACCATATTTTAATTCTATACAAAAAAGAAATCTTTTACGTTATTATCGTATATTTACTCTACTACTTTATTATTTTATTTTAAATAATAAAATTCGCATTACACTTCCATAAATAGAATGAAATCTATAATAATAAGTAAAGTTATGGGGGTAATCGCTATTTATTAAAAAAATATAATGAATTTATACTGTTACAAAAAATATACATTCTTTATATTAAATTAACTATAATAAATATTGAATTCAGGCAGCGTAAATGTACGAATTACAAACCACTTTTGGTAGAACTTTGCAAAACACTTTTAAATTGTTATCCCCGTCCGCCATTTTTGGTCGATTTCACAAGATAATCACTTGAATTGTCACGAGTATGAATGTGGCTGTTCTTAAATTGGGAACTTCCACATTTCCATGAAAAGTGAATAATTTTATTTAATTGTTTTATTTATTTATTTAATAAAATAAACAAAAACTCTTCAGTTGACGAAGTCTATTACCATAAGCGACATAATTGAAGTAAAAATGTTTAACGGAGTTTATTATCACTTTTAATCATTTTGCCCGAGATAGATAATGAAGTGCTGATGGCACCAAAGCAATTTTAAAGTGCTTGGAGCTGTTGTTTTAGTCGTTCACCACTCTGATGAGTTGCTGCAATTGAAATAAAAACCTAACACAATTTTAAATTCACATTAGAATGAGAAATATTCTGGAA
The DNA here is from genome assembly GCA_028023455.1 of Epiperipatus broadwayi. Taxonomy (NCBI): domain Eukaryota; kingdom Metazoa; phylum Onychophora; class Udeonychophora; order Euonychophora; family Peripatidae; genus Epiperipatus; species Epiperipatus broadwayi. Next base: position 4,867,992 of record JAQFVV010000086.1, read on the forward strand.
TTTAGTTCAAGAAATTATATTTTAAAAAATGTATTCTAAAAACGCACTTATTGTGTTTTAATATATTTTTGCAAATCACTTTTTTTCAAAGGCAATAAGAAATATGGTACTTAAAATTAGAACACCAATAAACAATTTAATTGATTTTTACTTAGACCACTGTTTAAAAATCGGAAATTTTAGACGCGTGCGAGATATGTGCTTAAGTATCGCATTAATATTTATATATATGTAAAAGCCAGTAATAACTCAATTTTAATAGAAGTTTGAACATACCTTTAATAATAGACTTGTTTAAACTAAAAAACTTTCTAGATCGGATTCAGAATACAATATGTCTGCCTAATGAAATAACAAAATGTAAACAAATAACTAATATAACAAATAGGGCAATCAAATAATTAGATCAGACAATCTGATTGTTCACAGTAAAAGTAAACTGTTTCTCAAACAGGTGCATTTGAGAGAATGACATGTTGCTGAGTTATTGTTTAGAATTAATTGGCAGACAGGAATTACTCTGACAGTAATGCACATTGGCTACTTTTGCAGATGCAGCCAGGCATGCTGAAGTGCGAACAGCCTTTTTGTGAGGCAAGATAACATGTTATGAGTTTTCTAATTCTTCTTTTCCTATGTATTTATTTCTATTATAACATATCATACCATTTACACCTTCTTAGACACTTTATCAATACCTTTATTTGTATTATACTAACAGTTTCGACTGTCCTGCAGCCATCATCAGAGTTCTTGTTGGTAATAGAATCAACAAGAACTCTGATGATGACTGCAGGACAGTTGAAACAATGTAATACAAATAAAAATATTGATAAAGTGTCTAAGAAGGTGTAATTGGTATGATATATTATGAGGTGTAAGAAGTACAGCATTCCTTCAATCAGCTAGTTGTTACTAATAACAACTACATATTGGTAATCTTACCAGCTATAATGGGGAATGAACTCATAACTTTTGTAAATATATTATTACAGTAAATAGATGCAATAAATATTTTGACATTATTTTAATTATGTCTCATTTATTATTTGCAAAACATTTCTACCAAGACACACATATATATTGTAATGGTAACTATATGCGGAGCAGACAAGTGGTGATGTGGATAAGCAAAAATGAGAAGCAAACAAGTTTTATAGTAATCCATTAAATAAATAATCAACAACAATGTAGTGATAAAATTGAAAAGTAGTATTTAGGATGAGATATATAAATCACAATACAGCTATTAACCATTTGTTTCTACAACTGTACATTCCAAACTTCACAGATCAGGGGGCATGTTCTCAGAGCTATGGGGAAAGGGTTCTTTCTGCAATTTATGTGTGGTACTTATGTTATATAATTATTAGCATATGGTATATAAAAAGATATTATGACAATACACTAATTAGATATAATTAATTCATGTATTTTTAGAAAATAGAAAAGCATTATATCCAATACTTGCTTTAGTATGTGCATAAAATAACAATCAGACAAATTAATAAATAATAAAATAATTTATTAATAAAAATAAATCAATAAAATATTATTTGTAAATTCCCTCTTGAATTCTTCTCAAGTTGAATATCAGGACAGAAGTTCCAATCTTTTATATCCCTAACTGTTCATTATAACTTCTCATTCCTGTATATAAAAAAGAAAATTATTTCAATGCACTTTTCTTGAAATAGTTTCATTCATATTATTTTTATTGAATTATAACACTTCACTCCATGAATAATTCAAATTTAAAGATTTTATTATTCTTATTCATTTATGAACAAAATATAATGTCTTATTTGACTATCTCAAATTTCAGTTTTCATTTTCTATATTCTTATGGATTAACACAGACAAAACTCTCCATATAGTAGTGCCACTCAGTGCCAACAAGAGTAATCAATGGATTCCAGAAGGCATAAAAATCCCTATCTAGTGCCTACTCATCCAATAACCCCAGACTAGTTTCTGGCTTGTGGCCTTCATCAGTAAGAAGCTTTGGATCTGAAAGCACTGCAGATCCAAAGCTCCTCACTATAGATTATTTGCTTGTGCTAGCAAAAGAAGTCTTTGGTACAGATTAAATAATATTCATTACATAAATTGGCACCAACAATGTGTAAAGCCTGAAGATCCTATTCCGATAAAGAAGATTGGAAGATGAATGGGTTATTATATATATATAAATAAGCCCAGTGCATAACGCTACACTGAAATAAATATACAAATATTAAGCATTAAATCACCCCACACGGTTAAGAAATCCAGTACCGCCCTCTGTGAACTAATATATAAATACATTAGAGTGGGTATCATTTTGAGTTGGCTATTTTGAAATACGAACTCTAATGTATTTATATATTAGTTCACAAAGGGCGGTACTGGATTTCTTAACCATGTGGGGTGATTTAATGCTTAATATTTATATATATATGTGTGTACAAAATAAAAGGATATTTTTTGTCAAAAACCCAGAAATTAAAAGGCAATATTAGAATTAAATGAGGTAAAATCTGGATAATGTTATGCAGGAGTAGAGAATGATGTTAATGTTAATTCATAAAATAATAGAAAAAAAAATAAAAAATTGTTAAATATCTATATAAAGATACTAATGTTGAAATGTCTGAAGAAGAAAAATAGTGAACAACAAATAATTATGACTCATGTAGTATCATAGATGTACAACCAATGGAGGCTAAGTCAGTGATTGAAGAGGAAGGATCAAATGTGCTAATGGTAAAAAAACAAAAGCCAGAAGCAGTTGCATACATGTTGAAAATTTTACTAACAACAATTAAAGAAGAAAATGATAAAAGAGATAAAAAATTTAAAGAAAAAATAAGACAAAACCAAAAAGAAATAAGAAAAAAATCAAGAAGCAACAAGAAAAAAACATGAAGAAATGATAGAAGGAATGAAGAATTTTAGAAAAAAAAATGCTATTAAACCACCAAACATCACATGATCACCACTTTAAAAAAATGCTACAGGAATATGAAGAATGACTTTAAAAAGGGAAGGAAAGTTTTACAGATGCACATAAAAAAGAAAAAATTAAAGAAGTTGCAGATGATGTCAATCCTCCTTGAAGGTAGGCAACATGATTCACCCCTGGAAAATGAACCCAAAGAAGTGATCATCAATTTAATAGATATTGAAAACATCAAAGAAGAAAAAACATTTATAATAGAAACCTTACATATAAAATCAAGTGTGATTATGAAAGACATTACTAAAATATTGAGTTAAAATATGGATCACTTTTATAAAGATACTAAAGAAGACAAAGTCCTAATCCACACATCTACAGAAATAATGATAGATGTAAAAAAATACCAGAGTTCATTGTTTGAAAAATGTTTTGGGTACTCATGGATTAGACATGCACGCCACTTGATGGTGTTCATAAAAATGCTGTTTACATGGTTGGTCATACTTTCACAGCTGTGTTTATGTGTAATACATAGTTCTGTTGTATTAGACAATGCAGACCACGTTGTAGCATTGCACTGAATTATTTCTGTGAATTTGCACACTTCACACTTTTTTACAGTGTTATCTGAGAGTGTGTGTATTTCAAGTATCCAAAATTCGTTAATTCTAAATCTATATTTTTTTAAATTGAAATCACGCAATTTGATTTACTAATAATTATCAGAGTGTTTACACACTTCTGTAGCCAAGGTTTAAGATGCAAACCCTTATCAAAGGGTAGTGCCAATCATACTTGGGAGATGGTCATGCATCAAGTAATGTATTCTTGATAACCAATATGAGACAAAAAATGGCACAGGAAATCAAGACATAGTTCAATTCTCGCATTTACTGGCAACAGAAGTGGATGGTGAGGCATTTCTGCAGGGGAAGAATGTGCTTTCAGATGCAAAGACCTGTGAGTGCAGAGGATCGATAAAGCTTTCCATAAGAAAATCAACAACTCAATTCCGATGTTCGTTCCATACATGCAATCGAAAGCTGATTTGGTTTGATGGCTCCAGAATACTGTTTGTTAAAGCAGTATGTCTCATCTGTTACAGGCTCTGAAAGATCATATCAAGTCTGGATCGACCATCTCAGACTGTTGGAAGGGTTACAAAACTGTTGATCTTGAGGCTGCAGGATTCCACAACCTGACGGTCAACCACACCTACAACTTTCTTTTTCAGAGATGTCTTTGACATGGCATGTCAACCCATAGTAGCAATTTGTGTTTATTTTGTATTAAAAACATAAATCAAAGTTCCAAAAATTATTTTTAATTATTTTAAAATTTGTTGATGTTAATATTAAAAAAGTGTTTAAAAAGTACAAAATCTTATGTTTAATACTTTTTAATTCGTTGATGTTAATAAAAAAGCATTTAAAAAGTACATTTCTGTGTTTTTTTTTTTGTGTGTGTTTGTGTGTGTGTGTGTGTGAATATTTATTTAAAAAAGAAGAAAATCAAAACCAAAAAAAAAGTTGTATTTAAAAATTGTCAACAACAACAAAAAAAAAGATTGAAAAGTCTTTATTGTGTCAATAACAAGATAGTCTGGGAACATTCTTATTTATTGTTTTTGTGCAGCAACAATGCCATCAAACGGCATGTGTGGCTAATCCATGAGTACCATGTTTTGTGATTTTTATCTCTAAAGAAGAAAATGAAATCACTTTCCTGAATATTGATAAGGAAGAATATTTGAAGAAAGTTAAGAATAAAATTGTGCTACATTATAAAGCCTACAAAAGAAAAATGCTAAACAATAGGAGGCAATCAAAATGAGTAAAATGCTCTAAAAATAGTCTAAATTTAAACCAATGGACTGATAGTTATAATGATAAATTCCACAGTTGGTGAACTAAACGAAACTTCAATTTGCAATATTTTAACATTGTAATTGAAGTTAAAACCATAAATACATAAATTATTATGGTTTAGAAATCAAATCAAAATTGCAAAGTAGATATTAATGTTTCAACATTCATTTTTCATGGCCACAATAATTCATGTATTTATGGTTTTAACTTCAATTACAACAACATTAAAATATTGCAAATTGAAACAATAACAACAAAAGAAAAATAAAAGAAGCTATGCTAATATACAAATACAAACATGACTTAATTAACAGGCAGGCAGCAAATGTTAAGATCACAGAATTGTGGAAAAGTTAGCCTTTCAAAGTGTTAATTGATAAAGACTACAAGGATAGTCGAAAGCACTACTAAGTGGATAAAAATTTTAAAACATATCTGATTACTGTATTTATAAATATTCACTTATATATATATATATATATGTGTGTGTAATAAAATAAGCATGTTGATAACTCTAATCAAGCTTTTCCGATAACGTCTGGAAAAAAAAAGCATTTAATATCGCTATCTAGAATTATCTTTATTTCCAAACTGGTTTTGAACGGATGGCTCTCCTCAGTGATGAGCTAGAATATTCAGACACTAGATCTAAAATACCAAGTCAAGTGCAGCATTTATCTAATACTTAACTATTAAGTAGAAAATCTGAAATTTTCAGACATCTATATATCTTCAAATCCAACTATCTAACTTAACTAGCCATATGGATCTGAACTAAATTCAGATACATTGTATATTAATAGCTTTAGCAATATAACATTGCCAAAGTCTCAAAAACAAAACTCTAATAATAAGAAAATCAAGTCATACATCACATGATTTAATTTTTTAAGCTTGTACTATAAATATAATATAATGAGCATGCTAATGGCTCTAGACAAGCTTTTCTAATAAGTGCTGGAAGCGAAAGCATTTAAAATCTCTATAGAATTATCCCTATCCCCAATGTGGTTAGCTGATGGCTCTTTTCAGTGATATGCTAGAATATTCAGACACTATATCTATAATACTAACTCAAAAACAGCATTTATCTAATATTGAACTATTAAGTAGAAAACCTGAAATTTTTGGACATCAATATGTCTTCCAATCCAGCTATTTAACTTAAATAGCCATATGAGACTGAACTAAATTTATCAGAAAAGCTTGTTTAGAGCTATTAACGTGTTCATTACATTGCATTTGTAGTACAAGTTTAATAAATTAAGTCATGTGATGTATGACCTGGTTTTTTACACACACACACACATATACACACATATATATATATATATACACACAAAGTTTTCTGTCAAAAAGCAAGTTGAGGTAATGGTGTGATTAAATTATGATGTGATCATTATTGTTGATAGTTTATCATTATAATTTTTCTGATGGATTTGCCCAGTAGTAGAATAGCAGAGTCAACAGTGAATATGTTTCTAGATTGAAGCTTTTCTGATATTCAAGTGTCTCTTGATCTTAATATAGAAGCAAACTCTTCATATGGGTAATACCCTTAATAATCAATGTATGTAAAAAGGTTTGTGCATAAAATTCTAATCTAGCGCCTATTTATCAGACTATTTTTCAGCTTGTAACTTTCATCAGTGAGGAGCCTTGGATTTGAAAGCACTGCATTTAGATCTTAGGATCTAAGGTAGCCGACTAGCAGCCACCTTTTAGCTATTTAGTTAACTATAATGCTATAATCTCAAGATGATAACACAACAAGATTTTCAGTTTAAGCTTATTCACTTGTGTAGTTATATAGACCTGAACCCAGTTCAGTATCTATACATTTTGGTGTCTGGTTTTTTTAAAAAAACTAGTCAACATTATCCTCTGGGCAGGATTGGTATAAAACCATTGTAGCATCACACGATCATCATTTCCTATGCTTCATAAACTGTAAATAGGGAACCAAACTCTCCATACAGTTGTGCCATCCAGCTTGTATAAGCATGAGAAATAGTGGTCAAGTGATATTATAGTGGTCATTTGATCTTGGAACTAATCATTTGATTATAATTCTAAACTATCTAGTATTCATTCAAATAGCCACTGCATTATTTATTTTAAATAAAGCAATCAATTATTACATTATCACAGACATTACTCTCTCTCCCACACACAATTAGTAAGCAGCCTCAATAATAGCATAGGGAGAGCCATTTTCCCAATGTAAGAATCTCCACCACATTCAGGTTGATAAGCTGCTTTCTGATTTTTAATCTCATATATATATATTCAAAACAATACAATAATTAATACAGTAACAATATTTTAAACAAATATATACCAATTTAATAGAAGTACTTTCAACTATCTATGTAGTCGTTGTCAACTAGACTCAAATTGTATTAGAAAAAACCGTTACAAATGTAAACAAAAGTAAGACGTATTACTTTTGTTTACATTTGTAACGGTTTTTTCTAATACAATTTGAGTCTAGTTGACAATGACTACATAGATAGTTGAAAGTACTTCTATTAAATTGGTATATATTTGTTTAAAATATTGTTACTGTATTAATTATTGTATTGTTTTGAATAATTATATATATTTTATTATAATTGGAATACAGACATTGATTAATAATTTTTATATATATATATAAAACATTCTAAGCAAATAAGACAATGATGAGAAACCAAACCCATATACCAGCAAATATTTGCATGCCAATCTGGAATTTAGTCTTATCCACATTACCATAGTGATTTGTTTAAATTTTATTTTATTAATATTATATAATTAAAAAATATAACCATTTAAAAATTATTTTGGAAACTAAATTATCTACCTAATCTTTTTCTCCTACTCCAAATCTGCAACCTCTTATAAGTTCGAGTAATCAACAGATGACAAATTAAAGTTCCTAATAAATTCTTATCCAGGACTAATTTCAATACTAGTTTTTAGTTGTAACTCTAATAATAAAATTGGCTGACAAATTATAAATATTATTTATTGATTACCCAAGCTTACACAAGATAACAGCACTAGAATCGGTGAAATAGATTTCCTAGTTAACAATAATGTATAAGCAGGGATTGTATTAGTAAATTATCTACTTTCTCTTGCATTTTTAAAAAAATAAATATATTAAAAACTCGTATAAGATTTGAAAGAATGTAAAAAGGATAAAGATGTAGATAATGTATATCCATATTAAATAGACTAAAAACATAAAAACAAAAAAATAAATAAAGAAGAAATAATAGAAATTATGATTGTATAAAAACGTCAAAATAACATTATTAAGCATTCTATAAAATAATCATACTACTGTATTTTAAAACTTTGAAAAAGATTAGTAAGTAGCAGAAACTGTCAGAAACTCAATTAAATAAATAAATAATTCCCTTTTTTTGTTTTTCATAAACCGTTCATTCCAATATATAATTTTCCATATATATATATATTAACTGAAAGGAGACCCTTTGATTCCTCTTGGAGGCCTTAAAGGAACCGAACAGGGCAAATTCCTTAATGTCCACTCCATACGTTCTTGTCGTTGCAGCTGTTATTACTATGTGATTATTCATATAGTATACGAACATGGATGGGCTGCTCACCAACACGCATTAGCCAGCGTGGTGAGTTTATTGGCTTTTTACCTCTGAGTTTAAGATCAAGAAACACCATGGTCTTTCTTCTCAGTGCCTGATAAGGCAGAATGAATGTTTGTGTAAATGATAAATATTTTTCCAATACATATATACAATTATGACAGACAAAAATAAAGCATGGCCCTTATTCCCAGGAGGCTGTAAAGTCACCAACCAAGGCAGCAGTTGGTGGCTGAAGGCGGAGGGTGCTAAGAATCCCCTGATTGCGAACCCAGGCTGCCATTTGATGACGACTTTTTATTTAGGTACTTACAACTGCAGATCACTTTCAAGTGAAGGAAGATTGCAAGAATTAGAAGAAGAACTGTCTTATATTAAATGGGACATTATTGGACTTTGTGAAGTTAGAAGAAAAGGAGAAAAAAACAATTGATTTAAAAAGTGGACATATACTCTATTATAAAGGCACACATATTGGAAATACAAGTGGAGTAGGATTCATTATAAATAAAAAGTGGAAGAACAATATTGTGGAGATTGATGGTGTATCGGACAGAGTGGCAAGATTAGTTATACAACTTAATAGCAGATACCAAATGCAGATAATTCAGGTTTATGCCCCAACAAGTTCTCATAGTGATGAAGTAGTAGAAGATTTTTATATGGATGTACAAAAGGCTTTTGATCAGAGTAAACAACATTTTAAAATTGTTATGGGAGACTTTAATGCTAGAATTGGTAGACAAATGAAAGATGAAATTGCTGTAGGTAATTTTGGTTATGGTAATAGAAATGAGAGAGGACATAGACTTGTGGAGTTTGCAGAAAAAGAAAAACTTTATATTATGAATTCATTTTTTGAGAAAAATGTTAAAAGGAAATGGACATGGAAGCATCCAAATGAAGGTACAGCAGAATTGGATTATATTTTGACTAACAGAAAATACATATTTCAAGATTGTAATGTTCTTAATAAATTTAACACAGGAAGTGATCATCGATTAGTAAGGTGTAAGTTACGTGTTAATGTAAAACTAGAGAGACAAAAATTATTAAGAAAAACAATATTTACAGTTGATATTCCTAATCTTCAGAAACATTCTAATGAATTTAAATTAGAACTTACAAATAGGTTTCAAGTGTTAGGAGATTTTGAACATGATTCAGATTTGAATGAAATTAATATGAAAATAACTGATACACTTTTAAAAACTGCAACAAACATAGCTGGTAGAAAAAAGCAGCAATTGACTAATAAAATTTCTACTGAGACTAGAGAATTTATGAAGAAAAGAAGGAATATGAAGATATACAAAAATGATGTATTAAAAAGAATTGAATATCTCGAATTTTGTAAAATGGTACGGAAAAGAGTTGAAAATGATATAAGAAAGTATAACTGTGAAATAGCAAGGGAAAGCTGTAGAAGAAAATAAAAGTCTCAAAAATGTTAAACAACATTTTGGTATTGGTAGGAAATTTATATCTGCAATAAGAAAAAAAGATGGAATTATTACTAAAAAGAGAGATGACATCATGAAATTGGTAGAAGATTTTTATCAAGAATTATATAGTAATAAAGAACAAGTACCTCCTATATCTATTACATCTTCCGAATTGCCCAGAATTTTAAATGAAGAAGTGAGACATGCAATTAAGTGTATGAAGAAAGGAAAGGCTCCAGGAAATGATGGAATTATAATTGATATATTAAAAGAAGCAGGTGAAGAAATAGAAACAATTTTAGCAAAGTTATATACCAAATGTCTAAATGATAAAAATGTACCGGAAGATTGGAAGAATGCAGTAATAATATTAATATTTAAAAAAGGTGATAAAGAAGATATTAGAAATTACAGACCTATCAGCCTTTTATCAGTTTTATATAAAATTTTTACCAAGATAATTACAACTCGTCTACAGAGAACTTTGGATTTCCACCAACCAAGAGAACAAGCTGGATTTAAAAGTGGTTTTAGTACAATAGATCATATCCAGGTATTGAGAGAAGTCATAGAAAGGACAAACGAATATGAGTTGTCATTATGTTTTGGATTTGTAGATTATGAAAAGGCATTCGATTCTATACATATTTCTTCAGTGATTAAAGCATTGGATCATCAAGGTATAGATCCAGGATATTGTCATATTTTAAAGAATATTTATAAAAATGCAACAGCAACAATTAGATTACATAATGATACTGGAAAAATCAACATTGAGAAAGGTGTAAGACAAGGTGACTCCATATCTCCAAAACTCTTTACAGCAGTGCTGCAAGAAGTATTTTGTGGATTAAAATGGGAAACTAAAGGAGTGAAAGTAAATGGAGAGTATTTAAGTCATTTAGATTTCTCAGATGATGTAGTTGTTTTTGCAAATAATGCTTCAGAGCTGCAGGAAATGTTGCAGGAGTTAGCAGATGGAAGTAGAAAAGTAGGACTAAAGATAAATGTTAAAAAGACTAAAGTAATGTTTAATCGATTTGCTCAAAATATGAAAATAAAGATTGATTATGAAGAATTAGAAGAAGTTAACAGTTACAAATACCTTAGTCAGATTATTAATACAGATGGAAACATAATGGAGGAAATTAATCATAGAATTAAACTTGGTTGGAGTGCTTTTGGTAGAAATAACTTGATACTAAAAGGAAATATGCCTATGTGTTTGAAAAGAATGGTTTTTAACAAATGTGTTTTACCAGTTCTTACTTATGGATCTGAGACTTGGACACTTAATAGAAGAGCAATACAGAGACTTCAGACCACTCAAAGGAGTATGAAGAGATGTATGTTGGGAGTAACAAGAAGAGATCAAATACGCAATGTATGGGTAAGACAACAAACAGGTGTTACTGACCTTATTGAAAAAATTAAAAGATTGAAATGGAGTTGGGCTGGACATATTGCTAGAAGAGATGATAATAGATGGACAATTGAAATTTTAAACTGGATTGCAAGAGATTGTAAAAGACCCAGAAATAGACCACATGTGAGATGGATGGATGAAATAAGAAAATGTGCAGGGGTGTTGTGGAGAAGAGAAGCTAAAGATCGGAGAAGATGGATTAAACTTGGAGAGACCTTCATCCTGCAGTGGATTGATAATGGTTGATGATGATGATATATATATATATATATATATATATATATATATATATATATATATATATATATATATATATATATATATATATATATTATATTTACAATTATTATACTTCTGTGGATTTTGATTCATTTGTCTATTCCTTTTTCCAGTTATTTTTATTCCAAGTTATCTAATAAACCATGAAAATGGCCACAGGAGATGGTTCAAATGTAAATGAAGATGGTTAACAATATACTGCAAATATGGATACAGAAAAGGAGTTTGATGCTTAAAATAAAACAAGCTTTATATTTATATAAAAAAAGAGTATGTTGGAAGATTATTTATATAATATCAGAAGCATTTTAGTGTTAATATAAAGAAACACCAATACACTTTTTTATATAAACTTAATATATTGCAAATACAATATTATATTTAAACTTCCAAATTGGCTGGTAATTTTGACTGTCCGACATTTTTTTCTGAGCTCTTCCATTTCTTAAAAAAATGTTTTTTTTTAATATATGAATTGTGTTTAGTGTATCCAAATTGCCTCTCCATGTGTTAGACTCCAATTGGGTGAATCTTGGGTTCGAACTGCAAATGGTTTTAAGATTTCATGTTCTAGGCAGTGGCTTGAAAGATAACTCAGCTATCTGTATTATTTATTATAGAAAAATTAAAAAGATAAAACAACCTTTTTAATAAACAGGCAATAGCAAGATAAAAAACTTCAACAGCTAGCTCTTCATAGAGAAACAGTGAAGAAAAAAGATGCAAGATCCAAGACAACTAATTACCAGATAATAAGAATTAAGTTTTCATTCTTTTTTACTTTTTGGCTAAGGATTGCTCTTCTTGGACAATTTTGGATGATTAGCTCAACTGATTATAAATAAGCTACCTAAAAAAAAATCTCAAGTCGTCCCTTAAAAAGAATTTTATTTAGGCTGGATTTGAACCTCAGGTCATAAGCACGACCCATCAGTATGATATATATGAATTAAATGTTTATATGAATTTTTTATTATATAGATATGAGGAGATAAGATAATATCCATTAAATAGAGTAACTCTTTAACTTTTGATATTACTAAGAAACTATCAATTACTACTAATGGACAAAAAAGTTATTATGAAAAAAACTTGCTTTGCCTTAGGAATTATCAATTTGTAGTAACTGATTGTTTCTTAGTAACATCAAAAGTTAAAGTGTTTATCTATTTAATGGATATTATCTCCTGATATATATTAGATTAACAACTCAAAGCTGCTTTAATGTGCTTTGGATTGAGAGTATTTCATGTGCTCAATAAACCAGTGTTGAGTTGTTAATATAAATAGTATATAATATTAACTACTAGGAAAAGTTTATATATATGCGTGTGTTTAAATATTTTTAAATGTGTGGAAATTTCTGTTATTTTTTATTTTAGAAAAATGATTAGTCAGATGATAAGAGAGCGTGACTAATGAAAATTGTATACTGTAAATGTGTTTTGATTCAAAAGGGGATTCATTTTCTAAAGGCAGCTTTAGTTATTTTATATATATATCTGACTGACTTTTATAAAATAAAAAGTAAGGACAACTTCCATATATTTAAAAATATTTAAACAATTACACCTGTTAAAAATATCACATATATTCACATAACATGTATTAACTGCACTATGCATTAATATAATCAATTACAACCATGGCCTTACCACTTTCTATATTAAATGTAAATCTGTAAGAACATAAGTCATTGAGGAGCTAAAAAAGCCAAACTATGTGTTTCCTATTATAAACGTATTTCTGATATAACTGTCTTTATTAGATGAATCAGTGATTTGAACACCTGATAAACACGTTGGAACATTCGCATAAATGTTATGTATTTATAAGGATGATCATTTGATTTTAAGGTGAGAAATAACTTCTGTATAAACTAATATATTTGTGCATTTGCTTGAAGGTTTGTGATAATGGTATTTTAGATGTGATAATATGTTGACCTATTTTCATAATCTATCATTAAATGTTGAATGTCTAGAAAATTTTAAACTTTTATTTAAACTTTTCCAAATACAAACAACTGTTAGTAATAACCCACAAGTTAATGGACTAATCTGTGCAATCTACTAATGTGTATTATTACTAATAGTTGTTTGTATTTGGAAAAGTTTAAATAAAGTTTAAAAATTTTCTGGACATTCAACACCTAATAATACATGATGGAAATAGTTCAATGTATTATTACATCTAATATATTTATGTTGTTTGCAGCCACTGTCACAATATCAAACATACACAATTCAGGACAGAGATAATTGCTTTACGATTCACACAGGCAAAACTCTCTATACATATTGCTACTCAGTGCAAGTCAGAGTAATCAATAGATGCCAGCAGGCTTGCGCATAAAATCCCTATCTAGTGCCTACTCATCCAATATTCCCAGACTAGTTTCTGGCTTGCAGCCTTAATCAGTGAGGAGACTTGGATCTGAGAGCGCTGCGCTAGATCTTAGGATCTAATGCAATCCTCCAGAAGCCACTCTTTATCTCTATTTAACTACAAAACTATGAGACTTAAATTGAAAACCCCATAATATTTTCAATTCAAGCTCATTAGCCTATATAATCATATAGGTCTGAACTCAGTTCGGTACCTACATATTTTGGTGTCTTTGATTCTTTAATAACCATAGCCACCACTATCCTATTAGGCAGGATTGGTTTTAAGCCAATAAACAGCACATGATCACAATTTCTTGCACTGAGTGGCAATACATATAGAGGGTTTTGCCTGTTTGAATAACAGTTATGAGCAAGCATAAGAAACTGTGATCATGTGATGTTTATTAGCTTAAAACTTTATAATGGGAAACGATTACAGCTGCCAGAACAAATATAAATACTAAACAGTAACCACCCTACACCTTATTGTAACTTTTCAGAAACAAATATTTATTGTACTTCTGAGCTTATGTAAATCTTTAAAATCATATTCAAATATTTTCCTCTTCCACTCAGTTTAAATAGACAAATAACTTTTATGTCAACAGTTGTAGCATGCTTTTCAGATATTCACACCTTTGTACAATCTGAAATATATGTGTAGGTGGAGAGAAATGGTCTGGATATCAGCTTACAAACTTATAGATCTGCTAATGACTCCGTGTGATATTTTTAATAGTTGTAGATCACAAACAGCTAAGTTTTTTTATTTTATTCAGTTTAAACATTTTCAATAATGCAATATTTATGTTAGGAAAAAAATTGTGGAATTGTAAGAATGTGGAATTGATAAAAATTTGAATAAAACATTTTCTGACAAAGAATATTAGTATCAAATCATATTCTTGTTCTCTAGGGGTACCTGTGCAATAATTTGAATTGTTATGGTCTTACAAATAAGTAAGATTGTTATACACAGTTCCAAAAATTTAATTACTTAAAATTTAATTTAAAATTATAAGAGGTCGGACCATTTATGTAAAAACATTTTCACAACTTAAATTGAGTATTCACCTGCAATAATGTGGGTAATGTGTTAGAAATCTATATTCCAGTTTGTTTTTTTCTATCAATTAAATAAAACTTTTGAGTTAATGCTTAATTCAATCTGCATCAAATTATTTTCAAAGCCTATATCTTGCAGTCTGCTTCTATATGTTCCAAACAAAGAAACAGTAAATAATATATGAATGGCTGTTTTCTTTTTTGAATTTCTCGTTTTAAACATCTAATATTTATTTAACAGTGCATGCTTGAAGTTAATATTTCATAGTGCATATTCATAGACAGGTTGATGAAACATTATTAAAATGGAATATAGATATTTATTCGAGAGAATATTAATGGTTTACACTTTTGAATGTTATATATACAATATTCAAATCAATACATACATACTAAAATACAATAAAATTCACATAAATTATAGTTATTTTATTAGAAGTACTTTAGACTATACATCTTGTAGTCGTTATCAACTATTTAACATTGAACAATCAAAATGAGACATCCTTTCCCAATACCTATAATTCAGATTAGTTTAGTTCTCCCACAATTCTGTTACTTTAACATTTGGTAATCGCAGATTCATTAACACTTGATGATTTCTTGAAATCAACATAGCTTCTTTTATTTTATGTTTATTGTGGCAATGTAAAATAAAAGTGGCTATGGTGATTTCAGTAATGAATCGGCAAACATCAAATATTAAAATAACAGAATTGTGGGAGAACTACATTAAATTGAACTATGGGTATTGTGAAAGGATGTCTCATTTTGATTATTCAATGTTATATAGTTGATAATGACTACAAGATGTACAGTCGAAAGTACTTCTAATAAAATAACTATAATTTACATGAATTTTACTGTATTTTAATATATATATATATGATTATTACATATATTTTGGAAAGAATACAGACATCAAAATTTATATATATATCATCTTCAACTATTCTTGTTCTACTACAGAATGAAAGTCTCTACAAATTTAATTTACTTTCTCTCTTTTCTACATGATACCATAAAATTTATTATTTTATCCATCCATCTCACATGTGGTCTTTTTCTAAGTCTTTTACAGTCACTTGGGATTCAGTTTAAGATTTCAACTGTGCATCTATTATCATCTCTTTTAACAATATGTCTAACCCAAATTCCACTTTTAAAGATGTCAAATAATATGTTTGTTCTCTCACTCATTTTTCCTTACTTCATTAGGTGGCCTGAAGTCTTTATACTGCTCTTTTGTTAAGTATCCAAGTCTCAGATTCATAAGTAAAAAGTGGTGAAACACATTTATTGAAAAATTTCCTTTTCAAACTCATAAACATATTTTCTTTTAATATTTAATTATTTATATCAAAAGCATTCCATTCAAGTTTAGTTCCATGATTAATATCATCCATTATGTTCTCATTTGTAATAATAATCTGACCAAGGTATTTGTAATCGCTAACTTCTAATTGATCATTATTAATCTTTACTTTCTTTCTTTTTTTTGTGGAAAATCCATTTAATAATACTCTAGCCTTTTTAACTTTTATCTTTAATTCTGTATTCTTACTTTCATCTGATAACTCTTGCAAAATTTTTTAAAGATCTAAAGCATTATTTTCAAAACCAACCATATTATCTAAAAAATCTAATCTCCATTTACTTTTACTCCTTTAGCTTTCTATTTTAATTCACAAATTATTTCTTGCAGCACTGATGTAAAAAGTTTTGGAGATATGGAGTCACCTTGTCTTAAACCTTTCCCTTCCAATATCATTATGTAATATAATTGTTGCTATTGCATTTTTATAAATATTCTTCAGAACATGATAATATTCTGGATCTACATCTTGATAATCCAATGCTTTAATCACTATAAGAATATCTTTTCATAATGGCAGTTCATATTTATTGCTCCTTTCTATGACTTCTCTCAATACTTGGATGTGATTATTTGTGCTAAAACCACTTTTAAATCCAATTAGTTTTTTTGTTGGTTAAAACCCAAATTTTCCTATAGATGAATTATAATAATGGTTGATAAAATTTTTGTATAGAACTGATAAAAGATTGATAGTTCTGTAATTGCTAATATCTTCTTTGACATTTTTTTATATCAATATTAGTACCACATTCTTCCAATCTTCTTGCACACATTTGCTATACAATTTTACCATTAGTTTTCTATTTCTTCATTTGCTTCTTTTAAGATATTAATTATAATTCCATCATTATCTGGAGCTTTTCCTTTTTTCATAGACTTAATTGCATAAACAATGAGGATTGCCAATTCCCCAACAAGCTTTGTGATAAATGCTTAGCCAGAGCCAGCATTTAAAATATCTCTATCAGGAATCCCCCCCCCCCAAACCCCTGACCATGGTTTCGTGCTTTGACACTCCTCAGAGAGGTGCCAGGGTAGGTTCAGACACTAGATCTAAAAATACCAACCCAAAGCCAAGCACTTATCTAAAAGTTATCTATTGAGTTCACATGTCTTCAAACCTAGCTATCCAATTCAAATAGCTATATGGGCCTGATACATCTTCAGCCATACCATATATTAGTAGTCTTAGCAATATAACATCGCATAAGACTTAAGGCAGAGACTATAAATAGTCAAAATAAGAGTCATAGATCACATGCCCCTATTCTCTTAAGCTTGTAAGTTATAAACAATGAAGATTGCCAATTCCTTAGCAAGATTTGTGATAAATGCTTAGCCATAGCTTGTAAGTTATAAACAATGAGGATTGCTAATCCCTCAACAAGCATTGTGATAAATGTTTAGCCAGAGCCAGCATTTAAATTATCTGACTGAGATATTTTAAATGCTGGCTCTGGCTAAGCATTTATCACAAAGCTTGTTTGAGGAATTGGCAATCCTCATTGTTTATAACTTACAAGCTTAAGAGAATAGGGTCATGTGATCTATGACTCTTATTTTGACTATTTATAGTCTCTGCCTTAAGTCTTATGCACACTTTTTTTATTTAAATACTGGGCAATTTAGGAACTGTAGCAATTGTAAGGGATACTTTATTTTCTTGCTGCTTATGGCTTTATAATTCTTAATAGATCTTTCCCACACATTTCATGATATCCTTTTTTTTTGTAATAGTTCCGTATTCTTATAGTATACATAAGTTTTCTATTAATAACAAGATGTTGTTTTACAGTTTTCAGACTTTATTGCTCTATAGCTTTCATAGCTAATTCATAATTACATATTTTTTATATATTATTAACTCTTTTTCATGCTACTATACAAAACTTAACATATTTCGTTCTTCTTAGTGAGTCTTTTTTATATATTTTTATATTCTTTTTTTTATATATATATATTGCCTTAGTCAGTAGAAAATTTATTGGAAAATTGCTGTTTTTGTATAAGCTGTTTTTATTGTGCTTCTTATATTCATTATCTTCTTACTGGTTTCTTTCAAATGTGAGCCATCTTTAAAATCTCAATATTTTAAATGATTTGCAAATTCTAATTTAAATTTATTGGAATGTTTCTGAAAGTTAGGAATATCATTCATAAATATTGTTTTTCTTACTAATTATTATTTCTTTAATTTTGCATGAACACATATTTTACATCTCACTAATTGATAATCACTTCCTATGCTGAATCTAATGAGAACATTACAATCTTGAAATACATATTTTTTATAATTCAAAATATAATCGAATTTTGTTCTACCTTCATTTAGATACTTCCATGTCCATTTAACATTTTTCTCAAAGAAAGTATTTGTAATATACAATTTTATTTTTTATGCAAATTCCACAAATCTCTGTCATCTCTCATTTCTATTATCATAACCAAATTTACCCACATCATTTCATTTTTCAGTTATTTAATAATTTTAGCCATAAAGATTTTCATGAAGTCCACTTTTTAAATCAAGTGTCTCTTCACTTTTTCTTCTAACTTCACAAAATCCAATAAGGTTATTTAATATTAGACAGTTCTTCTAATTCTTACAACCTTCGTGGTCTTGAAAGTGATCTGCAGGTGTAACTACTTAAATAACAGGTCATCACTAAATGGCAGTCTGCATTCCCAATCAGAGGATTCTTATCATGATCTGCCTTCAGCTATCAATTACTGTCTTGGCTGGCAATTTTACAGCCTTTTTGGATTAAGGGTATAATTTAGGTATGTTTTTATTCTTGGGAAAAAAAAACATGTCACTTTGCCTTCAAAAAAACTTAACTGATATTCAAATTGATTATTATGTAACTGAGAAGAAAGATCATGCTATTTATTGATCTTAAATTTAGAGGTAAAAAGCCAATTAGTCAAGCATTGTTAGCCAAGAGGTCAGCGCAACCACCTTGCAAGCAAGCAGTTGGTTGCAGATGGTTGTTGCAGGTTCGCTCCCAGCCAATGCTATGACACATGGAAAAAAGGCCAATTAACTCACCATGGTGACTGATATATTGTATATTATATAAATGATGATGATGCAATGATAAAATGTATAAAGTGATCATTAAGAATTTACCCTGCTTGATTTCTTTAAGTCATCAAAGAGGGTCACCTTTCATTTAACAATGAACTTCTCTCTGCAGTTACATATATGTAATAATTTGATTAACTAGTAGTTACTTCATCAAAATTATGGGATACCAGGAAGTTAGGAGTCTATTGGCTATGGCACCCCATTATAAATTAAAACTAACTCCGTCTGGCACTGGCAATTCCAAATGTAATATTAAATAATCTTAGGCCGAGTTAATCAGGAAATATAGCTATGCTTTTTTTTTTTTTTTTAGAAACATGAATGAAATATTTTTCTTCTTTATAGTTTGATTAACTTGCACAGGCCTATCAAAACGTGAAAAACATTTCAATACCTTATAACTATCCTTAAAGCTAGTCTATTACTTGTTACAACAAATATTTAAAGTCATAATTCAAAATCCTAAGAGCAAACCACACTTTATACTTATAAGATAATTATTCTTCATGTATAAATAGTGATAAACAGAGCAGCCAAAATTTCAAAAAATATTAATCACAATGAACAATTTGCCAAGCGCTTTTGGTACTGAAGCAATGGATTTGGAAGTCAGATCCATGCTTCACAGCCTGCTATAAACTAACCGGTATTTCAAACCTAGGTTAAGTTTATATTCGAGTATCAACAGAGTTTTGCATTAAATAGAAAATTAAAGTGTTTCATTTTGTCTATTCATCGATCATGAAATTAACTATTTAGTTTAAAATATTTATTTAAAGTAAATTTGATCAAAATATAAATCATTCATAAAAATTTGTTTTTCAAAATTTATTAAAGAAGCATTTATGTATTGCAAGCATATATATATATATATATATATATAATTAATGCAGAATTCTGTTGAAACTAAAACTTCATTTTGTTAAAAGAAATAATAATATATTTTTGTTTAAAAATATATGTTATATGATTTTATTTTAAGATAAGTTTGCCAACATTCCTAAATTAATTGCATTAAATTAGAGTTTCATTCTGGGCAATTAAATATGGCCTTTTTAATAAATAAAATTACAAAATTAAAGCAAAATTTGATAAGAAAACCTTAAAGTTTATTTTTAGTCAAAAACTTACTTTGAAACAAAAGAGCGTGGGGGCTTATCAAGATCTAGAATCATATGAAAAATAATAGAAAAGTATTGCTGGAAAGATATAAAAGGTGGGGAGTACAAAAGACTGCCATTCTGATTATTTCTGAAATTTTTCTGAAGAGATTCAGATGATATTATTATGAAATGATTCTGAGATTTTTATATTCTAAAATTATGTCTGAAAATAGCTGAAATTATTTTTAAAATTATTCTGAGGTGATTCTGAAATTATTTCTGATTCAGATTTTATTCTGATTCATTTTTTTTTATTCGTCTTTGAGATTGTTATTAGCTACTGCTACGTCAGCTTACTTCAGAGAGTTTTATTACTTACTTCTGCTACGGCGATAACCCCTTATGATTATCCATGTCAGCTAATGATTATGACTTCTCTGTTCTGAGGTTTTGCTGAAAATTATTGTTGAGACCCCATTGGTTCCTAGTTCTTGCGGAAAATCTTGCTGAGAATTCTACTTTGATTTTAAAATGCGACACTTCAAAAGTTATTTTAACCTTGTGAACGTGACCATGTATGGCGACTAAGCCCATCAGCTTTGCCTGCCATCAGGGTCTTGATCCATCAAATGCCATAGTGTCGAGTATATAATGGAACCAAACTGTGAGCTGTTTGTGTGCACTACATACCAAATGCTTTCAATCATAATAACCTTGTCCGGACAAATGCATCCATGAGCAGTCAAGCCAGAACATCGGGGAAAATGGACAAAGACTAAAAACCTGTACTGATAACCTTTCATCCTCTCCTCACGAACTTTTACTTTCGTTGTTTTAAATCTATACCTTTTTTAAAATGTTTTTATTTAACTTATTATCTTTTCTTATGTATTTATTTACTTTTAATATTACACTTATATTTATTTAAATTGTTCATCTGTTTATAATTAAATGTCATCCATTGCTATTCCTCATTTTTATAAAATCAAATAAGCCTGACATATTTATTTTAGTTTCTTTGTGCGGTGTAATTATTATTATTGATAATATTTCCAATTTAAAAATGACTATTTATAACTTAATGTTAGTTCAGGTTTGCCTTTATTTTTACCAATTCGATCTCCTCGATAATGCGTATTTTTGTTCATATGTATTCTTAAGGTTAAATGTTATGTATTAAAAGAAATCTTCAAATATTTTAAATTATATGCATAGCACAAAGCAAGAATTGAATGCTTTGTGAAATATTTATTTAAACCTTGCTTTATCGAGGGATATGAGTTGTTAAACTAAATTAAATTGGAAAAGCAATACCCATGCCGCAAAATCATTTGTAATTTAGACTGCCTCATTTATAAAATTATTGATCAGGTATTATTTGGGGAATAGTGGAGATTTAGAACCTTAATAATATTTTATTACATCATTTATTAAAGTACATCTTTCAAAGTAAAAGCATTAGTCTTATGATTATTTTCTTTCAACGTTTCAGTTGATTAATCTGTTAGGTTAATTTTCCAATGATCCAAGCACAGCACAAGCATTTCACTCATTTTGATATATAGTGGCACATTACTCTAATTTTATGTACTTAAGTAGTTCTATTTGATTGTCTCTCCCCTGATGCTAGTGGTCTGGGTTTAGGAAATAATTTATGCATGTCTCGGACATGTTGTTTGCTCGTGGCTAGACTCAAAAATAGATGAATAGGGCAGAGGCCATAGTATTCTTGATTTTTATATTTCACATATGAGTGGCCTCAAGGTACTTTCATCTAGTCTTTGAACTGGGTTAAACCAGCATACACATTTGACATGGCACAGTACAGTATTCCAGAATCATGGTGACATATTGGAACTGAACAATTTTGGAATTTTTGGCTGCTCTATTTATCACGATTTATATGTGAAGAGTAATTTTCATTATCTGATGAGTTTTTTGTATTATTTATGTATAAGATAAATAAATAATCAATAAACGACAAGCGCAGAGCAGTTTGTCATTATTTGGTAACAATGAATTTTGAAACAGCTCGCTACTTAATTGACGATATTATTACAAGATAATTAAATGAAGATATTAAAATCATATCTTCTGCTACACCTGTCTAAATTCTTGGTTCCAATCATGTACAACTTGGTTAATTACCTTTCTTCTGGTATCCATGAAATCAGTGGTCTTTATCCCATAGCAATAGTGCCATTTCTAAAGCGCTACATAATTCCTTACCTGCTGAAAAATCTGTGGCCCATCTCTGACTCCACTGATGGTCAAGGTCTTTGAATCTATCATCAAGGACAAAATTCAAAACAAGATTCTTCCCCTTATTTCGCAATATCAATTTGTGAAAAAGGGCAGCTCGACCACAAATGCTATCAATTTTTTTAAAATCATTACTGACCACATCAGATCCCCCAGGTGATCTAGACTGATGGTTGGGCAGCTTGAAATTGCAGCTGCCTTTGATTCTATTCAACTCAATACCCTTTTAAACATACTTGGTGAGCATAATATTTCTACTGGAATCATAAATATTATTAGAAACCTCCTCTACAATTGTGAATTGAGCATCTCACTTAATGGGAAGCTTTCTTCCCCATTCTACACCACATCCTCATTCCACAAGGCTCTCCTCTGAGCGCTCTGTTTTTCATTACTTACCTCAACCCTCTGCTTCTTCAAATTGAGAGATCTCTTCCTGGCATTCATATCCCAAATTTTAAATACATCAATTCATCACATCACCTATATGGATGACTTGGCCATTTTTCCATTAAAAAAAATAATTCCAAAACTTTTATCAATACTTAAAGAATTCTCGGATCAATCCAGCCTCCAGTTTAATATGGCCAAGTCATCTGCCTGGTATATATCTTTGGGTAAGACCATTCCAGGACCATTTGCAGCAAAGCCTCAGAACTTCCTGGGCTTCCCTATATTTGAATCCATGTCTGCCATGAAGAGATCTATCCAAGGAAAGCTACTTCAATCCACACAGAGAATCACATCCTCTCTATCCAAAGTTTACATGTCCATGTTCACCAAGTCCTTCCTCATCAACATACTAATATTCCTTAGAATATCCTATTTCACTCCAGTAGTCAATTTTACCAAAGTCTTCTTCAGGAAAATACACAAGATGTGCACTGATCTGATTTAGGGGGGGGAGTGCAACCATAAGCTTGAGAAATCTACAGAAACATAAAATTCAGTGGATTATCCCTACATTCCATAGATACTTTTATATTTCAACATTCCTACAATTCTTTCTGCAGAATGTCACAAATTTAAAAAAAATATTTCTAATTTTTATAGACTGCAGTATCTTAACTACTCACTTTCCAGAGAGCTCATTCCCACAAATAAGCCACCCCCTATTGGTACTGACTGGCTGGCAGCCCTCGCATATCTTATCTCCAAACATACTATGCTTCCTAAAAATTGTCCTCAATGAAAATCCAAGTTCTGGGATACATACTACATCCTTAATCCTGATGTTTCTGCAGAATCAACTATTCTCAGGCTTAACAACCATCTGCTAATCAAAAAATTTAAGCGATGGTTCCTTGAACCCAAATATTTTTGATTTCCTGATGAAGATAAATATTAATGCCTTGCCTACTAAACACTTTTTGGTGCATAGCTGAGGATTCTCAAACATAGAGTCCACTTGCTCACTATGCCTCAGAGAGGATAAAACTTGTCTTCACCTCCTCTGCCACTGTGTTTCCCTTCATCCCTACAGAATCCTTATAGCCTCAATGTTAAATAACAATACACCTGCCCTGTCAACTCTCATTGATAATATACTATGTGGATCCATCCTGGAGATACAATTAACAACATATGTACTGTTCTCACTATGGTACACATGGTGCTGGCTCACCTTTAATCATGCACTAGAACGTCCCGCTCAAGCTCTATATTAACAAAATGGAAAAAATTCGGAAAAGGGACCAGAATTTGGCCCTTTCTTATATCTATGACTCTACATGGAGGTTATTGATTTGTCCCCCAAAAGCTGATCCCTTTCACTCCTGAATAGAAATCTCCTCTGGAGACTGATTTGAGGCTGAATGGCCTGCATCCCTTTGTGATGACTCACCTTGCTCTGTATGATTATTGCCCAGATCCTGAGTTTTATGGAAGTAACCTCCAATATGAAGGGCCGACTTGGTCATGCGGAGCATGGACAAAAAATTAGACCTATCGCTGAACTATATGAGACATGCAAGTGTGGTCATCTATATCAACAAGATACTATTCCGGACTCATTCCTCACTGATATGCTTCATATTAGTCCTTTTAGCTGGTGTCAAACAAGATATCAACATTGAGCTTTCATCCCCCTGATTATCATGTAATATATTATATGTTTAACTATTATCATATATTGTAACCAAATTTGTGAATAAAAATTCTATATTTTATAATAAAAAAAATATCTTTGCTAAAGTTTATTGACTTCAGAGTGTTCGTTGTTTTGAAGCATAGGTATACGACAACATATAATACATTTTAAAAATAAAATAGAATAAAGATATAGGCATAACGACAATGATATAAGATTAAGAATTAGATGAGTACATCGATTTGATTTAAATAAATAAGTGAAAATTACAAAGGGTAGTTAGGCAGCAAGTTTTTATATATATACAGGGTTAGTTAAATTTAAAAAATAGTTTATAGTTAAAATGAGTTTGAACATTTAGTTATTTCTTTTCTTTTTTTTACATGAAAAGAAACCTAGCAGTTTTCACAAAAGATGGATTCAACCATCTCCGGTGTTTACATTGATAATATGCATGAACTAAGGCTACCTCAATGATGAACTCATGTCTTCAGGCTCCTATTCCCATCATGATATAAACTACTGATTCAACTGACCTGCTGTTTCATTGATCAACAACATGGATACCAAAGTCTCTCTTTCAAGTACTCACTAAAGGAATGGTATGCATTTGAACACTCAATTAAAGTACATACTCCAAAATCCCAAATCTGCAGCATTTATCTCCTGGTAAATGTGAGAAGTTTATTTATCCCATAATCTAGTCTTTGGGCTAAAGACATTATAGTTTGATAACACATGTTGTTAATAAAATCATTTTTAGTCAGTTTAAAATAAGGAATTTATAATTAATGTGTATAATTAATATTTTATACTTTTCGTCAATTTCTCTCTATGAATGAGTTATTTTATTTTAATAATAATGATAGTTGATTAATTGCAATCTAGGTTAAGTTTGTTATTGTTGAGGATTTATTGATTCATTATTTTATTTAACTTATGACAATTTTCACAGAATGTTAGTCGTATATTGGATAGTTGAGGGTCATATGAAAGTCTGTGTTGAAACTCCCTATATATAACATATTGGAGTGCAGATATAAAAAAGCCTGTACTGTAGAAAAAATTCCTATATTAAAATATAGTGCTGTAAATTCTGCCCATCCCTCATATATGTATGTAAATGGATTATGTCCTGTACATGAGGGGTCAGAGTGACTTATGATCAACATGGGTAGGATGAAAAAGTTGGCACCAATGTGGGCTTTGAGCATTCCATCATCATATTTTCAATGAAATGGATGGCTGAAGAGTTGTGGGGTGGAGTGGATTGAAGCCTATCCATTAAAGTATAAAGATTGGCTATCTTAATATAAGCTGAGCATTGATTGTGTATATGTGTATGAAGATGATAATCTGGACCAACTGACGAGTACTGGTTTAGCCCGAAATACATATATTAGTGATTATTTATCTTTTCAACATGTGTGTGATCAAGGGTGTCAGCAGTATGAGATGGAATGGATAGTTGAGAGTCGTGTGAAAGCCTGAGTTCAAACCCCTATATATTATATATTGGAGTGCAGGTAGAACAAGTCTGTATTGAAGAAAAAATTCCTATATTAAAATTGTTATTTACAAACATTCTGTAAATTTAAAAAAATAGATTTATTATTGTAGCTGGAGAATTATTTCTTTTGATTCTCCATTATTTTAATTGACTTTTCAGAAGATTGTCTAATGACTTTAATCGTATACTTTAAGCAAATACGCATTTATCAATCGTTAGATTTAAGTAACAGTTATTGTGTTAAGTATTTGATTTGTGCAAATGGCTTTAATTTAATGAAAGTGTTTTGTTACATTATTTTGTTAGGAGGTTATTAAAAAGTTGTGAGGGTATGATACATGTTTATCCACCTTTAGAATTTCCAAGATTTACCAGAACCTTCAGCTACGTCTCTGCTCAAAGAACGATATATATGATTTTAATATATTTCTGAATAGCGGCTGTCTTTATTATGTCTTAGGTAAGCAACCAGGGCCTTCCATTTTATCACTGCTATATTTTGTGTTAATAAATACGAGCCTCTGTCGGCAAAGTTTCTGATAAGCTCCTTGCTCTCAACATTTAGAATTACATGGGTTGCCTACCGCAGGTTGGACAGTTGAGGTTATTATTTTTGGAGATTGGCATATGAATAGCACCTAATTTATTTTATATTATTCATTATTGGCTCTGCTTATTTTGGATAAAGTTGGCACACATAAATATGATAAAATATATCTTCTAAATTAATTAAGATCGAAAGTTTATGACTTTTATATTTCGTTAAAAATAGTTGTGCTTCCGATTTAAACTATTGAAATAAAAGGTAATCAAGATTGATTTATTTCTTAAACAATGATAAACTATGGATTATTAAATTAACAAAACCACCCGTAAATGAAATTAGTCAATTATAAATTTATTTTTGCACGCGCGCATGTATGTACGCTATATTTTCGCTTTGTAATTAATAAATATTTTGATTATTTAAATTTTCCTGCCTTTTGTTTCCTGTTATCTGGCTATCGATTGTTTGATAGTTATATGCCTCATGCCCTAAGTTGAGCTAGCATCAGGAGCAATTATTATATCAAAATATATCAGGATTATCGCAGGATTATCGCATACTCATTCATACAAAATAAATTTTTCAAACTGGTAGACTAGTTTGGTGACGCCGTCAGGTTGATTGGATGTATGTGTCCCCGATGTAATATATTATCTTAATCAATCGATTATGGTCATATAATTTATGGGAAAATGACTATAAGACATGATAAATATATCTGTATAGTTTATATATTGACTTATAACATTCTACAAATATTATAAATAATTATATAGTTTTTTTTGGAAAATATTCTTTCTAGCAACGTTTTCTTTCTATTATTTCTAAAAAAGTTATAAGAAGCAAATATTTGAATATTAATTCAAATCACCTTATAAAAATGAATTACATTCTTCTTAATAATAAATGTGACTTTTATTTAGTTTTTTTCTTGGCTTTTTGAAAATATTACTTGTAAAAAAAGGGAACTCATATTACTTGCATCTCTGAGACCTTCAAAATTTTAAACCAGTCCTATGAGTGTTGGTCTAAGAATGACTTTTTTTCGTGGGTTTTCATTAACAATACTTTGTCTGAGTGAGTTTCCTGCTAATTGATTTCTGACAACAGTTAGTTTTGAGAAATGTCATTGACTCACCTTTTAATAAATGTAGTCGTCATTCTTAACATTTTAATCCTGAGCGATTAAGTATATAAGTACTTTTGGTTATCAGTGCTTTGTCCAATCATGTGTCAATAAATTTATTTCATTCTGTTCCAGTGCTACCACCTGTTGCAAACTTTGGTAACCAACTCAAACTTCATACACAGTGCTATTCTATCCATATTCCTAGATTAGTTTACGGCTCATGGCTTTGTCAATAATAAGTTTAGGTTTAGTTCTGGCACTTGGATCTTTAGAGCTCCAAATCAGAAATAAATTTAGAAATATGAATAGAATAGTTCTGGAGACAGATTTTATAAGCACTATTATTTCTTGCTTACTCAAGCTTCTGATAGATGGCAGAACTAAAACAAAATAAAAAATTGCAGAAAATGTAACATTTCTCTATGCAGTTCTGAAAATACTTTCAACTTCTTTGGAGATATTTTTTATAACTTGTTCTGAATTTTACGTATAAAAGAAACCATTAAAAAGGTAGTGTTAATGTAAAAATTATTTATGCTAATTTGTTGAAATATTGTATATTCAGTAATCAATATAAGATAGTGCTAGAATAGAGAAAATAAACTCATTGTTTTTTTAATTTGCTAGATATAAATGCATGCCTAATAATTCAATGATGAAGCAAAATCTAGGAACTGATCTGGAGATGGTGATTTTATAGCACTATGAGATCTAGTGTTTATTGATTGGTCAAGTTTACAATAGGTGGTTCTAGATTAGGGTGAAGTGAACTGTCTTTGAAAGTATATGACAAAATCATATGATATTATTGTATTATAATTGTTTAATATAGGCAAAACTCTCTCCATACAGTAGTGGCACTCAAAGCAAGACAGAGTAATCAATGGATGCCAGAAGGTTTGTGCATAAAATCCCTATCCAGTGCCTACCCATCCAATATCCTCAAACTAGTTTCTAGTTTATGGCCTTTATCAGTGAGGAACCTTGGATCTGAGAGCACTGCACCTAGATCATGTGATGTTTAAAGGTTTAATTGTTTAATATTTTTGTAGCAGCCATGTTTGAATGAGATAATCTGAATATCTATAAGATTATATTTCAAAGACTTTTAAGTCTTCTCTCATAGTATTAGCAGTAACTAAAAAGTGTTTCATGAACATTGAAAAACATTTATAAACAATGATTTAATATACAGAAGCATAATAAATAAAATCATATTTTCCCAACAAAATATTACATGATGCCTACTTACAGAAATGATGCTCATCAGCTAATTCATTCTAGCAATCATATTTTACTTTTGTGTTTTGTATCAAGCTATTAGTCTCAGATGAGCATATATATTCATATAGATCTGAAACCAGTTCAGTTTCTACATATTAGAGTTTCTTTTGTTAACAACTAGAAGCACGTTTATTCTTAAGATTGGATTGTTATAACAAACAGGACATCAAATGACACAGCTCCTCATTGATGCAAGCCATAAGCTAGGAACTAATATGGGCTTATTGGATAGAAATTTATTAAGGATTGCCATCTGACATCAATTGATTACAAAAACTTACACTAGGTGGCATAAATATTGTGACCAAAAAAAATATTTGGTTTGACATGAATAAATAGAATTTTGAACTGTAAAATTGTTTACTGTTATACATAACCTTCACTGGTATTTTATGCAACTATACAACTTATAAAATAGCATAGAAGTCTGTTGCTCAACTATCTGTGCCTCTCTTTTTCAACTTTTATACTATTACATGTTCAAATGGCCAAAAATTTAATGTAGTAAACATGTTATTGACAAAGACCTCTTTGTGAAATTCATCTGTAAGGCAAGGGGATCTGATAAGAGGACTTGTCTGCTTTCACTGGCTGACGAAACTTGGGGGCAGATGAAAATGTAATGAACTAATACCAACTGAACATTCCTGCCTAAACTGATCCATGCAATTACTGTGTTCTATCATTTAAATTATCCAATCTATATGGCCGATTGTTTAGCTACGGTTGAGGCTAATGTTTGTATGCAGCCCTTCTACACCATAAGTATGTGACTTCCTTTTGTTATTATTTAGGGTATTACTCCCTATGTACATGTTTGGAAAGTTCATTTAATGTATCCTGTTGCCAAACAATGGAATGGCAAATGCATGTTCCTGATTGTGATTCGTATTGATACTCAATTTCTTTAACTACTGTAACCAATTAATGTAACTTTGTAACTCATTTGATGTAGTACCTAATCATTGGGCCAATTGTTTGAATCACCCACAAAGTATGAACTTTGATTGTATAATTGCATTTGTAAAATTTTTTGTATTTCCTTTAAACTATCCTTCTAAACAATGAAAGACCATATGCAAGTTCCTTATTGTATTTCGTATTTATACCCAATCTTTCTTTTAAATCATCATAGCCAAAATATTGTGGTTTTTGTAACTTGCTTGATGTACACCTCAATCATTAGGCTGGTTGTATAAAAATTTATTTGTAAACCTCTCTTTGTACAATCTATAGAATTGTTATTAATGTTTATCATAAAATGGTGGAACATCAAATGCAAGTTCCTAACTGTACCTTTTCTATGAATAAAGTTTAATTTTGAAATGAAATGAAGACACAATGCTTTTAATAAATATTCTTTCTTAAAAAGTATTTTTTTCTACAAAAATTTAAAAAGCATATTGTTCAGTAGTCTTTTTTTTAAAAATATGGTCACCATTTTAACTAGTAAAACCAATTACTGAACATGTGCATTTGATATCTAGACTGTATTGGCTATTTATCATGACAAACTAAAATTTATCTGTATTTATGACCTATTTATTGACTTCCCTTCATGTATTTATTAGCTTCAACCAGATGCTCACATTAATTAACGATTGAACCATTAAAATTGTTTTAAAAGCTGATTTCAGATAATGACTTCAAATTTTTAGAATCATTAGTTTTAATAGAAAATTTGAATAATCTGCTATTTTATGTATGCAACTCTAAGTAGTTCCTCTTATCTGAATCTTATTTGGTATATCACCAACTATGTAAACGTTGATTTGAGTAATAAACAACATATTGCAATCTATTGATTAATCCCTGCTTATGTAATTGCCTAAAAATAGAGAAAGACATTGCTATGGGTACATTTTAAAAAAAGTAACTGGGATAATTATTAGTTTTGAGGTTAACTGGTTCCAGAGTTAGCAACAGGATTGGAGTCAAATCTTTAGACTAATATAAGTAACCAACTAAATAAATGCATTTCATGTTTTAACATTAGTATGATGTGATGTTGAATTTTATGCAAAATGGTCTCTTTTAAAAATATATTTTGTTATTCAAGTTATATGGCTCAAAAATTCGGTTATTTAAGTTAAACAGTCATTTCCTTCAAACTTCTCATGTACCCCAAAAAGCTCATTTAGTATTTCATTTGATAATTGTTTCAAAAATATATTTATTAATTACTTTGTGTACAAATTGGAAAGGATATATACGAAGTTAAATGAGGTTATGCTAAGTTCTGAGAGTTCTTATGAATGGTTTAGTAGGCCAGCATGTTTGTTGTTCTGTTATTATTAGTAGGGAGGGTGAATAAGTTCCAAGGGTCCTCAAAGGATTTTTTGGGAGAGATGAGCTCATCTCTTTTCCTGTTTTCTTTATTGTTTTGCTGAACAACAGATCTGGGTCTAGGCAGGGCACTTCCATTATCAACTTGCAGCGTACTACCCAGATTGCATAGAGAATGAAAATAGATAGTCTAATAATAGCAAACCCGGTGTGATCACTTTTAAGGGTGAGAGAATTAGGTCTGGTCTGATATTGGAGTTGGTGAAGACTACTATATCTCTGACCGTTTTAAGGTTTGGACAGTGATATATGAAATGCTCAATGGTTTCCTCTTCATGAGAACATAAACTGCAGGTCAGATCAATGTTCGAGTTACCTCTTCGGTAAAACAAAAAAGTTTGTGGGAAGTGCACTAAGGTTAATTTTGATGATGAAGTCCAGATACTTGGGCTCCAGACGCCATCTTTTAAAGTGGGTAATTAATTTATGGTTTGTGAGGTTGAGGCTACATTTGGGAGGTTGTGGGTGTGGGTTGATTAGGTGGTACACATCCCACAAGGTAATTTTAATGTTGAGATAAGGGTTTTGATGATGAAGTCCAGATACTTGGGCTCCAGACGCCATCTTTTAAAGTGGGTAATTAATTTATGGTTTGTGAGGTTGAGGCTACATTTGGGAGGTTGTGGGTGTGGGTTGATTAGGTGGTACACATCCCACAAGGTAATTTTAATGTTGAGATAAGGGCTGATATCCATGGCATTTTCCCTGGTGGGGGTCAATCTGTTGGGGAAATCTTTTCGGCAATGTTGTTATAGCCCAAGGAATGTATTAAATTATGTAGCATGTTGTGTATTTTTTGGAGGATGGCTGCTTGAATAGAGTGGAAAGACAAGCCATTGAACCTCCGAGGCAGCTGGATTTGTCGAAGGCTGATGGCCACAGTCTTTCCTCTCCAGAAGAGTTTGGTGCATAGGTGATTAATTTTGTTCTGAAACTGTTTGGTTAGTTTGATGAAGGGCATGTTTGGTTAGTTTGATGAAGGGCAGGTAATATGTAATTTTTGGTAATATTGTCATATTCAGGAGGCCTATCTTTCCATAGTGAGAGATAGACTCTAGAGAGAGAGATGTGGTGATGTGCTCTGTTGTTTGGAAGATACAGTCCTGTATTTCTCTGGCCATTGCCATTGATGATTTGAAGATGGGAAACCCCAAGAATCTTTATGGCTTCGCAGTATAGGTAGATGATATTTGTTTTCCTGACTTTATCTGCCAGATAGCTGATTTGTTGAGGTTTATTTGTAATTGGATATTTTGTGGAATATCGATTTAAAATGGATTGTAGCTGGGGAAGGTATTTTATGGTAGATAGAACAATCACAATGTCATCTATGTAGGCAAATAGTTGAGGTGTTTATTGATGGATGGAACGAATACGCCTGGGAGATTTTTTTTCAATATCCATCAGTAGAGGATTTATGTATGCAGTGAAGCACAGAGCACTGAGGGGGGAACCCTATGTGGAGATATTTAAAAGGTTTGAAGCCTGGTGTGAGCTTGCCATCCAGTGAGACAAAGATTTTTCTGTTGCTTAATAGATTACTGATTATCTGCATAGTGGTGATTGGAACATCATACACAGCCAGCAGATTCAGATGGATGTCTATGTGCACTGAATCAAAAGCTGCAGTGATATCCAGCTGGACAGCAATGGGTTTAGATTTCTTTTGTATTCTGATATAATCAATGAGAGCCATAATGTTAGCCATAGCATGTGAGGTGGAGAGCCTTTTTTCCCATATTCATTAAGAGAAATGTGTTTAAGGACTATAGGTTGACTTTGATCCTTGATGACTGACTCCATTATCTTGATCAGCAATGGGGTCATGGAGATTGGTCGAATACTGGTTAGATCAGTGAGTGGTTTTTGTTTCTTCAAAAAAGGCACCAGTGCTACTGGATATAGATCAGCTATATTTCTGTGCCCAGTGGCTAAGTGTTCAATCATTTTGACCATGATGGGAATTGTAAACTGGCTTAGGTGATTTAAAAGGAACTTAGGGATGCCATGTAATCCTGGATGAATGCTATCTGGGAGAGACATAAGTTTCTTTTTAAGTAGAGCTTCTGTGATGCCATGCTCACCTGGATCCCCGACTTCCAGCCAGTCTGGTTCAGAAGGAGGACTATCTGCTTGCATAAGTTGTTGATGGTGCTGACTGATGAGTAACATCATAGGATAACCTACAAGTGTGTTGTCATTACTGGTAGTTGATGTTGGGGTAACTTGTTGTCTATTTGTCCCTAGAGCCCATCTGAGGTACCCTCTGGTCCAACAATGTTGTTGAGACAAGAAGAATTTAGACCTCCTGATGGATATATATTCTACGAGTGATTTTTGTTTAATATGGTAAAGGTTTTTAAGTGATAAGATGACTTCTATATTGGAATGATTCTGTTGCAGCACTTGTAGTTGATTTTCAATGTCTGTGAGGTCTCTGAGTAGGCTATTTGGGCCTTTAATTTTCCTGGTGTGATGGTTTAGAATGGATTGGAGAATACTGATATATGTGAACCAGGCTTTTTCAGCTGGAAGGGAAAAGATGTTGATTTTTTTGAAAATAAATATAGGCCTCAGAAACTATGGCTTCTGTCATGCTGGACTTTGTGACCATACACATAGTTCTGCTGGGCCCTGCAGCAGGCATTGGAGCCACAATAGCTTCTAGATGGATAGTTAGTGCCATATGATCTGAGAAGGAGACAGGGACCAAAGCTACATCAATGTAAAAGTGGAGGTCTGGTGTATAATATATCAGGTCAGTCAGAGATCTTCAAGTTCTGGTGTAAAAGAAGGCACCTGGGAGGAAAAAGCCCTCTCCACACATCAGTCTTCGATTTAAGTGGTGGACGAATCTAGTGTTAAAGTTTTGGTATGTGGTATTGAAATCTACTAAGAGGATTGTCGGACTGGTTCTGTTGCTGATGATGGCATTTAGCGCATGGATTATGTTGTAATATTGAGTTGTCTCATTGGCCGTGTACATATAGGCAATGATAATAGGGTAGCCTTAGTAGTCAACCTCAATGATAAACATGTTGGCATCTAACAGTAGAAGATTAAAGCTATTGGGGGTATTGCATTATTAACCAGGATGCCAACTGCTCCAAAAGCCGAGGAGCCAATAGAAAATCTGGTATAACCTGATGACAAAAGCAGTGCTAGGATTTTATGATCAGTGTTTTGATGGTATTTAGTCTCTCCCATTAGGAATATATGTGGGGAGTTGAGGGCAATCCAGTTTTTAATAGCATAGGCTCTACTTAATGAGTTGATGCCATGAACATTGACTCCAGCATTTAATTTCACTATTCTATTCTTACACTCCCCAATTTTATTATAAAGACCTATACAGAAATCATAAGACTCTATGTCTTTCACTCTTTTTAACATTAAATTTCTTCTACTCTCCATAGAATTTATCCTGATTCTTTTTCAATATCATACTGTCTTTTCTATATCTACATAAATTAAGTCTATAATCCAAATTCTTATTCCAGTTCTGGCTTCTTTCTCTAATATCTAAAATTTCTGCCTTGCATCAAATAACAATACATTTCTTATCTTTTAGTATAATATTTTAATTCATATTGTATATAATTTTTATTTTTTGATACTTTCATACTACCTTTTAGTCATGTTTAATTTCCAAAACTTCAAATCTTTTTCTCTAATCAATTTATCAATCATCTTTTCCCATACCTTAGTGTCTTTAATACATTTTTTATATATTATTTCTTATACAAATACATGAAAATAAATTATTTATCTATTAATTTTGTATAATGTAAAATCTTTTTTCAGTTATTAGTGTTAATAGTTCTACCTGTGACTGAAGATAAGTTATTTTTTAGTGTCTATAATAGCCAATGTGTAAAGATAAGAACTTTGTTTTATATTTTTCGACAATAAAAAAGGAAAATACAAATCAATTATTTCAATTATTTATTTCTATACATCACTATCCAATATTGGATCATGTCTTTTTAATGACCAATTCATCTTGCTTTCATCAAATGGTTCTTTTTTGAAACACTCAACAATAGTTTTATCACATTGGCATAATTTATACCCACAGAAGTTCTTCCAGTCAAAATCTGAAAATAAAAATCATGAATTATCTCATACCTGTATATATTTGCATTTTGTCTCTATCCAAAGAGAAACTGTGACTAAAGGGATAACATTCAACTTTCATTAGTGACAATTTTCCATTTCTCTCAATTCTTCTAACAATTTATTCTGATGTATTAGTTATAGAATTATATCATACTCTTTTTTTAGCTCTCTACATCATAAATGCATAAACATTATTTCATAAGCATTATTAGGCATATATTACAAATTGTGATATACAATGTTTATGATAATCCATTATTTTTAAGTATAAGGTTATCAAGACAAATAAACTTATCCTTACACACACACACACACATACATACATATATATATAACAAAACCCATTACCTCTCACTAGACAGGTATACACTACCGAATATGTATATATGATGTATCAATATATGTGCTTATGTATTTTTATTTAATTAAGTGGTTTTGACCTAAAATATTATTCAAAACTTATGGATTTATTCTTGCAACAGTTATATATCCCAAACATGTATTTATGGTCATCCGAAGGACACCAAGTGCCAATCCTATATGAATATAAGAATTACGTGAAGTGGATATATCACCAACAAGACTACTATTTACGTAATGTGAGAGAGGTTTTGACCATCAGCTAGCTCAGTCTCATGGTCAGGTGGCGTCACAGCCGGGAGTACCCACGAATGGGGTTAAGAGTTCTTTTTTTTTTAATATAAAAAATAAATAATAATAACTAAATAAATGAATTTATAAACAAATAACTAATTCAATAATCTACTTTCTTGGTATATTTATTTAATATTATAAACACAATGTATTTATTACTCTGTCATTTTAAATCGCACACCTACGTCATTCTTTCCAGTAGATCTCTCATACATATCTCAAGTAGTGAAGGTCGATACTACGAAAAAGTTTGTATCATGTGACTTTTGACACTAATTACTTTATTACGTCCATAATGGAATGAGGCTTTAATGAAACCTTATTAAGTTAGTTCCTATGTCACCTTCACTTATTATTGCAAGTACAAAATTTTCTTTTCATAAAGAAAATTTAAAAATCAATGATTAAAGTTCTTTACCTGGTTTTCCCTGGGGAAGTAGTAGGTAAATCAGGCAAATCAAGGAAAGGTTTGAGATCTTCATGTCCATTGTCTGGCAAGGTTCATCCTGATTCCATGTTGGAAATTATGTGTTGTTTTGTGGCACCATGGTTTTATTAGTTGAGGCAGCTGCAGCAGGTTGGAATTAGGGGTTTGAATCCGATGCGGCCTTCTCTTACCCTGACATTTCTTTTGAAATCACCATTATATAAGCTAAATATTTAAAAACTTTTAAGTGTTCACGGTTGTAGCTCTGCCAGAAAAAGATTAATGCATTCTGGGTGGCTTGCTTTTATAGCCCCCTCCATTTGTTCTAGAAGCTTCTTTTTTTATCTCACTTCCAATTTTTAATGTGGACTAACCAGATCTGTTAGACTTGTGAAAACTCGTGTCGTAGCTTCTATTGTAATATAACAAAAAATGGAATCTCATTCTGCTGGAAACCTCTAGTTTTTAAAGTGTGAAACAAAATCTCATTTCTCTCTTTTCACTACTTAATTCATTCAAACACGCATTTGTCACATGCACATATATATCATTTAAAAATGACAGAGTCCCTCCCCCTGCGTTTGTGTATTTGTAACCACCACCACATAATAAAAAATAAATAAATATTATATATATCTACATCTACATATGTTTACCGATTAAATAATATTATTTGTGACTGGGTTAGAACCATTCTGTCACAATATATATATATTTATTAGAATAGTTTTTTAATTAACGGATCTTTTATTTGTATTATATATATACACACCCATGCAAAAACAGTATACTCCTAAACAATACCAATATGTATAATTAAATTCTTCTTAAATATGTAATACTATTATTAAATATCAATTTTAACGTAAACCCTCTGTAGTAATTTGTCATGACCTTTGACATGGCAACATTAGATGAAAAAATCAAACAGTCTCTGCTGGAAATACGTTTCTGTCATAATCACCATCATATGTTTCTGTCATAATCACCATCATACAACTTTGATATTAAGTTGAACATTGGTTAGACTTTAAATAGAAATTAAGGTACTATATTCAATCGAGTGCCATTGTGTTTCTTGGCTACTGATGATCTCGAACATGGCAGAAATACATATTCAGCAGTTATTGTTTGATTGTTTTATCAAAACTAAACACTTAAAAGAGCATAAATTGTTTTATAAAAGATCTTGTAATTTGATAATAACAATATTTTGTGCAAACAATGACCTCAATCATGCAAGATTCTTTGTAAAAAAGTTTATGTATTTCTACCTTGTGTATATATGTTTCATATAAAATGATAATTATTAAAATACGATATTAATTAAACGAATGGATTATACTAGTGATAAATAAAAAAGGTTGTTATGTTAATGTGAGAATAATTTCCTCTCATGGTATTAGACCAGACTATCTGAGTTCAAAACTCATTTTGCAGAGATTGCTTCAAATTTTCAAAAATTATTATAAAATTATATAATAGACAATGCCGTAAAAATGTGACGTGACTTCAACTTGTTTCATATTTGTTACTGTTAATTATACTTATGCTTGTATAGAAATTTTCTCTATGTGTTAAGTGGCAATATATAGTGAAAAAATCAATCTCTTGCTGAACATATTTCGGTCAATAAGATCTTGAAAATTTCTATAGTGAGTATAAATAAAATTAACATTAATATTATTGCATATTTGTGTGTATATATATATATATATATATATATATTATATACACACACACACACAATAAAAAGTTGACAAACCATAGAATTTATAATCTGTTCCCTGTTTTATTGTAAATTCTATGGTTTGCTAAGTTTTGAATATTATCTTGCAACTTTTATTAGAAATCACCTAGATATTGGCAATTTATATATATAATATCATAAATTGCCAATATCTAGGCAATTTCTATATATATATATATATTATATATAATATCATAAATTGCCAATAACTAGGTGATTTCTAATAAAAGTTGCAAGATAATATTCAAAACTTAGCAAACCATAGAATCTACAATAAAACAGGGAACAGATTATAAATTCTATGGTTTGTCAACTTTTTATTGTGTGTGTGTATATAATATATATATATAATAAAAGAAGCTCTTTATTGCTTTATATATATTGTACCAGTATTAAAATTGAGAATTAGACAGGGATGATTAGGTTCAAAATATTGGTATCCAAATGTACTTACAACCCCTTCCAATCACATATAGACATCAGGCCAGTCTTGGTCATGACTATAATCAACTTACTGGCCCAATCATTAACTATGATAAGCATACTGAGGAATACCAGTAACTTACAGCTTATTGCTGTCACAAAGTAATATTTTCTGTTCTTCATATGGGTATAAAATCTTAATACCTAAGTCATCATCATTATCAATCATTGTCAGTCCACTGGAGAATGAATGTCTCTCCAAATTCAATCCATCTTCTCTGATCTCTAGCCTCTCTTTTACATATCGTCCCTGCACTTTCTTATTTCACCCATCCATCACACATGTGGTCTTTTTTTCTGTGTCTTTTACAATTCTCATAGAATCCAGTTTAAGATTTCAATTGTTAATCCATTGTCATCTCTTCTAGAAATGTGTCCAGCCCAATGCCAGTATTCTAATTCTTTTAACAATGTCATTAACACCTGCTTGTTTTTTACTCACATACTACATTTTCAATCTCTTCTTGTTACTCCTAACTTGCATCTCTTTATACTTCAAATCAAATCTCTGTATTGCTCTTCTGTTAAGTGTCCAAGTATCAGATCCATAAGTAAGAACTGGTAAAACACAGTAATAACCTTCCTTTTCAAACACATAAGCATATTTCCTTGATATCAAGTTATTTCTACCAAAAGCACTCCAACCAAGTTTAATCCTATGATTAATTTCATCCATTATATTTCCATCTGCATTAATAATCTGATCAAGGTATTTGTAGTTGTTAGCTTCTAACTCATAATCTTTATTTTCATATTTTGAGAAAATCCATTGAACATTACTTTAGTCTTTTTAGCATTTATCTTTAGTCTTACTTTCATCTGATAACTCCATTTCCTGCAGCTGTAAAGCATTATTTGCAAAAACAACTACATCATCCGAAAAATCTAAATGACTCAAATAATTTTTATTTACTTTTATTCCTTTAGCTTCCTATTTCAATCTACAAAATACTTCTTGCAGCACTGCTGTAAAAAGTTTTGGCGATATGGACCCATCCTTGTCTTACACCCTTCTCAATGTTAATCTTCCTAGTATAATTATGTAATTTAATTGTTGCTATTGCTTTTTATAAATATTCTTCAGAATATGACAATATTCTGGGTCTTTACCTTGATGATCCAATGCTTTAATCACTGAAGAAATGCTTATAGAAGCAAATGTCTTTTCATAATCTACAAATCCAAAGCATAATGGCAACTCATATTCATTAGTCCTTTCTATAACTTCTCTCAATGCTTGGATATTATCTACTGTACTAAAACCACTTTTAAATCCATCTTGTTTCAATAATTCTCTGTAGACCAATTGTAATTATCTTGGCAAATTTTTTTTATAAAATTGACAAAAAGCTAATAGGTCTGTAATTTTTAATATCTTCTTTATCATCTTGTTTAAATATTAAGATTAATACTGCATTCTTTCAATCATCTGGTACACTTTTATCATTTAGAGATTTGGCATACAACTTCACCAAAATTTGTTCTATTTCTTCACTGGCTTCTTTTAAGATATCAATTATAATTCCATCATTACCTGTAGTTTTTCCCTTCAAAAATTTAATTGTATGTTTCACTTCTTCATTTACAATCCAGGCAATTCAGAAAATGTAATAGATGTAGGAAGTATTTGTTCTTTATTACTATATGTCATCTCTCTTTTTAGTAATAGTTCCATTATTTTTTCTTACTGCAGATATAACTTTCGTACCAATACCAAAATGTTGTTTCACATTCTTGAGACTTATTCTCTTCTACAGCCCTCCTTGATAGTTCACAATTATATGTTATTATATCATTATCAACACTTTTTCACACCATTTTAGAAAATTTGAGATGTTCAATCCTTTTTAATGCATCATTTTTATATATCTTCATATTCTTTCTTTTCTTCATAAATTCTCTAGTCTCAGTAAAAAATTTTATTGATCAATTGCTGCTTTTTTCTACCAACTAACTTTATTGCTGTTTTTAAAGGTGTATCAGTTATTTTCCTATTAATTTCATTCAAATCTGAATTGTGTTCAAAATCTACTAATATTTGAAAACGATTTGTAAGTTCTAATTTAAATTCATTAGAAGGTTTTGAAGATTAGGAATATCAACTGTAAATATTGTTTTTCTTAATCATTTTTGTCTATCTAGTTTTGCATTAACACATATCTTACATCTCACTAATCGATGATCACTTCCTGTGTTAAATGTATTAAGAACATTATAATCTTGAAATATGTATTTTCTGTTAGTCAAAATGTAATCTAATTCTGTTGTACCTTCATTTGTATGCTTCCATGTCCATTTCCTTTTAACATTTTTTTCAAAAAAAGAATTCATAATATAAAGTTTTTCTTTTTCTGCAAACTTCACAAGTTTACACCATCTCTCGTTTCTATTACCATAACCAAAATTACCTATAGCACTTTCATCCTTCATTTGTTTACCATATCTAGCATTAAAGTCTCCCATAAAAATTGCAAAATGTTGTTTACTCTGATCAAAAGCCTTGTGTACTTCCATATAAAAATCTTCTACTACTTCATCACTATG
The DNA here is from genome assembly GCA_028023455.1 of Epiperipatus broadwayi. Classification (NCBI taxonomy): domain Eukaryota; kingdom Metazoa; phylum Onychophora; class Udeonychophora; order Euonychophora; family Peripatidae; genus Epiperipatus; species Epiperipatus broadwayi. The sequence continues at coordinate 4,909,733 of JAQFVV010000086.1, forward strand.
ACAACTTGTTGGGGCATAAACCCGAATTATCTGCATTTGGTATCTGCTATTAAGTTGCATAACTAATATTGCCATTTTGTCTGATACATTATCAATCTCTTCAATGTTGTTTCCTCATTTTTATTTATAATCACTCCTACTCTAATTGCACTTTCAATATTTGTGCATTTGTAGTAGAGTGCATGGCCACTTTTTAAATCAGTTGCCTCTTCATCTTTTCTTCTAACTTCACAAAGTTTTATAATGTCCCATTTAATATAAGGCAGTTCTTTTTCCAATTCTTGAAATCTTCATTCACTTGAAAATGATCTGTAGTTGTAATTATCAAAATAAAGTCATCATCAAATGGTCAGAACTACTTGTTCCAGCACCTTGTTTTTAATATGGTTGAAATCCTTATTTTGTTTAGAGGTCTGATTTAACATTGATCTTTGTGCAGAAACTGATCTAAGAATGAGATGTCACTTGCAAAATTTCTGATAAATTCTGTTATAGAAATTCCAAAGCCTTGGAATGTTTTCAGATGATACCTATTGGTAGTTGGAAATAAATTCTGGATAGCTGCAATTTTATCTGGATGGTGTTTGATGCCATTCTTGATTATTAAAAATTCTAAAAATGATATTCCTCTGTGATCAGGTATCTCTTCTGCAGATTAATGATGTTTTCATTGCAACATTATTTTAAGAAAAGCTCTAGATGTTCCCAGTGTTCAGCCTTATATATTCTTTGCTATTGTTTCTGCTCTGCCTTTTTAATCCTTTGTTCTTGTTTTATTTCTCTCTGATCTGCATGTTCCTTCATTTCTATTATCATGTCTCTTGTATTTGCTCAGGCACTTTTATCCATTGCTCTTGTTTTAGCTTTATCTGTTCAGCTCTTTTCTTTATGTATACCAATAATCACTTTTGATTGAGGGACAAACCTTGCATAACTCTAAAAACTATACTTGTTCTATTGTATTCTGTTGTGTTTTCTTTTACTCAATCATATATATTGAAACCATTATGTGTCTCATGCCATATAACAAGATAGTAGTGTGTGTGCGCATATATATATATATATATATATATATATATATATTGAACTGGGTGGGGTATTTTCTCGATCACTTGCATGAGGAAACAAAATCTATATTTATATTTGACTCTTTAATAAAATAACATGTCAAACAATATTGTAAACCTTTTATACAAAAATATGATACAATTATAAGATATATATTTGATCTACACCAATGCATTTGAAATATTTCACCACCACAGCCCCTTAGGCAGAGAAGAATAATGCCCAGAGGGCACCTGTGACCAAGCCAGAGCTATATATAAAAATATATAATTATGACCACATTTAAAAAACACAGATCTTCTCCACTATAGAATTCAACACCTATCCTTCAAAGCACTTTTTTGTTTCGGAGTAAACCCTGGGTGCCAGTCAGTTACCCAAAGATAATTGATACACTTTGAATGGTTGGCAAACTAATTCAGTGCCTAAGATATCCCAACTATCTCAATCAAAAGGATAATATAGTATACTGTTACTTTATTTAGTGGTAAAAGAATTGACCGACAAATATTAAGCTTATTTTAACTAAATATTTATTATTGTAAAGATTAAAATCTTAATTAAATTAGACAATTATTTATAATAACCTTAGGGACACACATATTATAATAAGATATACAATAGTAATATAATTCAGCATGAAAATAATTACAAACATTCATAGTTTACTATTATAATGTAGAAAAACTACTACTATAAATTCTTAATTAAGGTTAAACAATGACTTTTATATATAACTACACGTACTCTTAATAAATCACACAATATAATATAATATAACAAGAATATTAAATAAACAAAAAACATTTAAAACATGCACATCAACAGTTCATTTATACATGCTATAGAATTCATTTGTTTTACAGACTTGGGAGGCTTCAAACTATTGCAATGGCTACTTTAATATCAGAAATGAAATAAGAAAGAGTTATTCATTACCTATAGGATTTTGAACATTAAATTTTTCTATTTGCTGCTTCAGGAGAGTTTTTCCAACAGGTTGGATTTGAGGTTTTTGTGGAGGTTTAATGATTACTATTTTGTGATACTAGAAAGTAAAGGAAGCTAGATATCTTTGACAGTTTCAAATTATTAGGCATGCATTACCCTTCCTGAGCAGGTTAGCAGTTTCATCAGACTAAGGCTAGGTCTGTCCATATGTTTCTGATGATGATTAACACTGCAGGGTCATAAAAACACTGACTCTGAAGACTGATTGTAAAACTGATTGATTAAATCTGATTGTGAACTCAACTCACTGATTGATTGAAGAACTGATAGACTGAACTCATTGAAGAACTGATTGACTCTATTTATATGATAACCTTTTGTCACTTTGTTAATTAGTTTTTATATCTGCCAGTTATATCTGTTGTTGGAATTTGTTCACTGTTTTTGATTATATTTTTTGATAAGATTTTAATCCCGTTTTCTATTCGTAGCCATTGCTAATTTGTTGTCTTGTGGATTTTTTAGTTAGTAGCCATTGCTGAGTCTGATTTTAATTTTTAACTTTCATATATTGTTTTATCAACATGCACACAATTTACTATACTTTTTTATTTTTACAATCATTCACTATTTATGCATGTATATGTTTAAAATCAACTCATTATTTAGTTTTTTAAGATTACTTTTTTTTCTTTAAGTCTAATAAAAGAGAGTTCCTTTAATTTTATATAAAAGATTTATAGTTTAATCTGTCACACTTTTAATTCTTATTTACTTGCAATTCAGCTACTTTAAAATTTTCTAAGTTAATTTCCTTCCCCTTCCACTCATTCCATAACTTTTATAGATTATTTCTTTTTTAGCAAAATGCATTTTGTTTAAACTAATAATAATAAAACACTCCTTAGACTTGTATAGATTTATTTATTTTCAAATGAGATGTTTTTACTCATTTACGGATGAATTATTCTGCAATACTTTTATTCTTTGTTATCAATTTTAAACTTTACATTGTTTTATGAGAAATTTTTATTTTTTAATAATTGTAAACACAATTTTAACGAACACTGCTCAGTAGCATTACAATATATATATATATATATATATTGTAACCTAGTGTTATTGACACTTGGTTTATTTGGCATTGTTTCCACAGGAAAACAATGCTATCCTTTTTTAGAAAATAAAAAGATAAAATAATAATAATATTAAGTGATTAATAAAGTATACTATTTACTCACTTTAACGTGTTTTAGGCAAATAACTAATAAATTTAGTAATGTGATGTCATTTTGAAGAAGAGCATGAATAATTTAATTAAAATATTAACAATAAGAGCAATTTAATATAGTATAAAAGCACATATTATAAACAGTAATTGATTTTGGATGGGTAGAGGGAGAGTAGATGAATATCTTGTCATAAAGCACAATAACTTCTGGTAAATTTTAAATTAATTTAGATAATAGTGTATATAGAATTATACATCACTAATAAGCATTGTTAATTAAATATACTTATTATTTTTCATTATTTGTCAATTTACTTGGTAATCCATTTAAATTATACGGAAAAATATAATTGTAATAAGTTTTTTTTTTTTCCTTTTCTTTTGTTTATGGTATAATTAAATGATTATTTTTCTGTAAGAGGTTGCTAAAAGAAGACTGCCAAATTTTGAAGAAAGTTTAGTCTGACTATAGTTTTACAAGGAGGAAGCAGTACTGAAATTCGGTAACAAATTTTTTATTATTTTTTATTGCAGAAATAAATATAAGTCAAGTAAATTTTTAATAATATCATGCGTGGCTAATCCTATTTGATAAGATATTCTGTTTTCTGTTGCCATCTACCTATTTTAAAGCTTTTTATATGCAAAAATATACTATCGTATGCTAAAGTTCAAAATGACCGTATTAACTACAACAATCACGGAAAATGTCATTATGTTTAAAATAAGTAATATAAGTAATTTCCAGGAAATAATCAATTATTTGTTAACTTTACCTTATTTAATAATCTTTTCGTGGTATAAAAGAAAAATTATAATTAAAAAGACATATTAGAAAAGCCAAGGAAAGTTAACTAGAAAATTTCGCCCTCTTTCTAAAAGAAATTGTCTGCTTTTGAAAATAATGTAAGTTCCCCACGTTAAAATATGTTTTATTCCCTGAAAATTATCTAGAAATAATATTAATGATAAAGGATATTTACTTATGCACCTGTATATTTTTTAAAAAGAAAATATAAATTTTCTCAAGGCAAATATCGGAAAATTTGTATGTGTGCATTTTATGGAGAATTCATTATTAAAGAAAAATTATAATTCCTAGAGTAGGAATAAAAACTACAAACATTAGTGACTTAATTATAACCCTAATATAATATGTTATATTATACATCAACTGGAGTCATTAAAACTTTATATCTACGTAAGTCAGCTGCAGTCCTTATAATAATATTATTTTGGAAAATTCGCGCATTATTTTATTCATAAGCCAGCTAGCTAAAAATGATACGTATCGCCAATAGTAAAAAGAAAAGAATTGTATATGTGATCATCTATCGTCAAATATTCGTCATGTTAAAATATGTATTGTTTTCTTGGATCCCAAAATTATATCAGTTAATTCAAGGAAGAGTTAACATCCAACGCTGCTAGGTTTTTCTGTGCCTAATTTATTAAGTGCACCAGAATGGAGGCAACTTTTATAGAAATGAAATAATAAAATGTGTTTCTTATTTTAAATTTGCTTCGTGAACTACGAATGGATCATGTTCTTCATCTGGATAAATTGCCCAATGGAAAACATTTTTCTAGTGAGATAATAAGCACTTGTTAAGTAATGATTTTTTTTTCTAATTTGTAAAATTATGTGTATTTTTTTTTTTATATCAACAGGTGAAAGGCTGTATAGTCAAGTAATATTTAAATGACCTTGTAATCATAAAGGTATGTTTTCATGTAATTATTCTAGGTTAAATTTATATTCGACATGAAAAAAAATTTTTTTTTTATAAAATGTGTTTACTTATGATATGCATTATGGGTATAAATTTATATGTTAGATGCGTAAAAGAAGAAAAATTCAGATACTTAATAGGTAAAATATCTAGTTAAAATTATCAGAAGTAATTAAAGAGAAGTGCTATATAGGATATTACTTATTTAAAGTTTGAAACAAATTTATACTATGTTAATTGCGGAACTTATTCCCAATTATTCTTTATTAACGCATTCACTTAATTTAGTTCAAGATACTATACTACCAATTACTTGTTGAATGTTTCTTTGGCAAAGGTGAAAATTATTATGGTTTATTCTGTGTTATCCATTGATTTCAGACGTTGATCTAAATATATCCCGGAACATAAATTTAGTGTAATTAGTGTATTTGCTTGTCTTGCCCTGATATAGCATTGGTATATGCTTAAGATTCGCATAAGTAATAATTGTAATGTCTTTATTTTGTGGGATGGAAAATGATCTCCCCAAAAGCTTTATTTTCCATGATGGGAATAGATAAAACTAGTATTCGGGTATGTTTATAACCCAAGTGATCGCTTCTCAGAGTTAGGACAATCAGTAATTTATATCGTATTTAGTGTATTTCATTCATTAAAATCCCAGGAGAGGATTATAATTGGTGTGTGTTCCTATTATGCCCAAGTAAGAGGCAAGGACCCACCAAACTATTTTAATGTAGTAGTTAACTCTACAGACCTTCGGTGTTATTCCATATTCCTCATGAGAAAATAGAGATAATTCCACCACGGAAGGTGTTGAATATTGTGTTTTGTTTAGAAAGTTATGGCAAGATAACGGGTATATTGGAGGTTAATTCCTTACGATCCATTTAGTATAAATAGCGTGCTAGTATATATGATCAATGTCTGGATTGTGCGGCGGAATAGTGCTGGTAATCCACACGTAAGTCAATGGAGAGAGTAAGTTTAAAATTGCGTGATTTAGAAATTTTTATTTGCCAATGGAGGGTTCAAATACTAGGTTTAATTCGGGTTAATGATTAAGTAGCACTCACAATATAACTTATACTGAGGAATACAATGTGTATAACAACTTCAGTTGTTATTAAGGTAAATATTAAAATAATAAGTGTAACTTCTGATAAATAACCCATAAATTATAATAAGTTATCTAAATAAAAACTATCATTTAATTAAATGATATGATAATAAAAATCGTTTGTACGTATTGCCTAGAATCAAATTGTTTTTGTTTTAAAACAGATCTATAGTCAATAAAGTTAAGTAACCGTTCATATAAGATACACTAAACGGATGAGTTGATGTATCGATAATAATATTTATTTTGTTATATTCAATTTGCATAAAGGTAAAAAGAAGATGAAGAAGTAGTTCGAATCCAGGTCTAAAAGTATAGACGAATTACTGTTAGTTATATTTTGTTTTATCCATATGGGATCGAATAAATTGTATATGTTTGTTTATTATGTTAATCATAAAGGATAGTTTTGTTAAACTGTAATAATAAATTATAATCTTGTTAAAATTTAATAATAAATTATAGTCTTGTTACAAGTTGTTTTGAGTCATTTTTCTTGTGTGCTAAATAAAAGTGTATTTGCATAATACTTGCAATACTTTTCTTGAGTCCGAAATCATTTATGAAATCTTAAATTCAATACACCAGATAGACAATTGTAAGCAGATCAGAATATTTCAGTATATTTTAATTTAATAAGAATTATTTATGGAATTGAAACTTCAGACCAGAACATTTTATTTTATGTGCGTGTAAAATCACTTTATTCTCAAACTAGTAGGTTTTGTTACACATTGTTCCATACACATTTAAGTGAAGTGTCTAAGTAATAAATCTTAGTTAAATTATTGTGTTGTCATGGATGATGGAAGGACACAAAAGCACCCTTGTCTTTTCATCATTCCGACTGAGATTCTGGATAAAATGGCTGTATTATTCAAAATTATGCGTTGTTATTGAATATGGTTATCATCTCATTGAATATTATAATAGTTGATATGTGGATGAAGACACCTGGAATTTAAATAAGGTAAATGTTTCCTATAGACGACCAGAATGTCAGTCATATGCGACAACACAATACTGCCGAGCATTTTTCTTTAAAAATAACAGAGAACCCTGAGATTAGTGTCATTATTATAAGTGCTCTTAAATTAAGAATTGATTCATTATGATCAATATTACAAGCGTGGCATAACTTAAGAGATTGAAACTTATAATTGTATAATAGCAAAAATATTGAAATCATATTGGCAAATTAATGAATGTTTTGTTTTAGTCAGTAATATTAACAATGACATGAAATCATCATCATCATTGTCGAACAGTGCAAGTACTTACAGCTCAGAGAATGTGTTTTGGATAGAGAAAGAATGTTAGTTATTCTAAATTTTCCTTTTAAATTTATTTTATTAATGATAACTTTTTTTTATTCTATCTCTGTCTGAACTGCATATCGCTGTAGCTGAATTATTATAACTAACCAAACGTCGAGCTATATTAGATAAAAATATAGGGTTTGCGACCCGTCCTAGACGGAAGCGTCCGAATTCTCTTTAATAGAATTAGGCTTCCGGAATTGATTTAATAAAAAATAAAGTCGTCTTTTACTAGGTTAGAATATATATATATATATATAAATGCAAAACCATAAAACAATACAGTACTAGATTAAATTCAAAATTTTACCAAAATCCTTACACAACCATGGTTTCATCTACTACAAATAGACCTTCTCAAGTGAAAATCAACCTAAAGGAAAACATATATATATACAAACAAACAAACCTTCCCATAATTCATTTCAAACTCCACCTTCCCTTAATATCAAAAGAAGTCTTCATAAGATTGATAGCCTCAGAATCAAGGAGTTTTATCATCAAAGTCTCCTTTATTCTTCTTTTTAACTCATTCTTTTCATAAAAAATAACCGAAGCATTGTCAAACAATATTCTATGACCTGTATTCAATTCATGAATATATAAAGCTGAGTTAAGATACCTATGTTTAACTCTACTTATATGAACCTTAACCCTTTCCTTAAGGCTAAATTTATTCTGGCCTACATAAAATTTACCACAACTACATGGAATTTTATAAACAATACCTGGTATTGTTTATAAAATTCCATGTAGTTGTGGTAAATTTTATGTACTTGCCAGAGTAAATTTAGCCTTAAGGAAAGGGTTAAGGTTCATATAAGTAGAGTTAAACATAGGTATCTTAACTCAGCTTTATATATTCATGAATTGAATACAGGTCATAGAATATTGTTTGACAATGCTTCGGTTATTTTTTATGAAAAGAATGAGTTAAAAAGAAGAATAAAGGAGACTTTGATGATAAAACTCCTTGATTCTGAGGCTATCAATCTTATGAAGACTTCTTTTGATATTAAGGGAAGGTGGAGTTTGAAATGAATTATGGGAAGGTTCGTTTGTTTGTATATATATATGTTTTCCTTTAGGTTGATTTTCACTTGAGAAGGTCTATTTGTAGTAGATGAAACCATGGTTGTGTAAGGATTTTGGTAAAATTTTGAATTTAATCTAGTACTGTATTGTTTTATGGTTTTGCATTTTTATTTTTTGCTAGTATAGTGTTAGACAGTTTTGGTGATATATATATATATATATAACATCTTTAATGAGCATTATAAGCACATAAGTATTGATATAATATATATATTGTAACTCTTAGTTTTTTTTGTAAAGAAACTAATGAATGGGAAATAAATAGTAGGATTAGTTTTTGTAACTATTTCCAAGTAAAAATTTTTTTTTTTATATTCAAGAAAAGTTGAAAGCTTTATTTAGAGAGACTAATAACCGTCTGGTTTATATTTAACAAATAAAGAAAAATCTGTTTGTATTTTATTTAAAATTATAATGTAGCATTATGTAGAGGGAAGAGGGATTGACTATCATACACACCATAATATCTGAAAAATGTTTATTTATATACCTAAACAGAAAGGTCTTTGTGAATTGTAATATTTATGAATGAAAATGTTAGTACAGATTAAAATTGAACTTGTTGTTATAAATAGTATTTGTTTGACAGTTCTTTTCATGAGAATAGGTTTAAATTTTTAGAAAATTAGAAAAGATATTTTGTACTAATATGAATAAAAGATATTTTGTACTGAAATGAATATGAACAAGGATTCACTATTTAGTATTGTGAGTCTGTGCACGTATGCTTCATATATATATATATATACATGTACTAATATGAATAAAAGATATTTTGTACTGAAATGAATATGAACAAGCATTCACTATTTAGTATTGTGAGTCTGTGCATGTATGCTGCATATATATATATATATATTGAACCGTGTTCGATATGTGTCTTCAAATCACCGGCCTCTTAGGCAGAGAAGAACATACTCAGAGAGTATGTATGCCCAAATGATAGCTATAAAGTATATAACTAACGTTACATTTCCAGGACATAACTTCTTCTCGACTGTTGAGTTCAACACCAAGTTCAAAGCACTTTTTTTGTTTGTGTATAAACACGGGCGCCAGCTGCTTATTCTAAAAGAATAGACAACGCACTTTGAATAGTGGCAACTAACCCAACGCCTAAATCCATGACTAGCTCAGTTGTTTGTAATCACTAATAGATTATACTTAATTAGTGGTTAAAAGACTTGATAAAGAATTGATAAAAAGAATTGACCGACAAATAAAGTTTAATTTTAAAGATAATTTATTAACTAACATTTATTTACTAACTTTAAACATTTTATAATTCTAATAAAACACATGCATATTTTAAATTAACATTTCTAAACTAGTTTAAATATTCTTGTTTACTTTCATAACAAAACACTGGTATTTATCTAATTTAACTAATAATATTGATATAAGGATCACGCACATATTAACTCATGCACACACATAATAATATTAAAGTATTACATAGCATTTGAAATTTAATCACACACATCAATAGTTCATTTATGTATGATATCGAGTTCATATAATTAGACTCTTGGAGGATTCGCACGAATTAATGAAATGCAATGGCTATTACAGTATAACGAAAATAAGCAAATGTTTTACCTAGGATTTTGAATGTTGACGTAGAATTTTGTTCTTTGGAGGCTGCTTTCGGTGAGGATATTTCCATTATAAATGCTTACCAGCCGGCTGGGACGTTTCCTTGCTGAGTTTCCTGATTTTCACGATTATTGCTATCGGAGACAAATAGATACTGACGGAGATTTTCTAAGATGTTAAGCTGACATTATTTCACAGGCAGATCTGCTGTTTTCTCGGACATCTGGGCTGGAGGTGAACGTGCATTCCAAAATATTCTCAGCACTGCATTTTGTTTCTTAACTGACTCAATTAATTTCCGAACTGCACTCTCTCAATAACTTTGTGAACTGATCTCACTCAATTAATTTGTGGAACTGAATGACTGTCCGATAAAAAAAGGTCTATTTATATCTGCAACGTGTTGTCTTTCTGATATCTCCGGCAAAGATCTGTTGTCAAATTCCTTATCAATTAATCCTTTGATAAACGTGTTTTGAAAGATTGCTTAATTAGTAATAGCCATGCAAAAATGTATTGTTTTATATTAATTAATATCTAATAGCCATTGCCGTGTTTTTCAATGATAATCTTCCCTAACTTTCACATACATTTTATATATTTACAAATGTACATATATACGCACATATATTTTTAATACAATTTACTATTTAGTTTTAACATTATTTTTTCTTTAATTAAAATTGAATGAAAAGAGATTTGCATGTCTTAACTTTCTCAAATTATATTTTTACAAATACTAACAAAAACTCTTTACTTCCTTTTACAACCCTTAGTTTCATCTCTCAAACCAAGACTCCCCCTCCCCCCTTTTGACCAATTAATTGTAGCTTTTTTATTTCAAAAACTAACGCTAGAAAACTATTTAATTCTTATCCTTTTCGAAAACAAGCTGCAATAAATTCTTCAACATTTAATTTTATGTTTTTCTTTTATGAAAGATTACTTTAATAATAATTTTAGATAAAAATTATATGTGCCTATATCAATATAGGTACATTACACCGCCCTTCCTTTTGAGAGTAAAATGCGTCATTTTTGACCATTTTATCTCTGACAACATTAAATATTAATTTATTATTCTTTCTAAGTTTGCTTTTTGGTATCTTTTCCTTTCCATACTAAGGGCAATCTCCAATTATGCTTTTCTTCTTTCTATGCTGGTAACATTGCTTACAATGTTCGTCCTGGATAATGACCACGAGGACAAACTAAATTTGTGGCACAGGGATCTTTTGTAAACGAAGCTTTGGCTGCCGATTCTCTTGATCGGACTTTGACTAAGAAAAGGTGGCTGCAAATGGCAGGAATTTCAACTGTCCATTTTCGACTTACGCCCTGGAAAACGATTGCCGATTCTCTTGATCGGACTTTGACTAAGCAGCTACAATGGCAGGAATTTTCAACTGTCCATTTCCGACTTACGCTTTGGAAAACGAGGTACGACTTACTCTGGTTGTTGCCAGTGCGCTTTTTAAAAGAGGAATGATCCTGGCCAATCCGTTACGGGTGCTAGAATTTATCCAGTCGAGAGCTTTAAACTTAACCCTTATCTAACTTATTTCAATACTACCCTCATCCCTTTAGATTCGAACCCTTATACGCTCCTAATACAACTTAGATTGACTCTCATTTATCATCTATTTTTAAATTCATTACAAACATTATTTAACATATTTAGTTTTACATACTTATTCTAAACTCATACGAACATTATCTTACATATTTATTTAACCTACAATACTATTTTAAACTATCACGGACATTTACACATTTATTTATATTACGATATATTTTAACCCATTACTTTAACTTATATATTAACGTGCGTGTACTCAGAAAAAAAAAAACTATTTTGCTTTATTATGATTCATTCATTATTATTTTACTAGAGATTTTTTTTTTTTTATCTTGATTATTTTAAACAATTTATTTACATCCTTTTCTTAACTTACGGTATTCAAAACAAACTTTTATTTTAACATGCGTATATTCAAAAAACTATTTTATTTTACTACGAATATTTTATTTATTTTCTACAGATATATTATACTTATTTATTTAACTTGTTTTTATTTTATGTATTTCCGTTATTTTATTCATTTATTTAAACGCTACAACGATTATTTCTAAATCCTTAATTTGACCCATTTATTTAACTTGATTTTATTGATTTTTATTTATTTGAACTGTTTATTTACGAACATTTCCTTAATTAATATGTGCGTGGAGAAAAAAAAATCTTTTATTTTGCGAAGCCTCCGTTATTATTATTTGACAAAACAATCCATCATTTTAAATAGCGAAATTCTAATTCAGGCTTTTCACCTACGTCAAAATAATTATATTAGACTCATAGTCCATTTCCGGTCCTTTTTGTTTATTTCCTTTACTATTCCGCCCATTTACTAACTTTTAAACTATGTCAGGTGGTTCCTTCTTTCTTTCTACAAATTCTATAATATAAACTAACTTTCCTCTCTTATCGGTTCCGTTTTTATATTTTATTGCTTTATCTCTTTCTCTTTCTGTTCTGTTTTCGACTTCGTAACTCAGAAAACCTTTATACCTAGACAAACTCCGAATTACTTCAATCTGGGAATATTTTTTTCTACGCTTTCTCTTTGTTTTAAATCTACGTCTACAGTGAATGCGAACGTTTACTTATTTTCTACCTTTTGATCTACATAAGTTTCTACTTTATCTGTCACAATGCTATCTGATTCTAATTCAATTTCTACCTCTTTCGTGACCTCAACTTCCTTTTCAACTTCCTGACTTTCTTTAATTAAATCTAACTCTATAACTTCTTGGTTCTTCTCTACCTTTACCGTTATCTCACATCTTATTTCTCTTACTTCTGCTCTGAGTTCTTTAATTTCTGTTTTAACCTGACTAATTTCTTCCTTCAATTCTGCTTTGAGTTCTTTTATCAATTCTGCTTTGAACTCTTGCATCATATTCATCATCATTGTCATCATCATTCGCGTCTCAGATACTTCTTCTTTCTCCTTTTCTACTAACTGGGGATTTTTAAAATATATTGGGCTTTCTTTCGGATCCATTTTCGAAAATTTCAATTTTAAAGTACTAGCGCTTATGTTAAACTAAATTTAATATACGACTTATTTATTTATTTTTCTTACTAAGATGGAAACTCACGTTACCTCCAGACTTTTGTCCTTTTCGCTACCCGCTCTTAATGCTTTAACCCCGCCCAAATATCAGCTGTCTCTGATTTGATAGCATAAATGTCAAAATCTCTTTTCATTTCGAAAAAAAAAGTTTTCGGTCAATTCTTTTTTTAAAATTAAAACACTTTTACATACGTAATTTAACTTTTGTATAAAACAAATTTTTCAAACAAGAAACAAAGTACCTCGTTACTATTGTTTCTTAGGTTCAGCCCCAAGTTGGGTCTAGCCATTGAACCGTATTCGAATATGTGTATTCGAATCACCGGCCTCTTAGGCAGAGAAGAACATACTCGGAGAGTATGTATGCCCAAACGATAGCTATAAAGTATATAACTAACATTACATTTCCAGGACATAACTTCTTCTCGACTGTTGAGTTCAACACCAAGTTCAAAGCACTTTTTTTGTTTGTGTATAAACACGGGCGCCAGCTGCTTATTCTAAAAGAATAGACAACGCACTTTGAATAGTGGCAACTAACCCAACGCCTAAATCCACGACTAGCTCAGTTGTTTGTAATCACTAATAGATTATACTTAATTAGTGGTTAAAAGACTTGATAAAGAATTTGATAAAAAGAATTGACCGACAAATAAAGTTTAATTTTAAAGATAATTTATTAACTAACATTTATTTACTAAATTTAAACATTTTATAATTCTAATAAAACACACGCATATTTTAAATTAACATTTCTAAACTAGTTTAAATATTCTTGTTTACTTTCATAACAAAACACTGGTATTTATCTAATTTAACTAATAATATTGATATAAGGATCACGCACATATTAACTCATGCACACACATAATAATATTAAAGTATTACATAGCATTTGAAATTTAATCACACACATCAATAGTTCATTTATGTATGATATCGAGTTCATATAATTAGACTCTTGGAGGATTCGCACGAATTAATGAAATGCAATGGCTATTACAGTATAACGAAAATAAGCAAATGTTTTACCTAGGATTTTGAATGTTGACGTAGAATTTTGTTCTTTGGAGGCTGCTTTCGGTGAGGATATTTCCATTATAAATGCTTACCAGCTGGCTGGGACGTTTCCTTGCTGAGTTTCCTGATTTTCACGATTATTGCTATCGGAGACAAATAGATACTGACGGAGATTTTCTAAGATGTTAAGCTGACATTATTTCACGGGCAGATCTGCTGTTTTCTCGGACATCTGGGCTGGAGGTGAACGTGCATTCCAAAATATTCTCAGCACTGCATTTTGTTTCTTAACTGACTCAATTAATTTCCGAACTGCACTCTCTCAATAACTTTGTGAACTGATCTCACTCAATTAATTTGTGGAACTGAATGACTGTCCGATAAAAAAAGGTCTATTTATATCTGCAACGTGTTGTCTTTCTGATATCTCCGGCAAAGATCTGTTGTCAAATTCCTTATCAATTAATCCTTTGATAAACGTGTTTTGAAAGATTGCTTAATTAGTAATAGCCATGCAAAAACGTATTGTTTTATATTAATTAATATCTAATAGCCATTGCCATGTTTTTCAATGATAATCTTCCCTAACTTTCACATACATTTTATATATTTACAAATGTACATATATACGCACATATATTTTTAATACAATTTACTATTTAGTTTTAACATTATTTTTTCTTTAATTAAAATTGAATGAAAAGAGATTTGCATGTCTTAACTTTCTCAAATTATATTTTTACGAATACTAACAAAAACTCTTTACTTCCTTTTACAACCCTTAGTTTCATCTCTCAAACCAAGACTCCCCCTCCCCCTTTTGACCAATTAATTGTAGCTTTTTTATTTCAAAAACTAACGCTAGAAAACTATTTAATTCTTATCCTTTTCGAAAACAAGCTGCAATAAATTCTTCAACATTTAATTTTATGTTTTTCTTTTATGAAAGATTACTTTAATAATAATTTTAGATAAAAATTATATGTGCCTATATCAATATAGGTACAATATATATATATATTGTGCCCTTTTGTATGGGTCACCATCTAATTTTTGTGCTAATCTATTAAAAATTTTAAATTTAAGATATATTTGAATATGTGATGTTAATTTTGCTTATGGTAATATTTCAAAAGGTTTAATTAAAGCAATCTATGAGTATTTGATATGTGAAATTGTGCTGATATTGAGAGAGACATTTTAAATGATGATGATTATAATATATGGTTGGGAAAAATGGCCATAGTCAATACTGCATTAATATATTTAATAAATAGATATTTAAAGTTAAAAGTGTTTAAAAGATAAGTAAAATTAAATGCATATATTTATTGTTGATAAAATAATATTATAAAAGAATATAAATATTTTAATTATTGTAAGTACTTAAATAAAAGACTAATATTTGATTTTAATAATATTGGATAATTATTTTAAAATCTATTATAATATCTTATTTTTTTTAAAAATATTTATTTTAAAAAATGCAATTGTTAGTTATTTTTAGATTATGAGAAGCGTTTCTTTTATTGTAAAAAAAAAAAAAACAGATGTTAATTAAATATACACACACATGCTTGGAAGTTATTTAGTAAAGTTGCAAAACTATTTTAAAAATTATGTTGTAAAATTTATAAATAATACGTGAGTTATCACGAGATTAAAATAAAGATATTTAATGTAAAATATTAAGTCTGATTTTAAAATATTGTTTTAAAAATATGACGTATAAAAATACTTAGTTTATTTAAAAATAATTTTATAAAAGTTAAAATTAAAATCAAGTAAGATTATATTTTAAAAATGTTTAATAGATTTAAATAAACGATAAAGATTATTTAAAAATTTAATAATGTAATAAATATTAAATATTAAATAAGTCATTATTTATTTTAATTTTGTGTTGTTGGTAAATATGTAAATAAGCCAACAAGTTGATTGTTTAATCTACCAATCAAATGGGAAGTTTCTTCCGGTATAAAAGCTCAGTTCAATTGTTAGGAGAGGACTTCGTGATTGATTTTTCAAGTTAATTGTGTTATTAAAAAATAGCTACGTAAATTTATAGACGCTTTTAAAATCATTTTCAAAATTACAAGAGTGTCATTATAAATAATTTATAAAAGTTTTAAATGATAGACATGCAGTGTTAATTTAATTTTTTTCCTATCAATCGTCTCTAAATTAAGCTCAATTTACATGCAAATGGTCATGGGAACATCATATATAGTGAAAATATATCGGAAACTTTACCTTAGAAGTATGACAAACGCTGGATTAGTTTGGAAAGTTACGAGATGGAGAAAAGTAGTATTTTGGACAATATATAATTTTAAAAGCTAATTATTATTGACTATTAGAAAATAGATATTTTAAAGAATAAAATACTTCTTTATGAAGAAAGTATTTTTGCAAGCTATAAATTTGAATATATATTTTAAGTAAAGATATTAGAAATGAAAGTAGCTTTGAATGCTTGCCTTGTTAAGTCTTTATGTTTAAAAGACTGAATATTGACAATTTTAAAAGGCAAATAAATTGAAAATATAAATTAGCTAAAAGTCTTAATATAATAAAAATTATTATATTGAAATAATTTAAAGGCGGGTCGTTTATAGATAAAGAAGCTTATTCTTACCTGGATATTTTTTTTGTTAAGAAATGCGCAAGAATATGTGGACGTCCCAGTTAATTTAAAATAATTAAATGATAATTTTTCATAAATTATAAACTAATTCAGGATAATAACTTTTTAAATAATATTCTTTAAAGAACTGCATCCGGATCCGATAAACTATTTTAATTTTTTTTATTTCTTATGGAAGAACTGATTAACTTTTATTTTGTTTTAAAAGAACGTTTTCGTTTTTCATAAACTTTTAAAAAAACACGTGATGGACCGGAAACAGGAAATGGTGTTCTAGTGAATGTGTGCCTAGGATTAAAGAACTTTATGGTGAAAAGGAAACATCGCTGGAGTTATGTAATATGAATTTTGTTTTATTTATCTAATATAAAAGTTAAATATTATTAATCTATTAAAAATAAGATAGGTACATATCTTTAAATAATAACTAAAAAATAATATAATGATTAATTGCATGAGTTTATTTTATAATTAATATAACACAGAATATTTTAAAGAATGATCGTGAGTATAAATGTGAATTATTTTATGAAGCTGTAATTCCGAAGAATATTGGAAGATGGACTGGACATTAAATCATTATCTATGGTAAAAATTGTATAATAATAATAATTTTGATGTATTTAATATGTTTTCTTTAGATCAACCAAATATTATGTTATTTTGAATGAATGTATGATTATTTTAAAAATACACACATTATATTGGCAGTGACAGTTTTATTTAAATATGCATAATTTGAATTTATGAAATAAATACGATGCAACATTACATAAGAAGCTTAGAAATAATTATATGATTCTTTCGTAAATAAATTTTGATTTTTTATTTTTATTATTATTATGTTGGAGTATTAGAATTATATTTATTATTCATAAGTAATTATTTTATTGCAAGTTAGGAAGAGATTTGAAAGTCTATATTTTACTTTTGTTTTATTGGATAAATTAAGTTAAGTTTTATGTAGAAGTTTATATTTGAATTAAAGATTTACCGAATATATATGATGAAGTATAAACAGTTTTGGATAATTAGTATTTATTTAAAGTTGATGATTGTTTTTCCGGAAAGTTTAAATGAGTTTTTTTAGAGGATATATTGTAGAAAGAAAGTTATTAAAAAGGAGTAAAATAACACATAAAGTAAAGTAATAATTTCACACAGAAAAGAATCATAAAATTTATCTAATATAGTGCTTTATGAATTTGAAATTGATGAATAATTTAAATATTATTATTTAACAGTACATAGATGTAATGCATATTTGATAAAACATGTAACATGAATTGCAATAAGTGAAATATAAAATTATAATCAATTCTTTGTTATTACATTACAAGGATACATTAGTTTCTATATTATGCTATTAAAGTAATGCTGATAGTAAAGTGAACACATACTAGTACATGATGAAATGAATAGCAGTAATACTTAAGTGATGTAGCAATTTAATTAATAAAGTTTATTTGTTTACATATGCTACATAAATATTATTTACATAAAATTTTCTATGTAATAATTGAGGTTTACTGAGGCTTATTTCAAGTCTAAGTTTTGGAAACATACTTCAGTGTTATTAGTACAGCATTTTAAAGAATGTATAATTACTTATCGGGAGTATGAGCTAATAACAGTGTAAACATATTGTATTATTATTTTCTTATTTTATTTTCTTTGTTTTCATAATTTTGAACTGTAAATATTGTAAATAAATTCTTAATCAAAGTTAATGTTAATAAATTTGTTTAATTTGTTTTAAAAGTGTGTCGAGTTCATTATTTTGCACCACAGCATTTGACAGCAGATAATTTGAACAAACATAATATTTGCACAATATGAATTATTATTATTATTTTAGAAATAAACACAATATTTTCTTGATATCATTTTATAAGAATTGATTGATATTAACATATAATATTACAAGGGTCATAGAGTAATTATAAGGCATAATATAAGAATACAATATTATTTATTGCCACGGATTATTAAGTTGCAAGATTTTGATCTATTCTAAAATTAAGAAACTATATGAAAATAAAAGATATACATATGATTATTTATTTATTGAATACTTAATAATATAACAGAAATAGATAGGATTAAGTTATACCTTAAGACTAGTAGTGAGTATTATTATTATTAGAATAAGTTAGGTGTATTTAGGTTTGATATAAAATCCCATATCATACTTATTTACATGAGTTATCATTACTTTAAGATAATTAGAAGAACCTGAGATTATTTAATTATATTTTAAAAATTAAAAGTTAAGATTTATTTATTTTATTACATTTAAAGATAATTTATTTTATTTCAAAGCCATAAGAATGCTGTAGATGTAGTAATAGGATAGTAAGGAGGTAATAGTATTCTTATGCCATTGAGACAGTGTCTTGGAAGATATTGACTCAATGTAAATCTACTTATTGCTTTGTAACTTTACTTCATAGTCTCATGATTTTAATGAATACTTATTTAATTAGTACATACTATAGAAATATATTGATTTTGATAATTAATAATAAATTTAATTAGAATATGATAATATAAAAGTAATTAAAAATAGATATGCAAATTTTAATTAAGCATTATAATTTTAATTGAGCTAGTCGTATTTCAAATTATATTATACATCGAGAAGTAAGGGTACAATATATATATATATTCTTCATGGAAATTTACACATTGTACTCTAGATTATTTGATAGTATAATGTAAAATGAATTTTTTTCTATGGGTTTTACAGGAATTGGTTATTGTTTTCAGTTCTAAATTTGATTTAAGTTTTAAAGAAAAAATTTATTTATATAATATCACTTCTATAAAATACCAGTAATTCTACTTTTTAAAAAAATTATTTCTCATAAATCAAAGTGGTGTCAAATGTGTTAAAAAAGAAATAATTAAAATGTAATTGGAGCTGAAAACAATAAACCAAAAACAACATTTAACAAATGGTGTCAAAGGTTGCCTGCAGAGAGAGAATTGTAAATTCAAAGAATGAAAGCAAAAACCTTGTAGGTGGCCTTTTTTGATAAAAGCTAGTGAAAATAAAATAAGGGGGGATTTCTCTGACTAAATCAATATCTGTCTATCTTCTCTGATCGTTTTCTTTTTCAGAGATAGCAATTGACTCAACTTATTAAGAAGTGTGTATATATTACTTAAAGAGGAAGTGTTAATTCGATTATAAATGGTGCACAAGTTTCTCTTTCCAAAATCAACTATGGCAAAATTAGTTCACAACAAAAGGTGCTGTATTCAATACCTCAATCTTCGTATTTGGCATTTAACAGTTTGTTTAAAAGAAGACACCTCAAAAATAATAAAACTCCAAGGAATGATCAAGCTTTAATATAAAGTTAGTTAACTACTCATCATTTTTATTAGTAATTTTTTTTGATTTTGACTCCAACCTAAGAATTTAGTAGAGAAAAAAGAGCATCTAGAACACTATTTTATTTGAAATTTTTTCCCCCCTCCTGAAAGAAACTAAAAAAAAAATGATGAAACTTAAACAAATTAAAGTTATGGACTAAAATGTAAAACCAAGCATCTGAATTTAAATCCAGGAAAAAAAGTATTTAAAGTAAGAGTTATCTGCAGGACTAATTTTCAACAGTTTTAATTATCATGATCAATGTAGCTACATCTTGAATGAAAAGAATTTTATGTGCATCTATAATCATTAATGTGAGATAGCTGTGTTTTCCAAGGCAGTGAACTAAAAATGGTAATTGGGGTTTGTGGACAATACATATATGTTTTCTGTCAAATTGTCCTTGACAGTATGAAATATTCAGACTGAGCTTCGAAGAAACTCAAACCAAAGAAACAATGCATAATGTTTTATTGTTTATTTATTTTGTTTTTATTTATATGTTCGTAGTATGTTTGATAGATAGTGAAGTTATAAAAAATTTTTTTAAAAAAAGATATAATTTTGAATTATAAGAAACTATTAAAAAAAGTGAATGTATAATAATGATAAAGCATAAATGCTTATATATTTGTCATATGAAAAAAAAGAGGAAAGATTTTTTATTATTATCAAAATTATATGCCTATTATTAGATGTGTACAAAGTATTTGAATATGTTGATGTGATCTATTATGATTATAAAGATTGGATGGGAGTTACTGTGTGCTTGACTTTTAAAATTAATATAGTACATGGGTTTGGTTTGTGATTGGTTAAGCTTTGTCATTTGCATCAAGACTATAATCACACTATGTGTGTGTTTATGTGAAACTATAAATGCTGAGTATCACTGAAGTAGAGTTATCATACCACCTCAAATGGACAGATAGAAATAACTATCTTTTAATTTAGTTACTATGTATGCAGGTATTAGGAGATCGAGGACTTGAGCCCAGCTCCATTTGTTTTTATTAAGTAGGGAATTGTTGATACAATTGTGGTAAAATGTTTTGCATGCCTATTTAAAGTAAATGTGTAGAGAGTAGTTCCTCACATAAAAGTAGCCTCAGGAAGGGGACACTTCTCATGCTAACATTTGAAGTTTTGAATTGTTTAACTTCCATTACTGAGACACTAATGCTTGTGTTGTGAAGTGCTGCTTAGTGCTATAAAATATCTGGAAGATCTTGCAAGATAGGATAAAAGTTGCTATGACAGGATGAGGGTTGTAATCAGATGTGTATGTTGATGTGAGGGGTGACAAAGAGTTACTTTACTTTATAAGCTGGCTGATATGTAGTCAGAGTTTGTGGAAGATAATAAAATTAGACATCATCAAGCTGTGGCAACAATCTTGCCTATCAAAATGTATACAATCACTAAAGTGGTAACATGATGATCAGAATTAGAGAGGTATAATGATGAATATTTAGCATGCATGAAAATAAAACTATGGGTTTATATTCCAACTCATTATTTAGAATGGTTAAAAGGCTTGAATGTAACATTACCTTTACATAGGAAATACAAAATATTATCGCTTGTTGGAATAGTTCAATTTATAATTGTTGTAATGAGGGGGAGGGCAAAAATTTATAGGCTTTGTGTGAAGTTATAAGATAATTTTGTATTTATATTTAAATGCAGAATTGTGCTTAAGTGCATTAATGTTAAATTGAAATGTGTCAAAACAGTGATTATGCTTTAAGAAAATTTAAATAATCTCAAAGTATATATATTTTTATTATTATTATTATTTTTAGTAAAGTAAATTTTATATAAACGACAGTAAATATTTATTTTACAATGAGTATATCATTTGAGATTGTAATATTACATATATGTGTGTTTCTTTCTTATTTAAGTATAATAAATATTTGTTATTGTTATGAATTTACATGTGTGTCTTGTGTTTAATATTTCAAGTGTCTAGAACCTATATCTAGCACTTATATCCAGCACCTATATCTAGAGCTAATACCAGATCACATTTAAATTTATGAATTGTCTTATGTTGATTGATTTCCATGGTTGATTTTCATGATTGATGTCCATGGTTTATCTCCATAGTTTACTTTTGCAATTGATTTCCATAATTCACCTTTGTAAAATATCAACCAAGCAAGATTTTTCTTATATAGGGGGGAATGATCATTTTGTGTGAATGAAGAATATACCTGACTCATAAAATGTAATAGATTTAAAAGTACTAGTTACATTTAGCAAATGGATGGTATGAAATAAAATAACATGAGAGAAATAGTCAATTTAGAGATGTTGAATTTAGTTATTTGGTTCATTACAATGTTATGAATATTAGGAGTAGACATAAAATCCTTTTTCTGCTTTTGGTATTTAACATGATTCCCACTGGTAAACTCACATTAAAATTTAATTTGGCAAGTTTTGGGATCATATCCATTGCTTTGTAATCATTAATAATTGCACCTCATGAGCAGATCAAGGGCTTGATAAATTTGAGTACTTCGATTATGAAATATAAGAGAGGTAGCTTGGAAATTAAGTAATGTAAGTATTAAAATTGGGAAATACTATTATAATAATGTTAATGAATCTATAGTTAGTTGGAAGGCATATATGTGTATGTAAAAAAATAAGATTAAGAATTGTCAGTTAAGAAGATATAAAGGAGAACATAACACAAACATTTAGTGTTATATAATTGTGACTATTAGAAGTGATAGATGCAGAGAATGAAAATAATAGTAGCTGGGTTAATTGAAAAGGATTTATAACATTTTTTATTCTCCTTTAAATTAAATAATAATTATATTATAAACATAAATTACGAGTTCTCTGCATCGATTACTAATTTATTTCAAATCAGTTATATATTAGAAATATACATAACATTCTTAAAATTAACACTCAAGATTATATCTCTATATAAAGCTGTGGAAAAAAGTTTGCCTATATTATTTAGTTAGCAGTAAGTTACATAATTATTATTAAGTTAAATTAAGACCAGAATAAATTGAATTGAATGTATTAACATTATGTTTTTTTGAGACAATTTGATGGCTTTCTTCATTATATCCTATAGTAATAAGCATGGATGATGATATATGGTGGGCATTACAATTTTATACTTATAATTTGGCACCTGGGTATACATAATCTTATTATTACTATCATTAGATAAACACACTAGCATTCCTTGGTCGATTCCAGAGTTATTTTCAATCGACTATCGACATGGCTAAAGTTGAGGTTAGAATATATATATAAAATTGAAAGGAAAAGTAGAAATAAACACAGACAAACATTTTTCTAGATATTTTCTATATTATACTGAAATAACAATTAAGAATTAAATAATTTTGAATTTAGAAAGTTTTTTATTATAAATTAAAACATTTAAAAAGATCTAATTAATATTTTATTAATTCTGATTTTGAAATTAGAACAAGCATGTTGTATGTTACAATAGATATACTACTAATTATAAAAGTACACTATCTGTTTTGATTAGCAAAATTTTTTTGTGATTAATGTGTGTATAACATATTTTGATAAAATTCCACTTTATGTATATATCAAGTCAAGCACACATATATTACAAAATGGAAAAATCTTCACAGATATTTATTAATTATAAAATATAAACTATAAAATATGAAAATAAAAGTTTTTGTCTTATTTAACAATTTTTTTTGTCAAAAACTTTTATTTAAAAGCAACATCAATCATAATTAATAACAATCACAAAAGAGGCAAAACTCTCCATACAGTAGTGCCATACTCAGTGCAAGCCTGTGTAATCAATGGATGCCAGAAGGCTTGTGCATAAAATTCCTATCTACTGCCAACTCATCCACTAAGTGGAACTACTGTATGGAGAGTTTTGCCTATTTTAATAACAGTTATGTGCAAGCATAAGAAATGGTGCTCATGTGATGTTTAGTGGTTTAACAAATCACAAAACCGATTCCCCACCCAAAAAAAAACTGAGAGATAAAAGGAAATATTAAAATTTATTACAAAAACTACTCTCTATTATCTAAACTAAAGCTATTATTCTCTATCAGATACAGTGCATAATAAATACATAAAATTACATCATTTCAATTATAATTCACTGGCTTGTTGTAATGTTTTATAAAATAGTTTCTAAATAAAACCTGAAGTTCCAGTGAAATGATGGTGGAGATATTATTTCCAAAAAAGTTCTATTTTTATATATACTTACATACATATGAAATTGGAGCTTCTTTAACAGTTGTTGTGTGAAGTCTTTTGATTTACCTTTTTAAAACTTGTAGAGAGTTTGTTCTGACATTTTTCTTTAATAATGAGAAGTGCATTTGTTAGCCAGCTTTTTTGAAGACAGTAGTTGACATGGCTCAACCTCAGCAACAAAGTTGGACATTCATTGGCTATTAGCTACTTACTGAAGAAGTGAAGTTTGTTTCCTGGTGCTTTTGTTGCTCATGGTAATTAATTTGACTACTAGTAAAGGTTCAGGATAAATTAGTCTAAGCAGGTAATGGCAATTATCGTAAATGACCTGAAAAATTTTGAGCTGGTCCTTTTGATTAACAAGCCACTCATTAGCAATAATTTTTTAATTAACAAACCCATTCAATTACCAAATTCCTTTACTTATCAAAGCCAGTGATTCTAATCAGCATCTATAAGCCAGCTTATTTTTATTCACCCAGTTTACCAAATTTTTTTTAATTAAGATAAAATCTGCTTGTTTACAGACAACACTTAAAATATTAATTGAAATCCAACATTATCAAAAACAGGAACAAGGCTTAAAAAAGTTGATATTCTAAGAGTTTCAACTGGTAAAAAAACTGAGAAAAGTTTTATAGATTATTGTTAAGAGTTGTTTCTGTAATATCAAGTTTAAACCAATTTATTTCAAATAATTTTTGTTACAATACAAAAGTTTCTTCATTTTTTTCAAAACTAAAATTAAATTGATTAAACTTAATTATAAATACAGATGTGTTTGTATGTAATAGAAATCCTGCATAAAAAAAATTTAGCTGAAATTTAATGTATGCCAATATGAAATGTATTAAATAAATTAGATATTGAAATAGAAGTTACTATCTCACTATATATTGTAACCTGTATAGGCACCAGAAATATTGATTATAATTATATAGCACTGTATGAGTAACAGCTGATTGCATTTTACTAAAAGAAATGAAATTCTATTTTTTTTATTAATGACCTAAAACTATGTTTAAAAGCACTTACAGGTATAATTTGAAAGTTTTGAGGCATTTAATAATTTTCTTTAGTGAGTACTTAATGATAGAAAGGGGAATGACTTGTCACACAAATTGTCAGTTTAGTTTAAGTTGATCCAAGTTTATTTTATTGGTCTGCAGAACAGTACTCATATTTGTTTAGATAATTCTCTGGTTTGTTTGCTTATAATATTCCAATCCATAATGTAAATAGTGCAGTATGTTTGACTCGTCATCATAGAAACCTAAATTTTGATTAGACTGGTTTAGTACCTGTAGTATAGCATTTAGGGATGTGCATGTATGCTGGTGCCATCTTTCATCTTCATTTTTCATTTATGTACTTCATTAAACCACCAAATATCATGTTTCATAACAAAATATTTGATTTCCTGTTCCATAGATTGAAATACCAGGTAAAACACAATTTAAATGAATTAATAGATCACTGGACTAAGGGATTATCACACAGACCAATACACTATCAATTATTTTATTTGTTAAAATAATTTTTTTTGTTGCTTTAAAAATGTAAAAGATTTTATTCTTAGTTCAATTTAATTAATTTTTTTTAAAGACAAAATAATTTTTATTTCTTTTTCAAGAGGGAAAGATTCTTGCATATTTGTAACTAATTAGCTCAGTACAATGGGAGGAGCAACCTTTGTTTTCTAGAGTGAACTTTTGAATGATATTGATTGGTGGAAGAATAGATGCTTGGGTAATAACTTGATATAAAAATGGGTATTTTTACACAAAAAGTTGGCATTTCTGATTTCAACAATTCCCTCCATAAAAGGTTTTTATTAGTGCAATTTTGTTTCTACAAGTTGGTTCTTCCATAATTCAAGCTTAAAAGGAAAAATTCTCTTAATTTTCTGGATGAAAACAGCTCAGAAATTCTACTGAGAAAAATAAGCATTGAAATGCAGACATAAATCTCTTTGGAAATAAGGTTTACCTTTCTTGCTTCTAATTGACTAGTTTAAATTTTAAAATCATCATTTGAGATGCATATGTATGCATATATTATAAATTTGCTTTGCTTAACTTTAATTTCTAATATTAAAGAAATAATTGAAATGTGTATTCATATGTCAAATCTACATTACCCAAATGTTATCTCTAATGTTAAAGAAGTAATTGAAACATGTGCCTACATTATAAGTTTGATTTACTTAGATTTAATCTCTAATACTAAAGAAATAACTGGAATGTGTGATTTTATTGTTATTCTGGAAAATTTATGCTGAACTTCATTAAATACTTCAGAGACACTTTGTTAATTTTTGCTAACTATAAAGGAATAAAGTTTAAACAGAAGGATGTGTGTGGATAATTTATTATAACCTGCTTTATTATTATTATTGACAAAAATATATACTTAACCATTTATATCTGGAAATAAGAAACTAAATGTGTGACATATAATTAATGAATTATTAACTTATCTCTAAATGTGCTGATAAATGAATGGGTAAAAGAGCATGAAACGGGATATGAATTTCTTTTATTTTATTGTTCTCCTCATTTATATTTGATTATTTTATTAAAATACATTATCAATAAACTTACAAAAATTTAAATGAATTTTATGGACTAAGTGATTATTTGTCTTATAAATGACTTGAAAATTTGAAACAAATGCTTAAACAAGTCTAATGAATTAAATAATAAATTGTTGCTCAACTTAGGAAAAGTTTCATATGTTATATTGCCAGCGATTTCATTAGCTACTGCTAAGAATTTTGAAACACTCTCCAATTGAATTCAATTAATATTATTTATCTCTCAGTAGGAAATTGTTATGTGCTTATCCATATTTATGATTCTACAAATGATCATCATCATTTTTGTACATGATCAAGATGTGTCACATACAGACTATAAATAAATTTTCATTTCAGCTGAAAAAAAAAAGCTTTAATGATTATTATTTTTGTTAGCATTTGATAGATAGGTAGATTAATTATTTGTCTTTATATATTTTTTTATTATTATTTAATTATTTCTTTTTTCAAGAACATCTCAGAAAAGTATAATATAGAGAAATATTATACTGGGTAATTAGTTATTATTTTTAATACAGTTTTTATTATGTACTTGTCTTTATTGGCAGTAGAAATATCTGTTTGCTATTTAGGAGCCAACAGGTCGGTTTGAGAAAGGGTAATTGCATCAAATTTATTATTTTATCCTTGAGTTTTTAAGAAGTTATAAGGTCTGTTTCTTAATAATTATTTTATTCCAAATTTAAAGATTTGTTGTTTATCCCAAACCAGACGTTTTGTTTCAATTTATGGGCTAATGCCAAATACACTAAAGAGTTATTTTGTCTTGATTATTTAATAATAATTATTGTATTTCCAAGTTGAAGTATTATACTTCATCAGAAATGAGAGATTTATTCATTTTTTCTTTTATAACTTATTAATTAATGTCGTTACAGTATTTCTTTATCAAATGTGATTTGAAATTGTTTATGCATTATGCTTATATACCTGTCTGTTATATTTAATTCGGTTACATAATTTTTGAATTGAAAGTAGAAATGACTTGATTTCAATCGGTTTCAGATGATGAAATGTGCCAAAAAGGAGTGGAAAGATTAAGGATTTATTTAAGAGTGAATTTATTATTTTTTTCTTATGCATAGATTGAAATGTATTTAGTGGCTATGCAGAAGAAATTGTTTATGTTATATATCTATTGTCAGGGATTGAGAACTTTCTCTTAATTTGAGTATTTGCCATGAGTGGATTATATATTGCATTGTCAGGGATTAAGAGAGATCTCCCTTAGTTTGTTGAAATATTTGTCAGGAGTGGATTAAATTTTGCAGATTAAGTATTTGTATTTTATGATAATTATAGTATGTGAAGTCAAATAATATATTTCCCTTATTTTTCGGTGATGAGACAATGTCCACACCAGTTTGTTTTAAGCCTCAGAATTAGGCTAGAAAGTCACTGTGTTTTGGTTATTTAAAGGATTAGGGTTAAGAAAGTCTTTTCATCTGTCATATATTTATATAGAATGCTATCCCATCATTTATTCATAACCAAGTGTATAGTTTGCTGATAAGAAAATAAAATAAAGATAGAATTGATTTTTCTCACAGAACAGCTGAAGTAGAATTAGTGTTAAAGCTTGGTTGGCCATTGTCATCATCCGTATTATGACATTTATCCCAATTTCATAAGTAAACTGATTGGATTTAGCGATGTTAATTATTTTATAACAGGTAACATAATTCAGACACATGCATAAAATATTATTAATTTGGAAGGTATGCAGAAAATCTATCATTGAATTGTGATTCTTTAATCATTGTTTTAATTCATATCATATTATTTTAGATTTTATACCATTAACTCTCAGAATGTTTCATTCTCATTTTGAATGAGCAAGCAAAATAAAAGAAAGTGTAGCCATTTAATAAAATTATTCATTTAATTTGTAAAGGATAGCTTGACCTCTTACTTATAGATTTAAATCATCTCATATTATTTTGATGTGCATTTGAAGTAAAATACCAAAAAGTTTAGTTTCACATGGTCTATTATTTTAGTGATAGTATTATATTTCTTTTCATAAGCTTATCAGGATGGACTGATAGCTGGCATATGTTGAAATAAAATACAGAAAGTTTATTTTATGTTATTTATTTTCATGTAGACTATTTAATCATTGATGTTGGAATTATTACAAAACATGTATACGCATAAACTAGAAAACCAAATGTTTATTTAATTATCTTGTAATAAATGTTTTATTTATTTAAAAGCTTTGTTCAGAATTTTTCTTTGACATGCATTTGTGTTCTGTTTCCACACATGCACATACTTTTACATATCCAATATGGTGTGATTGCACTATCCCATAATTTAATGATGAACATATCCAGATCTGATGATGTTGCTTTTCTTGATCCAAACACTATATGAAATGTTGATTATTTGATGATTCTCTGAAAATTTTATCATTCAGTTATTATTTAGATGATGAATTGAAATCAAAATGCACCCTATTTCTTCCATTATCTAACTACCATTTTTATTAGGATAATGTTTAATTTGTGTCATGACTTTTATGATAGTAATTAATAGTTGTTGGAAAGTATAGATTTAAAATTAAACCATGCAATAAATTAATTCCCTGAGATATTCCCTATTATTTAGATTAGACATTAATTCAGTTACTTAGTCTAAATTACCGTACAATTAAAAGTTAAGTAATGTTATATTTTATTTTGTATTTAACTCCAACTTACCATACAGTATAGTTAATCAGTATCCCATCTTTATTTTATTAATTTAATTTTATCACACAGTAGAGGTTGTTCAATGTATGTGGATGATGGGAGGAGATGAGGTATAGACTATGACTTGTCAATTTAAATGGTAGAACTTTACCAATTCCACTTATTTATTTACTGTAAAACTTAATAGATGTTTTATTCTTATTAATTACAATGTTTCCTCCCATATCTACTATACATTTTACACCTTATAGATCTCTGTAGCCCCCAACTGAGCTAAGCTAAGGTAGGACAGCATTTTAAGAGTCTCATTAATAATTTAAAGCAAGATCAGATTAGTATATTGTAACCAAAAAAGAAAGAGGAGAGAGGGGAAAAGAAAAGGAAAAGAAAGGAAAAAGAAAAGAAGAAAGTTTAGAAATGGAATTAGAGAAAAAGAAAGAGAACAGAGGAGGGTAAAGGAAAAGAAAAGGAGAAAAAGAAAATATTAGAAATGGAATTAGAGAGAAAGATGATAATGAAAGAGAGAGAAAAAAAGATGAAAAGAAATGAAAGAAATAGAAATGATATGTGGTGGAGAAAGATGAAAGGAGAAAAAATGAAATGATCTGAAATGGATGAGATGATAGAAGAGATGTGAAAGAGAGAGATGAGAAATGATATGAAAAGAAATGAAATGAGAAACTCTTAACGACTTGGCTCAGTGGGGTTACAATAAAATTTAAGAAAAGAGATGATGATTCAGAGATGTACAATCAGATAGTGACCAAATCCAATACTAGTGCAACTATAACTATTATGGCATATTAATAATCTACTACTAAACCATACAAAAGATTATTTAAAATCATTAATTAATAGTTATTAGAATAGTCCTTCCAACAGATCACACACACTCTGAATAAGAATAAATGATACATTGATTGTGAAAGATTATCTTATTAAATTATATTTAATAAGGCAACAAGAGTAAACAACCTCAGGAATTTCTAAAATTAAACTCTTGTGCAAAATAAAATTTAAGTTACTTAATAAATAATTGCTGGGATGAATAAAACAAATGAGTGATGTCTTGGCTGACCATAAATAATTACCTTATGGTTCAATCCTAGAATAATAAACAAAATAAATATTAATTCAAAGATTTAATGAATCAATTTAAAATTTAAATTAATAATGACCTATTATCCAAGACATTACTCGAGCAAAGAAAATGGTAAGGGTACTTTTTATGCCTTTCCCAAACTCACAGACAACTCACTCAAGACCTCAAATGCAGATGGATTTGGACATATAAGGTTTAAGATAATGATAGAAATGTGCAGTTAATATAAGATAATGTGCAGCTTTTAAAATAATAGTAAATAAAAAATATTCTTCTGAAGTACTAATATTGTTAATCTGATATTGCATAATCTTTAGTCTGAAAAGATATACTGATAATTTAAAATAAACTTTTAACTAAACATATAACTAAGTATCTTATATAATGCAATTATTTGTATTTGTGATTCAGTCTAAAAAAAATCACTTACTTCAGCACGGCTTTATATTTTAAAACTAATATCAAATATATTTAATTAACTTTATGATATATTTGTGAACTTTTCAATTGAAGATTTAATATATTTTGGAAACTTAAAATTTTGTAACTTGGAACCCAAGACAATAATATTTTCATATAAAAGTAAAATAAACAAAACAAAACTTTTTGAAATAATAATAAGTTGGTTTATTGAGAACAATAAGAGTGTGTTTCCAATTTAAATGGAATACAAGCATTGCCAATATAGCGCTGGAACCTATTACAAGCATTTTGACTTTAAAAAAAAAAACTTCACACATAACTTCTTTAGCTATTGTTTTTGAGTATCCCTTTTAAAACTTTTTTTTTACATTGTTTATTTTAAGTAATAATTTACTAAGGCTGTAACCTTAGAAATAAGCGTCTGAAAAAATACGAAGGTAGGGACCTCTATAGGTATTAAAAACACAAGCTTACGCTATGAAGAA
The DNA here is from genome assembly GCA_028023455.1 of Epiperipatus broadwayi. Lineage (NCBI taxonomy): Eukaryota > Metazoa > Onychophora > Udeonychophora > Euonychophora > Peripatidae > Epiperipatus > Epiperipatus broadwayi. Next base: position 4,941,579 of record JAQFVV010000086.1, read on the forward strand.
AAGAGAGAATAAATAAACTAATAAAATAATATAATTATACATAATAGCAGGCAAAGGTTATTCAATACTAGATTTTAACCTCTTTTAAATAATTAGAGATTTCAAAACTCTTTAAACTTTAATTGCAATATCTAAATTTAATAAGCTCAATTCTACTTTTAATTAGCATAATTTCTAACACTACTGTGTTATTTAGCAATTCAGAACACACAACTAGGTCTGCATTTTTAAAACACTAAGCTTAACAAATGCTAAGCTGGAAAAGCATACTGATATCATTAATTATTGCTAGTGATATATATTTAAATCAGACTAAGCTAATTTTAAAATTAAAATACATTAGATCCATGGGGCATTCATTCATCAGAGATCATTTATACACTTTTTAAAAAAATTTAGTCCACATAAACTACTACTCTCAATGTTTTAAAATTAAAGATATAAGAGACTTACAAATCCAGCGGCGAAACTCTGGATAAAAATATTAAAATTAGTATGTGTGAATTGCCTCTTATACCATATGCATAATTTAACGTACTTTTAAAAATAAATAAATAGAACTTATTGTTGGTTAGCTTGTAGATGATAAAACTATCATATCTATACAATTCAAACATTGATATACCTATGAGCCTTAAAAGAGCTACCACTACCTGAAGAAACAAAGTTCCTCAAACAAACATATCTTATCATAAATCTAAAACAAATGCAACATCACCTACTGTGGTGGAATTAGCATTAAGTCATTGTAGTGTTTTGTAAAAATGTCAGACATGTTTGTGCACTCCAGAAAAACTAGAATTTGTTTGAGTAGTTGTTGTAGATTGCGCGCTGATAACGGAGGAAGTTAAGTAACGTAATGGCGGACGATAATTCCGAGAGATATTTGCTGATTGCAAATATTTTTGGATAAAAGATGTTACCTGATTGGACAAGGATTAATTGCTACAGTTATCAGCAAGCAATAAAAGACAGTGTAACAACTATGCAGAGTAAGGCAATTATTAGCAGCCATATTTGGAGTACAACGGAGTAGATGTCTAGTAGTTTTTGAGTAGAGATATCTCGCATCAGTGCTTGCCGTAAATGACCAGTGCCCAGTGGAAATGTAGTCTATGGGTGTAGCTGGAAGAGCCCACAGAAATGGGGAGACCGCAGCAGAGTAGAGCATTAGTTGCAGAGCAGTGCAGAGCATTAGTTGCAGAGCAGTGCATTCATTGCAGAGTAGAGCATTAGTTGCAGAGCAGTGCATTTGTTGCAGAGTAGAGCATTAGTTGCAGAGCAGAACATTCATTGTGGAGTAGAGCATTAGTTGCAGAGCAGTGCATTCATTGCAGACTAGAGCATTAGTTGCAGAGCAGAGCATTTGTTGTGGAGTAGAGCATTTGTTGCAGAGCAAGAGCATCCATTGCCAAAGAATTATGGAGATAGAGTGTTGCAAACTATTCGTGATTCAGACTAAGTAAAATATTGTGTATATTTATTTGATGACTGCACAGACATTCTTGTGGATATAACAATTGGCACAGTCACATTTGGAACCTGTGAGTAGCAAATAAGTTTTGCATTACAACAAGTTAGCTATAGATGGAGAAACCTGGAGAAAATGGAAATCCCAGTTAGTAACGTTAATAACAGAAGTGAATAGCAAGTCTATGTGATATGACAATGCTGTAAGTTTGGAAATAACAGGAAATATGTTTCGGCCAAGTAGGAAGAGAAAAAGAAAACATCAAGGAATTGCAACAAGGGTTTTTCTGGAGTGGTGGGAGGTGTAGTGTTTTGTAAAAATGGCAGACATGTTTGTGCACTCCAGAAAAACTAGAATTTGTTCGAGTGGTTGTTGTAGATCGCGTGCTGATAATGGAGGAAGTTAAGTAACGTAATGGCGGATGATAATTCCAAGAGATATTTGCTGATTGCAAATATTTCTGGATAAAAGATGTTACCTGATTGGACAAGGATTAATTGCTACAGTTATCAGCAAGCAATAAAAGACAGTGTAACAACTATGCAGAGTAAGGCAATTATTAGCAGCCATATTTGGAGTACAACGGAGTAGATGTCTAGTAGTTTTTGAATAGAGATATCTCGCATCAGTGCTTGCCGTAAATGACCAGTGCCCAGTGGAAATGTAGTCTATGGGTGTAGCTGGAAGAGCCCACAGAAATGGGGAGACCGCAGCAGAGTAGAGCATTAGTTGCAGAGTAGAGCATTAGTTGCAGAGCAGAGCATTCGTTGCAGAGTAGAGCATTTGTTGCAGAGCAAGAGCATCTGTTGCCAGAGAATTATGGAGATAGAGTGTTGCAAACTATTCACGATTCAGACTAAGTAAAATATTGTGTATATTTATTTGATGACCGCAAAGACATTCTTGCAGATATAACAGTCATCATGAATGATAAGCTAAAATATAAAAATAAATAAGCTTCTCAGAGCTGGAAAAGAATGTGGTGGCTTTCAAAAATACCTAAGTTTGAGGCAGAAACTAAGATGCCTGGAACTTGTCTACAACACATCTGGGAACAGGAAAGATGCACCAGGAAAGCACAATCTTCTCTCATGGGATTTCCAATGCTTATAAATGTGATCATCATCACTGAAAAATACAATACAATAATTTTTTATGGGAACAAGCACTATCAAATCATGGAAATACAATACAATAAGGATGGAGGACCTTGTCTACTCCATAAAGCATACTCAAAATTATCAACTAAGCTTAACTCTATGAGGCTAACAAATACTAACTAATGACAAGATATAGACTTTACCTGAATGAACTAAATGATTCCTAAGAAGTTTAAAAATATAAAATGTATAGTCAATGTTCGAACCAACAAAGCACACTGTGTCAAGAAACTACTATGAGAATTACTTTAAAATTAAATTCATATAAAATTTTAGGCAAGGCACAATGCACACATAATAAAATATTCAATACTAAAATATAGTGACTAGTGGACTTTTAAAAGATTGCAAATTAAATGTGAGAATATTAATTCTCAATGCATATAAAAATATTTGTAGTTATTATTAATATAGCACTCATAAAACAAATGAATGGATACTCTCTGATAAACTTCTTTGGTAGATTTAAAATGAAACTAAGTGAAACATTCCCCTATAATAAACTAAGACTGTGATATTTAAATCTCTGTAAATGAAATTATAAAATAGATATTCACTTGTGAAATGCTTAATAAATAAAATAAATTTACCTGAGAATAAATTTACCTAGTATATTTATGCACAAAGTGTTACACAAAATATATAGCATAAATATTTTTATGGTTTCATTTTTTTTAAAAAACCATTCATAAAATAGACAATAAAAATAATAATACAGTAACTCAAGTTCATATTTCAGCTCCGTAATGGTTTTTCTGTTCAAAATATGTAGATAATTTATTCAGGCTAATTTATCTATCCGAGTTCGAAGCTTCAGTCAAAATATCTATAAACATGGCAATGATTTCCAAAAATGAAAATGTTCAATAGTTCTTTAAATAAATACTTTCATTTTCTTTCTTTAAAGATAATTTTTAAATATTAAAATAATAAAATAGGCCGGCATTGGAAAAATAAATTCTTCAGCTGAGTACATTTTTGTAGAATTCCAGGTTCAAATGCAGAATAATAATATATAGCTTTATTTCGATTTCATCATTCTCTTTTAGGCAAACATTTTTTTTAAAATACAGCTTTTTTTTTGTTTAGAATATTTTTTTATAATATTTCAAGATGTGTTTTATTTTATACAAATTTCCTTTTACTATTAAAGATGTTCCTCGGTTTCTGAACTAAGATTAACTGTCACAAAGTTACTTATAAGTAATGGCAAATATAACAATTTACTATTTACTTGACAGATACAAGTTCATTATTAATATTTGTAAATTATTTTGAAGTTTTGTTTCTAAATACCTTCTTTTCCCTACTGATGGGCATAAAATGAGAATTGTTATTTTAAAACACATATTTTCTTCTGTTTGTATTTAGCTAAAACTAATAATTTTCCATTCAGGTCAAGGTATAAATAATAACCTTTTAGTTAATCATTATTTATAAGTTCATCCTTAATTAAATGTAGCTTAAAACATTTTTGTCCAACTCTTTCCAGAATAAGATAATTACAATCTCATATACAATAAATTTTAAAGTTGGACATTAGAAAAAGTCGAGATTTAATTATAGAACGCTTAGCAAATACAGCTCATTCTTCTTTATCTTAATATAATATATTTTTCTTATCTAAATTTACTTTTAGAAACAATCATTATTATGGAAGAGCATATTTAAAGGTATATATCAGTTATTAATAGTGAAGCATCAAATTTAAAGTCAATTTTAATTTACAAGGAAGCTGACACATTTTTCATTATGTTTTTTTTTTTAAAATCATCATCTTTTAATTTTTTTTCTCACGTATATTTTTAATTTAATAGGATAAATACCAAGTATCCTACAGCTACAATAGTTCAGTGCATCAGAATGTTTAGCCATATATATAATTAATAATTTATGCTTTAATTTTACTTTTACTTTCAAATGAAAAAAACAAATATATAAAATGCACCTGAGATAAGAGACGCTAAATTTTCTTCAAACATTTTTTTACTATAATTTCATGTTCCAATTGAAATTAGAATATCAGAAAATGGTTACCTTTTAAATTCACTCATCCATGACTTCAAGACAACTTTAAATAGTTTTTTTTTTTTTAAAAAAAAAAAACTTTTACTTTTAAAATAATAAAGTTTCAAAAAAAATTACAACTTTTATTAAAGAAAAATTTCAGGATTCAGCCACATACATGAAGAAAATAAAATAAGCCCCTGAATGAATCCTGGATTAATATTTATATCTGATCATCTCTAATACTCCCACTTTTTTATATCAATTGGCTTAAAACCAATGAAATTATTTTTATGAAACTTTACTATTTTTGACAGTTCAGCTATGAAATCGATTTACTGACATAATTGATTTAATTATACCACACCACATGACTTAACAGCTGCAAAGTCAAAAGTTCATTGTTAACAAATATTATGTAATATTCTTAAATAACACTTTATAACACACAATAACACTGAATATAAAATTTAAAGCTATCCCTCTTTATTAAACTTTTAAATAGTTAAATAATTTTATTCATTCATTTGTTTTGCTTTTTTATCAATATTGGAATTAAATTATTTTTTTATCCATATGTTTATGTGACTTTCTTGCATGCACATACATATTCTCACATACGGGTAATCTATAAACATGACCTCACACTAATTGTTTAAAAGTTATTTTAAAACTACAAAAATAAAAAAGTTAATGAATCTTTAATTCAAAATAACTTTATAAGTGAAACGCTAATCTAAATTACATCTAATAAATATGCTTGAGGCTACAGCCATAATGAATATTATTTACGAAATCAATGTGCATTAAAATAAATTTATAATTACAAATATTATGCTGTTTTAATAACAATTTACAGATTATTTTAAACTTATTCCAATTTATTTACAATATCCAATTATTATAATTTAGACATTAAAATAAATTACACAATAGTTACTTTAAAATACATTTAATATTATTTATCAACTCACAACTATTTCTGATATTTCCTTCAATTGAAATTATTGTCTGACATCCCTTATCAAACTAACTCACATATACTATTAAAACATTTAGATATAATTCCATACATATTTAATAATTATTACAATACTACATAAGATTATCCTATTTTAATCATTAACTAAGTTAACTTCCACTTTTTATCATTATTTTTTTTAAAAATCAGAAAATTTCAAACAAAAGGTTAAGCTAAGATAACCTCGGGCACCTATTGGAATCAAGTAAAACTTCACTTAGGTACAATATATATATATATCAAAATTCACATAAATTATCTTATTTTTAGAAGTACTTTTGACTATACATCTTGTAGACCTTATCAACTGTATAACATTAAATAATCAAAATGAGACCTTTCACAATACCCATAGCTCAATTCAGATTACCCACAATTCTTTTATTTTAAAATTTGATGACTGCCGATTCATTAACATTTAACGATTTCTTGAAATAAGCAAGTTCATAATTACCTAGTATTTTTCACATTATATTTTGGGAATGTGGCTCCTTGCTTCATCTGCTGAATTGGTTATCAACCAATTGGATTTTTAGCTTCTTAATAGTTTTAGTTATTGATTGACTTCCTTCATTTATTGAGATAGACATTCTTGATGGCTCAGATTATTATGTGGGCATGACTTCTAACCAAAGGACTTCTGGTGTTATGAGGACCAGGATTGGAGACTGGTCTCATACCCTGTTAGCTGCTTAGTACCACATGATATTAATTGACTCACAAATCAAATATGACAAACAAAATCAGAGTTTGAATGATGATGAATACATTTTAGTTTTTTTATATCATCCCCTCTCATTGTCTCTTTTATCACTTCTAATTAATTTGTAAATTTTATTAATTATATTTCCATTGTTTTTTTAATCTGCATATCTGCTTAGATTAATGTAGCTTCTGGATAAGATATGGCTCTGAATTATTTTCCATTGTTTTCATTTATTGCACTTTATAGTTATTGTTCCCATTCTTTTATTTCTTGGTCAAGCAATCTTTAAGTAAATTTCAATTTATATGCTTTCCTATTACATTTTAACCCAATTTCACTTTTACACACACACATTTTCTTTACATAAAATTCATTTTAACATTTTATTTAATTACCCCCCCCCTTCTAATTGCTTTTTTTAAAACTACTAAACTTATACTAATAAATGACACAGCATTTTTACCTTTGGTGATCTGTGATTATAAAAAAAAAACTTTTTAATTCTTTAAATTAAACTTTTTCTTAAACTCAACTAAATTATACCTTTATTAATTAAACCTTTAATAATTTCTTTTTAATGAAATCTGCTTTAATCATTCTTGACAAATAATTCTGTAGCCCTTGTATTTCTTTAAGTTTTGTTTCACAACTCTCTAAGCTCCTTATAGATTTTTTTATTTAATTTTTTTTTTTAATAAAAAAAAATTATGAACATGTAATGCTGTTCAATGGTAGTACTATATATATATATTACTATTTGCAGGATATTCTGTGTAGTGAAAAAGCTAAATGCTGACGTTTCAGTACAATATCAAGTACCTTCCTCAGAGCGCTCTGAGGAAGGTACTTGATATTGTACTGAAACGTCAGCATTTAGCTTTTTCACTACACGGAATATCCTGCAAATAGTAATAATAATATGACATCTTTTAACCGTGAAAACAGAATTAATATATATATATATATATATGTGTGTGTGTGTTAATAAAGAAACTTGTTTAACCTCAAGTTAATTCCCAATTAGCAGTAATTGATAGTTTCCTGGTAACATTAAAAGATCATCTCTGTATACATGGATATAATCTCATATCTAATTTTTTATTATAATAACAATCCATGAAAATATTTAATTCAATATATATAATCTTTAATGGGAACTTATCACTAGCTCCAATCACGCTTTAATTTATAAATGCCAAAAGAGAAAGAATTCAAAATGGAATGTCTTTATTCCCAGATCAATTGGTTTCGAGCTTATGGCTCACCTCACTGGAGAGCTAGGACTCCCAACACTAGATCTAAAATACCAACTTAAAAGTCAGCACTTATCTAATATATTACTATCAATTTGAAAACCTGAATTTTTCAGACACATAAATGTCTTCAAATCCAATTTACAAAACAGATAGCTATATGGGTCTGAACTCAGTTCAATTTCATTAGTTCACTAGTGGTAAGCTTCCTCTAGTGAACATTTTAATACAAGCTTAAAAGCAAGTTACCTAATAGTCTTGTTTTATTAATATATATATGATCAATAGATGGAGCTTTACCAAAACCTCCGAACAAGCGTATTTTGTTTACATAAACATCAAAAGAGTCAGAATTCACTATCTCTTTCATTGGCTCTACCTTCAGATCAACTGATTTCAAGCTAATTTGCTATCATCAGTGAAGGGTAGGGACCAGAGAAACTAGATCTAAACACTAACTTTCAACGTTTATGAAACAAGTTCCTACAAATTTGCAAGCATGAATTTGTCAGACACGTAATGTCTTCAAACCCAGCCTAACAAGCCAGATAGCTACATGGGTCTGATATCAGTTCAGTTTCATCACATAGCTATCTGGCTTGTTAGGCTGGGTTTGAAGACATTACATGTCTGAAAAATTCATGCTTGCAAACTGGTAGGAACTTGTTTCATAAACGCTGAGAGTTAGTGTTTAGATCTAGTTTCTCTGGTCCCTACCCTTCACTGATGATAGCAAATTAGCTTGAAATCAGCTGATCTGAAGGTGGAGCCAATGAAAGAGATAGTGAATTCTGACTCTTTTGACATTTATGTAAACAAAATACACTTGTTCGGAGATTTTGGTAAAGCTCCATCTATTGATCATAAATGCAAGTGATAGCAAGTTACGTGATTTATAACTTGTTTTGTTTTTCATATATATATATATATATATGGATGTGAGTACATATAAGCACAGGCATAAAGTATACATAAAAATATTAGGATAATTTTCTTATTGATAAATTATTTTATAAAAGCAATAAAAATAAAAACACACGTAAGTGCATACTTACTGCATTTAACTGATCCTGTAATTGAACTTATAGTCCAATTGTATCGTCTGTAATAAATTTCAAATCCCCATGCTTTTGTGCATGGACCATCTTTATCATTGAGGACATCATAACAATGATCATGATTCTTGCAACATCTGAAAATGTATTAATAAATAGTAGTAATAATAGTAATTAAAACCAACTGCAGGTTTAAATAATGTAGATTTTATTATGTAGATAATTACTACTTATAGAAGATAAAATGAAACAAGGTAAATATTACTGACTGGTTTTTAATTATTTGCAATATTAGCGATGAAAAAAATTTGCAGATTAATTTAATAACTTATGTACAGCGGAGCTATCATGCTAGCGGTAATTAGTTGCCAAACAGCCTTGATAATGTTGTGAATATATGACCAGGGCCAATCAGATGGGGGACAGGAGGGGAAACTGCCTTGGGCCTCACAATATTAATGGCCTCAAAATAACAACTCAATATGTCAAACAAAAATATAGGAGAAGACAAACTGATATCACGGCTCATAGAATGGCCTTAATTTTGCAGTAAAATTCCCCAAAAAATATTTGAGAAAAACTTTTCCAAGCAGACATATCACAAGTCAAACATGTAAGCCAGTTTAAGGATGAAGTGCCAATTTGATGACTTAGCAACAAAAGTGACTGCAGTGCTCAATGCCTGGAAAAACTAATAATCTCAGCTCTGTCAGTCAGTTCTGTGATAACAGTGTTTTACGATACCAACAGTGCTAGAGTGAATCTACCATATCCAAATGCTATTTAGATCTGATCTGCTTGTTTCTGCAACTTGTAACTAACTGTTCCTGGAGTCCTGTTTTTGGCCCTCTAAGTAAAAGCTCTTATCCTCCCCCCCCCATTATCTTAATTTTAAATTTTGAAGGGCCTTTAAAATATTAGTTGACCTGGGCCTCACATTTTCTCTGAAAGATCCTGTATATAATGATATATAATGTTCAATATTCATTTAAACACACACACATATAAAGTTTTTATGCACATATATTTATACACATATTTTAGTTAATTAAAACAAAAATAATTAAAAATGCAATAGATAAAAGAAAATTTCAAAAATCTCTTATGCTTTAAAAATTCAAATTACTCTGTGGTTGAATTTCTAAATTTTTAAAAACCTTTTGTAAATGAATGCTAAAAGATTTTTAGAGAGACTTTTTCGCAAGAATAATGGATGAAGTCTAAAAGATAATAATAATAAAAACTTGCCTAAACAAATTCTTTTAATACTTTAATTAAATTTCCTTAACAGAATAAGATTGGTTATCTTAATATAAAGCTGAGCACTGATTTTATAGATGTGTGGGGATAGTAATCTGGACCAACTGATGATTTCTAGTTTAGCGTGAAATATGTATATTAGTGATTGTTTTTTCTTTTCAACATGCGTATGATCAGGTGGGTCAGCAATATGAGATGGCATGGGTCATGTGAAAGCCTGAGTTCAAATCCTTATATATTATATTATATATTGTAACAGTCAAAATTCATCTATCTTGCTAACACACTGCAGAATTTAAGCCCCAGACATGGAACTCAACACTAGGAAAGGTTGCCTCCTAGAAATGCTAACACACTGCAGAATTTAAACCCCAGACATGGAACTCAACACTAGGAAGGATTGCCTCCTAGAAATCCAAAATCTAAGCTCCATAAAGCTATCTATGTGACAATGCATCTGATGCTACTAATAGTATCATTTCTTGCCGGTGCCGGTGGTCAAGAAAAAACAAGATTCTAAAATTAAAATAGCCCTAGGTTCATCTAACAATAACTTATAGATGTGCCAAAGATAAGCCTAATATGGGTATTAATTTAGATTGCAGCCTGGATAAAGAAACAAAAATAACTATTTAATTACCACACTATTTATTGAAACATATAAAGTTATAAAGTATGCCCTCCAGATTTGATAGCAAAATAAATCAATATATAATATTTGTACTTCTTACTTGAGTTATTTTATATTATAATGTGTTTATGATATTACACAGTAAGTATGTGCAAGCTATGCAAGGTATTAAAGCAATTTAAACGACTAATTAAATGTGAACAGGAAATCTTAAATTCATAAGAATGAAGCTCATGTGAATGTTGATTCTAATTCTAAAATAAAGCTATGCTACACATTACTGGGATTCATGTAATCTAATTTAATATGTCCTTATGGGAATATGCAGTGATGTTAGTGAGATAAAGTGTGAAGGATGGAGTATGATCAGTTGGAATCACAGCTTTACCAGAAAACAATTAAATAAAACTAAATTTGGGTTTGATATGCATTTTTCCATTTACCTGTGATATTTCTAGTCCTTACACAGCCCAAACCTGGCCCAAACCAGGAGCTTTGTGACTGTTTGAGGGCAAATGTGAATAAATTCCCCAGTAAGACATTTATGTCACACTCTAATAGGAATCGCGGAGTAAAACAGGGACAAGGACTCAGCTGTAGATAAATTTGGGTTTGATATGAATTTTTCCATTTACCTGTGATATTTCTAGTCCTTACATAGCCCAAACCTGGACCAAACCAGGAGCTTTGTGACTGTTTGAGGGCAAACATGAATAAATTCCCCAGTAAGACATTTATGTCACACTCTAATAGGAATCATGGAGTAAAACAGGGACAAGGACTCAGCCGTAGAAAACTTTGGGAAAAGTATCATGCAATTAATTTTAAAATATATATAAAAGGGTGGTTCACAAAAAGGCAGAATAGCTCACTCTTAACTTTATTTTATGGCCAGCCTCTCTCAACAAAAATTTAAATATATATAAAAAAAACTATTTTAAAATCATTATGTGATACGTGAAATAATTATCTTAAAACAGTTAGTAAAAGGGAGGGGGAATGCATGCTTGCAATTGGTAATTAATATGGCAACCAAACATTTATAAAAGTTCCCTACGCAACTCGCACAGGCTTGAAAGAATAAATTTAAAAAATCACATTATAATAAGGTATTTATATAAAAAGAAGGTAATTCAAGTAGAAGTGTAACATGCATTAAGGAAGGATTAAATGAATACATATGATAAATACATAATATGAATTATATTATTGAAGATAGTTATAGCTTAAAGTTTACGAGATCTTGCGTTACATTTGTAATTACCTCTTTGCAAAGGCAGCCCATACACATTTCCCAAAATTTAAATGGAGTTCTTGCACAAACTTTTGGTTTCTCTTCTATGATCACAGATTTTACAAGCAGCATAATTCAGGATGTTTCAAAATACAGCTTCCATGAGCAGCATTACTTCCGATGGTTGCCAGCATTTCAAGCACAATAACAGGACTTTGGATGGAGAATGATGGCTGTGAGAAAGCCATTCCAAGGGAAGATGCCCACTGCCTTTTACCCCATCATTTTAAAGTTGACCACTACAGGAATTTCTGGATATAGGTCACTTATCATAGAGAATCCAATAAGGTGATTTCTTTGACCAACTTCTTTTTTTCTTTCTTTAAACTTGTTATTCTAAACTTTAAAACTTATTTCAAACTTATAACTCAGATTTTAGATAATTAAAATTTATATTAATATGTCTAAAACTTATTTCTTAGATAACTACAAATATTATATGCACATTCCCATATATTCTGATCCAATTTATTTAATTAAAATTTGCTCACTAAATTGTTATCTTATAATTAACCAAAAAAAAAATCCACTAGTGAAATGGGTGTAAACAGTTTAAAATTAGCAACTATTGTTCTCTTTTCTCACCCTCATTGATTTTTAAAAAAGAAAATGGCTAATTCTAAAATATAAAACTTACTTAAAACTTATTTTCAAAATCTTAATGTTTAAGACTATTTATAAGTGACCTTATTTTATTAAATGGTAACACATCTTTTATTATTATTTTTTTTCCATGTGTCATAGCATCAGCCGGGAAGTGAACCCGCAACCTGGGCAACTGCTTGTAAGGCAGTCGCATTGACCTCTCGACCACCAATGCTTGAAAACACATCTTTTATTAAATGAAAATCTAAAACAAAATGAAGATAATATCCCTTAAGTAAATAAATCCAAACAACAACTTCATAATTAAAATATTATTTTACTTAAAGTTTTAAATCTATTATTGCAGTATGTGGGTAAATGAAAATATGTGATCTACTTTTGTTGTACGAGTATATGCATAAATATACTTGACGGTTTGAAAATAAAACTGTTAAGAAAATTTAATTGTTATAAAACCCCTGGGTACGCCATTAGAAATATAAATTTAAGTGGGATTTCAGTAAATATACAAAGTACGCACACACTATGATAAAATTAGGGTTGTAGGTAAGAGGAAGGCAAAGTGAAAGTAAGATTTGCAGGGCATATCTTACTGTTTCAATATGTGCAGCTGTGTGTAAGCCTGTACAGTGTATTAATTAACAGAATAAGAGAATTTCTAAATAGAAAGTATATATATATATATAACACTTCTAAATAAACCTGCTGTATAATATTATTAAAATTATGCTTACATTTGATACATTTCTTATAAGATGTGTCAGGGATTCGAACTCAGACTTTCACATAACCCTCAACTCTCCATGACATCTCATATTGCTGACCCATCTGATCACCCACATGTTGAAAAGATAAATAATCACTAATATTCGTATTTTATGCTAAACCAGCAATCATCAGTTGGTCCAGATTACTATCTCCACACACACACATATATAATCAGTGTTCATCTTTATATTAAGATATCCAATCTTCATACTTTAATGTAGAGGCTTCAAACTCCTCCAACCCACAACTCTTTAGACATCTATTTCATTGACAATCTGATGATGGAATGTTCAAAAGCCATGTTTGTGCCAAGGTTGTCATCCTACCTATGTTGACATTAATCATTCCGACCTCTTATATACCAGAGAATAATGCATTTACATACATATGTGAGAGATGGACAGACCTTTAACATACTATGTTTCAATATGTAATCTTGGCACTAACATGGGCTTTGAATGTTCCAACATCAGATTTTCAATAAAATGGATGGCTGAAGGGTTGTGGGTTGGAGTAGTTTGAAGTCTGTCCATTAAAGTATGAAGATTGACTATCTTAATATAAAACTGAGCACTGACTATATATATGGGTGGAGACAGTAATTTGGACCAACTGATGATTACTGGTTTAGCATGAAATACATATATTGGTGATTATTTATCTTTTCAACATGTGTATGATCAGGTGGGTCAGCAATATGAGATGGCATGGAGAGTTGAGGGTCATGTGAAAGTCTGAGTTATATGAGATGGCATGGAGAGTTGAGGGTCGTGTGAAAGTCTGAGTTCGAATTCCTGATACATTACATTACATGTGCAGATGTGTATAAGCCTATACAGTGTATTAAATTATAGAGATGTGGTAAAAGTTGAGGTTGATAAAATACAAAAGATAGAATATCGGAGTGAAAGTATAATAAAAATTTTAGTTTTTTAATATTTTTTATTATAAATATTTTTTAAGTGATAAACTAAAGGCATGATTAATTCCTCTTCATATATGAAAGAGATATGGGTGACATTAAACACAATCTTAATGCACTTTGAGTAACAATGACTCTAGACCAGCTCTTCCTAAACATTTTTCATTCACGATCTTCAATATTTTTCAGCATTGAACGATATTTGGATTTAATATACATTAAAGCTGAAAAAGTCATTTTACATAAGTATGTGGTGCTGAATGGCAGAAGAATATTTAATGCCATTTCAGAAATTGTGAGAAATAACTCTTAGCTCCATTCCAGAATTCAGTCAAGGATTTTTGTGGGAAAATCAAGTTTTAAGTTTGTAAAATTTCGTTTAAAAATCTTCAACGTAATACAATTTGCTTTTGTTAATGTGCATAAGTAATATCATTGGCACTGAATGATGCCACAGAGTCAATAGTTATGTGAGCATGGGATATTTAGCTATTCTTGTTTCTCTACAGTGCAAATAAATTTTTGTTTTTATTTAGAATGACCACTAAAATATTCTGTAATTAACATTTATAAATCAACATATAAATATTTATTACAAAAAAATATAACAATAAAAGAAATATTATTTTAAATATTTGCCATGATGAGTGTTAGGTTGAATACATGAAAATTTTTTTTCTCCAATTGTCATTACATGAAAAATTGATATAAATGAATGTCAATCTATTCAAGATATTATTTATCAAACAGTAGTTAGTAAAAACAAAGAATATATTAGATCTTTTAACAATACATTAGTATGGAAAAATAAAATGTTTGTGTGATTGCTAAATCTGAAATACTCTGTTTTCTTTGGTTTTTGGTAGCGTTACTGTAATTAAATACCTCTGCTTAAGAATTTTCTGGGTTGTTACTGACTGGCATCTTTTCTAATCAGTATCCCAACTTTTTACTTTGTTATCCGAAGTCAATAATTAAAAACACCTTAAGATTTTGAAAACAATTAGTTTGAATACTGGTGTCAGTCAAACAGTAGATCAGAAGCTACACATTTATCTGCCTTCAGTTAAGTTCAAATAAGTGTAAAAGGTAGTACTGAGTACACCTGTATAAATGCAGTGCCTTTTATCAGAATAAAACCAATTATCAATTGTAGAAGTATAGCTGCACTACCACCTCAATGGGGTTGTTTATATTGTAGTTCTAGAGTGGAAAGGTAAATGGCACTACTACATTATTTAATTAGTGTATAAAAATCAAAGGTGTTTAGTAGATTTGTGTACATGCTTATTAATTGATAAAAATGATAGATTAATATTTGGTAAATCTCATAAAGTGATACCTTATCTATAAAAAAATTATGCCGCAAACACATCTGAATATGTTATTAGAATGTATTATATGTTTATTTCATGAAATATACTCATATTCTTAATCATTCATATTTGATCATCATAAAATTATTTATAGGCAGATTAAAATCATTAGTGATGTCTTATTTATATCATCATCATTATTTTCAATGAACAACCACTGCAGGATAAATGTCTCTTAAATTTAATACAGTTTCTCTGGTACATCACCTATTTTCTCCATATCACCAAGCTTTCTTATTTTATCTATCTATATTATTTGCAACTTTTTTCTAGATCTATTACAATCTCATAGTATCCAGTATAAGATGTCAACTGTTCATTTATTACCACATCTTTTTGATATCCAAGCCAGTACCATTTCAGTCTCTCAATTTTTTCCACACTGCTAATGATACTTATTTGTTCACTTGTCCATATATTTCACTTTTAGTGATTTCTTATTACTTCCAGCATATTACTGTTAGGTGTGCAAATATCAGATCGATAAGTAAAAGACTTGGACATAACATCTTTCACAAATTATATATATATATAAAGATGTGCATAGAGGCTAAATGTTCATTGGTTTAAAATATAAGGATGTTTTTAATGTTTCTTTTTGTGTTACAAATAGCATTAATATGTTAATGACTAATTATAAAACTATCATACCTGTCAAGCAGAAAAGTAATGTAAATCATTTTTTTTGTGGATGTATGTTATCATATATAGGTAAACCAATGTGGAATCTCGAGAAAATATTAAAGGAGCATCAATTGTTATACAAGCATGTAAAAAGTAAAAATAATAATTCAATGACTTCATCAGTTTTTTTGGATCATGAAAGGACATGTACATATAAATTTAAGTTTGACCTTGAAAATGTTAAGATTCTTCATGAAGAGAGAAACCATAATAAAAAAAATTAAGAAGGCAATTTTAATAAATAGAAATAAATTGAATATAATTAATAGACAAGCTGATAACATTAAAAGTTGAAATTCATGGGATTTGAGTTATGACATTTGTTTCCATTATGCTTTTTGATTTTAACAGCAATTGAGAAAGGTTAAGAAATTAACAGAAAGTCTTTCTGCAGATTGAAAGACTATATAATAGTTAATTAATATTATATATATGTGTGTGTGTATGTGTGTGTAACTGAATATTTATAAATATAGTAATTATATATATAAATACAGTAATTATATATATATATACTAAACATTATCCATAATTTCATTTACATCCATATCCTTAATATTAAAAGAACTTTGAACTTAATATTAAAAGATATTTTAAGTAAGTTAATTGCTTCAGAATAATAAATTTTCAATAATAAAGATTCTTTAATTCTTCTTTTGATTTCATTTCTCTCAAAGATGACAACCTTAACTCCATCAAAATTAATAGTGTGGTCTATATCTTTTGTATGGATATATAAAGCAGAACTGAGATATTTTATTTCTAACTTTACTTTTATGTACCTCTATTCTTTCTTTTAAACTCAACTACTCTGACTTATATATACCTTCTTACAAATACAAAGGATAATGTATACCCTCCAAGAATAGACTTTCTATCAAAAAATTCCTTTGTATTATTTAATAAATTACTCAAAGTAATACCCCCTTTTTAAGCAATTTTTTTTATTCCAAACAAATTCCATTTTTACATACAATTCTATAAGAAAATAACTTAAAGGACAAGGGAATAAAATTATATTTTTCTTTACCCTTCACATTATTACAATTACTATAAAATAAAATACTTCTAATAAATTCAAATAATGTTTATAAAATTGACTTTTTTGATACAAACTACCTCATTACAATTATTTAATATCTTATTTCTATAACAATAATTTCTTAAAGCAACTACTTTATGAGATACAGATTGATAGCTATCAGATTTAATTATAGATCTTAACTATTTGCTCTTAATATATTTAAAAATTCTTTTAATATTAAGGGTGTATGGTATATAAGTACAATTATGGGTAATGTATATTATAAATCTGTTGTTATTTTATTGTCCTTTACACCTGAGAAGTCTTCTTGTAGCAGTGAAATCATTGGTTGGGTTTTAGAGTTTATTTTCTTAGGCTAGTCTTGTTGAGTTATGAATTTGGAATAATTTTGATTATTTTATTGATTAGTTTAGCTTTAGACTTTATATATATATATATATATATATATATATATATATATATATATATATATATATATATATATATATATATATATATATATATATATATATATATATATATATATATATATATATATTGTAACTTAATAAAATATGATAAAATAAATTTTCTTGGGGGAAAATGAGTGAAATAACTGCTAGTATGCCTCTCTATAAATTTTTATAAGTTTTTACTTATATGTATATGGTCTATCTGGATGCCACTAGGCTATATAAACTTAGATAAAGTTACATTATATACCTACTTATAGATGTACCTGGTTTGAACCGATTTGGTACATTATTTATAACAGAATATAGGATTTTTCATTTTAGAACTATATCACATTTGCACTAACATTAAGAAAAAAAAAATCCTTATTATTTTTTATTGTGCAAATAAATTATCAGACACAATTATTATATAAGATTTTAATATCATAAGTGCATATTTAACACTATCACAAGTCTTACTGGCCTCTGATTAAGATTTATCAGTGGCAATTCACTAAACCTTGAGTGACATTTAATGATCTTTGATGGTAGTCATTATCTCTAATGAAGGTTCATAAATAATAAACAAATACAGTGAAAACCATTATTCATATGGCCATTTAATACATTTATTTAGGCTATTGATTAATAAGATGATGATGATGATAATGATACTTTCAGCCACAGCTTTAGAGTTAATTCACAATATAAATTTTATCTTTTATCAACCTATAATTATTTAACTAAAATATTATATTTAAATTATGACTTAACGATTGATATTCATCAGTGATGATGATGGTCATAACCGATCTCACAAAACAATGATTAACTCTTAAGAAAGATATATGCCTTTTTTAATAAAACAAATTTAACATTTATTACTGATTAATCATTAATAATACAGAGAGAAAATTTACAAAATTAATAATAATAAATTGTTTACATTTAAATAGTAACAATAATAATAATAATCATACCAAAAATCTTCCCCCTTTTCCTTAATGAAAAGTAAACTCAATGTTCATATTACATAGTGTGATGGGTGTGCATTAATTTCTCTAGTCGATAAATAAAAAAATCTCATACCCTAGAAATACTTTTATTGAAAAAATAAACACTCTATGCACTCACATACTCGCCTGTTGTGCATAACTTATATTTTTATATTTATAAATTTAAACATAATATTAAAAAGAGAAATGAGTAGAGAAAGATTAGCTAGATCTTAGAGATAAGAACATTCAGAGAAATCAGCTTCAAATTACCTATCTGATTTTTCACCAAACTAGGTCATTAATTACTTTAAAAATCCATCTCTCCTAATGCTAAATTTCTACCAATTTTTAACATTCATGCTCAACAAATATACATGTAAGCATAATTATATTACTAGGTGTGTGTATATGTGTCAATTCCCATTATGAATAAAAAACTATTAAATCCTTTTGACATACAAAATAAATCAACATTTAAATCAATACACAATAAACACATTTTATAAAAAATAAAATACATATATAAATGGTTACTTGTAATAATTTAAGGATACATAATATCTATAGAACAATATTTATTATTATTGAAAATCTCTAATAATTCATTCTCATTTTAAAATTTAAAGAGAGAGATAAATGGATTTATTATTAAAAGATTTGTTAATAGTTATTGATAAAAATATAATTAAAATTTATATTACCAGTGCTTCTTTTACTCTCTGATGTAATGACAGTTTCAAAGAGTCCAAGGAATTTCATTTTAAAGTCAGCTTGTTGACAGTTTAGAATTTGAAATCAGCCACAGACCAATATGTAACATGCATAGATTTACCAATTACAGCAGTTTACTGGAACAGTCCTATTTTGGCTTGGGCTTGCAATACTTTTTACTGTGATGATGATGAAATAACTTTCTTCTATAGGGACCATTTTATCATTGAGATAGTGTCTTCATTTCTTCTGGATATAGTTACTTTTGATAGACAGATGGATATTTCTGCTTTCTATATGTTTTAACCTTTTCAGCAATAACATGGTTTCACAAATTTCAGTATTTTACTTTGTAGTTCTTCTCTGGATTTAAAGGCAGCAAAGGTAAGGCAATAAGTTTTTTCTTTCACATTTGGGAATCAGTTATAAGATGTTTTAAATACTTTAGATTTAAACTCTTCTAATGTGCATATGTTTCCTGGGTAGGCCATTGGAACCAAACAAAATACTTTTACCCCAACATATTCATGTAGAAACCTTTAGAAAAATGTGTGGTTTCTGAAAAACAATCAAATTTATTCTCCCCTCTTTTCTTTCTTATTATCAGACTATATATGTGCTCTGTTCTATGACATCACACATATTTTTGTTACTAAAAGCACATGGTCAGTTATAAACTGCATTCCATTAATGGTCTGTCTTAAATCTTTTCTGTCAATTGTCAATTTTTTTCTAAATTTATTATTGAGTCTGGTCCCCCAAAACATCTAGATTTCCTGGCAATTACAATGTGATCAATGATCCTTTGTCTTTATTTCTCTACATGGCCTTTTGATTGTTAACCCTGACCATTTTATCTCGTCTCACTAACCTTTGACATTAAACCTTTAACTCTTTCAGACAAAATGAAATAAGTTGATTCTAAATAATATAACTGTTTTAAAAAGGAAAAATTATTTAAGTAAAACCTTTTCTTTTAATATATCTGTAACTGTCTCTAAGTCTATGTTTGTAAATACAGACACACACTGAGCCATACCCAAATATATAAAACTTTCCTATTAAAAATATTCCAAATGATTTAAAAATCTATAAATTAAAATTCATAAAATAAATCAGCAAGACTGTTAGAATCAAACTATGATTAAATAAAGAATATTATAATCTATTAAATATAAATTAACTTTAAAGAACATTAATAAGCAAAGCCAGAAAAATGATTAATTGAATAGTTTGTATCCACAGACAACTTTATATGTGCTTTAAAATTCTAACTTTTAAGTACAACTATTAAGCCATTCAAGGTATATATTATCCCTTTTACTAACACAAAGTTGAATAGAGAGAGAAACAGATATTTCTCCCACTCTCTGTCTGACGTTTTGGATACTTAGTCAAGTAGGGTTTAAACTCAATGCCCTACAGCTTTTCCTTCTATACAAAGAAAATGTAATGATCATTAGTCACAGGCTAAATTGGAATGTGTACTATATATATATATATATATATATTCTAATATTCTCACAGATAAATGATGAATTCATAGTATTATTTACAGGAGCTTCCATGTAATAAAAATATAATAGCTAAATAGCTGACATTTCAGTATAATAACAAGTACTTTCCTCAGAGTTTTTTTCTCAAATCATAAGAATGTGTGTGGTGAGATTTTAAATCATTATTTTTTTCACTTATTTTCTTTTCCTTTTCTCCAATAGCTTTTTTCAAAATACTGTTAATTTCCTTTAATTCACACTTTTTATTTATGCTCTTTTGTCTTTTAAAACACTTTATAGCTTCCCATAGCCGTCTCTGGTCATATTGTTCAATTTTTACTAGAATGTGTTTAATTAAAATTGATGTCATGGGAAGTGAATGGATTTGTGGGTAATGTTTAATATTATATATATTGTGTAGTTTTTGTAGTTCTTTACACTTGAGAAGTCTGCTTGTAGCAGTGAAACCTTTGGTTGTGTTTTAATATTATTTTTTGCTGGTCTGGCTGGATTTTGAATTTGGGGTAATTTTAATTATATATTGACTAATATATATATATATATGTCATATTATTATTACTATTTGCGGGATATTCCGTGTAGTGAAAAAGCTAAATGCTGACGTTTCAGTACAATATCAAGTACCTTCCTCAGAGCGTCCTCTTTCTCAAATCATAAGAATGCATGTGAGATTTAAAATCGTTTTTATCATTTTCTTTCTCCTCATATTTAAATTCTATTGGTTGAGAAGTTTTAAAATTTATTTTCTCTTCCAATAGTTTCTTCCAAATGTTGTTAATCTTCTTTAACTCACACCTTTCATTTATGCTCTTGGGCCTTTTAAAAATCTCTATAGCTTCTCTTAGCAATCTCTGGTCATATTGTTCAATTTTTGCTAAAATATTTGTTTTTTCAAAATTGATATCATGATTTGTTAATTTAATATGAGAATAAATAGCTGATGAATTGGATTTTTCTCTCACTGCCAGAATGTGTTCTTCCTTTCTAATATTTATTCTACGATTAGTCTGTCCTATATATGTATGTGGACAGACCCTACATGGAATTTCATACACACCATGACACTCCAAAGCAATTTTATCTTTAGGAAGAGGAAATATTTCACTAATTTTTTTATAAGTAGTGTAAATTGTGTGAATATTATTATTCTTTAAAATTTTACCAATTCTATCAGTTACTCCTTTAATATATGGCAAAGTTGTCTTAATTTTTGATTTATCAAAATCTTTTTTCTTTTGATATGTATAAGCCCTATTAATAATTTTGTAATTAAAAACATTATGAAGAAGCATTTTATTAGTAGCAAAAAGGTCCCGGTGAAAATGGCTATCATCAGAAAGTCTCTTTGTTCTATCCAATAGTGTCTTTGCCACTGAAAATAGTTGTGCAGGATGGTGATGAGAGGAAAAATGCAGATATCTCCCAGTGTGTGTTGGTTTTTTATATATACCATGGGATAAAGAACCATCTTCCCTTCTTTCAATCAAAACATCTAAAAAAAGGTAATTGATTATTATTTTCTATTTCCATGGTAAATTTAATATTGTTGTGAAGAGAGTTTAAAAAATTAAAAAAGTCATCAAGAGCATGCTTGCCATGAGGCCAAATAACAAAGGTATCATCAACATACCTCAGCCATATAGATGGTTTTTTAACTGCTAAAGTCAAAATTTTATTTTCCAAATCCTCCATAAAAATAGAAGCTAATGCTGGAGAAATTGGTGAACCCATAGCTAGACCTGATGTTTGTTTATACATCTGCCCATCAAAAACAAAAAATGTATTCGATAAGCAGTGTTCAATCAAAACCACAGCAAAAATTAGGCAATTGAATATTTTTTAAAACTTGAATCGCTTCATTTACAAGTACACTAGTAAAAAGTGAAACAATGTCAAAACTTACCAAAATATCATTCTTAGTCAATCCGGGATATTAAATTGACTAAGAATGATATTTTGGTAAGTTTTGACATTGTTTCACTTTTTACTAGTGTACTTGTAAATGAAGCGATTCAAGTTTTAAAAAAATATTCAATTGCCTAATTTTGCTGTGGTTTTGATTGAACACTGCTTATCGAATACATTTTTTGTTTTTGATGGGCAGATGTATAAACAAACATCAGATCTAGCTATGGGTTCACCAATTTCTCCAGCATTAGCTTCTATTTTTATGAAGGATTTGGAAAATAAAATTTTGACTTTATCAGTTAAAAAACCATCTATATGGCTGAGGTATGTTGATGATACCTTTGTTATTTGGCCTCATGGCAAGCATGCTCTTGATGACTTTTTTAATTTTTTAAACTCTCTTCACAACAATATTAAATTTACCATGGAAATAGAAAATAATAATCAATTACCTTTTTTAGATGTTTTGATTGAAAGAAGGGAAGATGGTTCTTTATCCCATGGTATATATAAAAAACCAACACACACTGGGAGATATCTGCATTTTTCCTCTCATCACCATCCTGCACAACTATTTTCAGTGGCAAAGACACTATTGGATAGAACAAAGAGACTTTCTGATGATAGCCATTTTCACCGGACCTTTTTGCTACTAATAAAATGCTTCTTCATAATGGTTTTAATTACAAAATTATTAATAGGGCTTATACATATCAAAAGAAAAAGATTTTGATAAATCAAAAATTAAGACAACTTTGCCATATATTAAAGGAGTAACTGATAGAATTGGTAACATTTTAAAGAATAATAATATTCACACAATTTACACTACTTATAAAAAAATTAGTGAAATATTTCCTCTTCCTAAAGATAAAATTGCTTTGGAGTGTCATGGTGTGTATGAAATTCCATGTAGGGTCTGTCCACATACATATATAGGACAGACTAATCGTAGAATAAATATTAGAAAGGAAGAACACATTCTGGCAGTGAGAGAAAAATCCAATTCATCAGCTATTTATTCTCATATTAAATTAACAAATCATGATATCAATTTTGGAAAAACAAATATTTTAGCAAAAATTGAACAATATGACCAGAGATTGCTAAGAGAATCTATAGAGATTTGTAAAAGGCCCAAGAGCATAAATGAAAGGTGTGAGTTAAAGAAGATTAACAACATTAGGAAGAAACTATTGGAAGAGAAAATAAATTTTAAAACTTCTCAACCAATAGAATTTAAATATGAGGAGAAAGAAAACGATAAAAACGATTTTAAATCTCACATGCATTCTTATGATTTGAGAAAGAGGACGCTCTGAGGAAGGTACTTGATATTGTACTGAAACGTCAGCATTTAGCTTTTTCACTACACGGAATATCGCGCAAATAGTAATAATAATATGACATCTTTTATCCGTGAAAACATTAGAATTAACATATATATATATATTAGAACGATTATCTATATATATATTAGAAGGATTATATATATTGTACTGGTCGATGCCTACCCTATGGATTCATATCCTGCTCACAGAATCGAACATAAAGTTACTGTCGCACATCAGAATACGGCATCCTAATACACTCAATATTAAACTCTAAAATTAATCACTAAAAGTTGATTAGTTGAATTTTTAAATGAGAGATCAAACCAAAGCTGGTTATATTACCTGATCTCTCCTTTACCAAAACTCTATTGCCATGTTTATTGATATGACGATCTTGAACATTGCATACCTTTGAAAGGCAGCCACTTTTGGAAAGAGAACATCTCTTCCAAAAGGATTTAACACTATCAACAAAATATAAACAAATAATTAAAGAAAAGATATCCACATGACAACAAACTTTTAATAAACTGATAAAGTAGTAATCCATAGGCTTAGCTCAATCATATCTTTATCTCAGGTAAATAGTGGATTATGCTATGCTTGGAAGAGAGAGAAATAAATGAAACACTCATAATTAAATAATTTAAAACAAAAGGAATACATGGGGATAAAGAATAAGAAAACAAAGAAAGACAAAGTTTCTGGAAATGATAGAATTATTATTGATATTTTTAAAGAAGTAGGCGAAAAAATAGAAAAATTGTTGACAAAGTTATATAATAACTGTTTAAGTAATAAAGATTTAATAAATGATTGTAAGTATGCAGTAGAAAGTTTGGTAATTTAAAAAAGATGATTACTAATCTTTTCTTTCAATTCTACCAAGATAATTACAACTTGTCACAATGAACTTTAGGTTCAAAACAATATAAGGAACCAGATCAATTTGAAAAGTGGGTTTAGCACAGTGGATCATATTCAAGAATTGATAGAAGTTATAGATAAAAACAATGAACATAAATTGCCATTATCTTTCAATTTGTAGATTATGAGAAAGCATTTGATTTTATAAACGTTTCCACAGTGATTAAATCAAGACATAGACTCTGGATATTTCCATATTATGAAGAATATTTATCAAAATGCATGAGCAATGATTAGTTTATATACTGACATTAAGACCATTAACATGCATGATGTCATTCTATATTTCAAATTTTTTTAGCACTTTTACAAAAAATTATTTGTGGATTAAAATGGAAAGCTAAAAAAAGACATGGACATTCTTTAAGTCATCTAGAATTTTCAAATGATGTGGTCATTTTTGCAAATAATGCTTCAGAGATTTAGAAATTGTTGAAGAGTTATCATATGAAAGCAAGAATATAAGTCTAAGAATAAATACTAAAAAGACCAAAGTAACGTGTAATGGATTTTTTTAGAAGATGAGAATATTGATAATCATGAATTATAAGAAGTTAATAACTACAAATACCCTGGTCCAATGATTAATTCAGATAGAAACAAAGGAAGAAATTTATTATAGAATTAAACCTGGATAAAGTATTTTTGGCAGAAACAATTTCATATTAAAAAGAAAATATTCCCATGTGCTTAAAAATGAAGGTTTTTAATAGATATGTTTTACCAGTTCTTATTTTTGGATTCAAGAATTAGATAGTTATTAAAAGAAAAGTAATACGGAGATTTCAGACCACTCATATATTGGGAATAGTAAGAAAGAATTGAAACATAATACTTGGATGACCGTATTAGTGACATCAGTGTAAGCATTAAGAAACTATATGGAGTTGGGTTGGACATATTTCTAGAAGGAATGATAGTAGCTGGACAGTGAAATCTTAAACTGAATCCCCAAAATAGAAGATTTAGAAAAAAAACATGTGAAATGGTTAGTTCAATTAAAATTTTGTTGCCAGGATATGGGGAAAAAGAAGACATGGTTTGAAAAAATTGCATTAAACTTGGAGAGACTTTAATTCTGCTATATATTAATAATAATTGAAAATGATGAAGAGTTGTTTTAGTTAAATAATGATCTAATAGAGGGCGCTTTAATGCACTCAGTTATAGTAATAAAAGTATTTAATATAGCTCAAGTTTTTCATGTCTACTTACAAGTCTACTGAATCTACCACCACACCATCTCCTCCTGGACCGCACCAATTTCCATAACCCGCATAGTCAAAAGGATTTCTTCCAGTAATTATGTTAATCATTTTTCCAAAGTTGGCTAGACTACGGCGGTGCCTATTGCTATCAGTAGATGCTACAAATTATATAAAATTATTTTAAAAATTGAAATATTATTGTAATTCTATGTTTTAGTTTAATTTAATACTATTTTAGTTCAGCAAATCAAAAAAAGTAACATGAAATAAACAGTGATGCATAAAATAAATATGAGTAATAAATGAATATCACGAAAGATTGCCCAATTCTGATCTTGCTAAAACATTTCTCTTCATTGAATATGTAAACTCGAGTAATCAATGAACAGAACACATATGTTGCTGTAATAATCACACTGCCAATCCAGTTTATGACTTTTGCATTGACTAGAGAGGTCTTAGGATTCAAAGTTGGAACTAATATACTTATGTACAAAGCAGAAACCTTTTATTTCTTTATAATTTAGCATAATTGCTTGAAATTCAAAAGAGTAGTAGATTCTCTATACAGTGGTGCCACTCAGCGAAACATTGACTAGAGAGGTCTTAGGATTCAAAGTTGGAAGGTGTATACTTATGTATAAAGCAGCCACCATTTACTTCTTTATAATTTAGCATAATTTCTTGAAATTCAAAAGAGTAATGTGATGTGGTGTACTGTGGCTTCTCCTTAAATGGAGTCAAGAATCTTAGCAATTATGCCCAGATAAAACTGTTAGCCACTTTATTTTCCATTCCCCACTCTAAGTTTTTCCATATTCTGCTCCATCCTATTTCCACAACATAATTCTTGTCAATTCTATGGCCTTTATATCTACCCCCCCCCTATCTTTTCCCAAACCCAGCAAACCAATAATTCACTTTCTGTATAATCACTTTTTTTCATATTTATTCTTCCATAACTTCATTATATGTACCCTTTTTGTTTTCAAGCATTTACATACAATTAACAAATGACTAATATTTTCTATTCCTTCCTTATATAATTTACAAAATAAATCACCCATATTTTTCCATTTACATGTATATTCTCTTATTGCTGAAGACCCAGTTCGAGCCTTAAATAATAAACTACTTTCCTTACTATTATCATATATTAACTTGCACCTAATATTCTGTTTATTTCTATATATATTTAAACTCTTTTTTCTCTCCATACTATTTCTCCATCTCTCTAACTCCCTATTCTTTATCAATAAATCTATTCTTTTATCCCATTACTTACTACTATAACACTCAACAATCCTCTTAACACAATCACCCCATCTTTTGTACAAATATACTGATATAAGTTCTTTATCCAAATCTTTTGCATACCACATTACCTTTCTCACCCATCTTGTTACCTGCCCTTTACTCATAACCCAATTAAATACTATTTTGCTATTCTTTTATTATCCATAAACTGCAATCTAACAAACATGTTCATTTTACTTTTTGCACCTCTCATATGAATACTTGACCATCCCATTTCTCCTTGAATTGCCTCCCTTGCTTTCCATACATCTGCATCCAATGCACGTCTTCCTATTTCTCTTTGAACTTTTTCTAAATAATCTAATGCCCCTTTACTAACACATAATGCATCATTACCATATGTTAACCCTGATACTGTAACTCCCTTCCATATAATTCTAGCTACATCATATTTATTATATGAAAACACTGTTAACTTCTTTATCAATCCCTTTCTTTTCTTTGCTTCATTTATCAATTTTTTCTCCCATTCATCCAAATAATTTTTCTGATTATTTAAAATAATTCCCAAATAACTATATCTATTCACCACACTTAACTTAATATCTCCCAATAAAAAATTCTACATCTTCTCTTTCTCCAGTATTAACCATCATTATATATTTTTTCTTCACTAAATTTAATCCCCATCTCTTTATCCACCTTTGCACATGTCATCAGCATAACTTCCATATCTTCTCTTCTTTCTGCATACAGTGGGACCACCCAGTGCAAGCTGTAGTAATAATCCCTATCTTATACTTATTCATCCATTATCCCCAGACTAGGTTTTTGTTTGTGGTTTTATCAGTGGAAAATATTGGATCTGAAAGCACTATATCTAGATGTTTGGCTTTCACTGGGTGATATCACTATATAAAGAGTTTTCTACTGTTTTTACAGCTTGTGTAAGCATAGGAAATGGAGATCATTTGATGTTTTAGCAGTTTAAATTCAAAAGAGGCTAATCTTTTGAATTCAAAAATAATTTACTGATCATCATCAACCATTATCAATCCACTGCAGGACAAAGGTTTTTCCAAATTCAATCCATCTTTTCCTATCTTTAGCTTCTCTTCTCCACATCACCCCTACACACTTTATTATTTCATCCATCCATCTCACATGTGGTCTCTTTGTAGGTCTTTTACAATCTCTTGGAATCCAGTTTAAAATTTCAATTGTCCATCTATTACCATCTCTTCTAACAATATGTCCAGCCCAACTCCACTTCAGTCTTTTAATTTTTTCAATGAGGTCAGTAACACCTGTTTGTTCTCTTACCCATACATTGAATTTTTGATCCCTTCTTGTTACTCCCAACATGCATCTCTCCATACTTCTTTGCATGGTCTGAAGTCTCTGTATTGCTCTTCTATTAAGTGTCCAAGTCTCAGATCCATAAGTAAGAACTGGAAAAACACATTTTAGGAGCTATACATTTTAATGATTTTACTTTTGTACCAGTGGTAGGCATCTTATACTCATTGCCTAGAAATATTAATATCAACGAGATGCGACATGATTTTCTAAGTTTATTAAATCTTAATTTTGATTTCATTTCTCTCTCGAATTGATTCTTTAACTATCAAATGATTAAAAAATTTATTCTAACTATTATTAAGTTAAAATTGTTTACAGGATAGTAAATAAAATAAAAAAAATTGCTAGAGATGTTTTCTGTTTACAAAAATTAAGAAAGCAATTTTAATAAATAGAAATAAAATGAATTTAATTAATAAATAAACTGCTAACATTAAAATTCAGGATTCATAGGATTTGAGTTGATGATGTTTGCTTCCGTTTTGCTTTTTTGAATTTAACGGTAGTTGAAGCAGGTT
The DNA here is from genome assembly GCA_028023455.1 of Epiperipatus broadwayi. Lineage (NCBI taxonomy): Eukaryota > Metazoa > Onychophora > Udeonychophora > Euonychophora > Peripatidae > Epiperipatus > Epiperipatus broadwayi. The sequence continues at coordinate 4,971,012 of JAQFVV010000086.1, forward strand.
AAGGGATTAACCGAAAATACTTCTGTGGATTAAAAGACTGTATATAATAATTAATTACCGTTATATTTATTATTTTTATTGTTACTACAAATATATTTACAAGCATATATAACCCTGAATTTCATCAATATGTAACTTAATTAAAAAACTTGATAAAAATTATTTAATCAAAGATAACTTAATAAAGCATAAATAGGCCATGTGCACAAAAACTAATTTACAAAAATATAAATATTTAAATGGCAATAAATTAAATGATAATTATTCGTTTATGCTTACACTTAGAATTATGATGATTTCATTTCTAAATAAAATGCACATATACAAATATATTAAAATAAAAAATATAAAATCATAAAATCGTTATAACTGACAAAGAAATTTGTAGTCAATTTCATATATAAATATTATTAATATATATCATTCCATTATTAAGCATATTCAAATTGGTCGAGAGGTCAGCGATGGCTGCTTTACAAGCAGTTGTCCTGGGTTGGCGGGTTCGCTTCCCAGCTGATGCTATGACACATGGGGGGGGGATCTTTTTTATTGCATTGCCAAATCCATATAATATTAATGTCATTTATGTTCTTTACTTTTTACATTCCTTTTTTACAATCCACTATTGACAGTTCGATTGCCCTAGCAATCTTTTTCAAAACTTCTACTTATATTTTCAGATCTTAACAGTTAAAGTCTGTATAATATTATCATTTGTGTTCTTTATTATTTTTTACAATGCTTTTTTTTACAATCCACTGTTGACAGTTTCGATTGCCCCAGCAATCTTCTTCAGAACTTCTACTTATATTTAGCAGTTAAGATTTGAAAATATAAGTAGAAGTTCTGAAGAAGATTTCTGGGCAATCGAAACTGTCAATAGTGGATTGTAAAAAGCAAATTAAAATCAAAAAATGCTACATGATTCAAACTTGCACAATACTTTTATATAACAAATCTATATCTTCTTTTCAGTTCTGCCATTTTAGTGGAAACAAGAAATTAATCAGTAGCAGATAAAATAACACTAGATAGGGATTTATTAAGCATTATCACTTGGCATAATATTGTTTATTCAAGTTTACATTAAATGGTAAAACTAAAGTTGAAAAATAGGCTTGCCATAGTTAAAATATTTAATTTAATAATCTTCATTCATTTAATATACTGATATTGAATAACATCAGATTGTTTTTCTAGTACATTTATGTAATTAGCAAGATTTGATATTTTTTAGCATTATCATTTGGAAATTATAATATAAGCGATTTTCCAGGGTAAAAATTTTCCGATCATCATTTTTTTTGCTATAAGAGTGTCTAATAGTGAAAAGATGATTGGTGATTGGTTCTCTCTCCATACTGTCTGCGGCATCATCATTAATCAACACATATATTACATAGTACATAGTTTAATTGTTCCTCACAAAAATTTTAAAGTGCTGCTATGTCTCAACCACAAATTACAATATGAAATGTGATAGTGTTTTAGATTTCAACCCAAGGTGAAGTCACGTGCTAACATTAAATTCTGTTTTAAATTAGGCAAAACTGGTTGAAAAACAATTGAAATAATAGCAGTGAGGAGTTTTTATATTACAAAAAGCAAAATGAAAATGTTAGGTAGATTGCAGTTTGTGGATAATAAGAGAATAGCCAAAATAGTATTTAATTGGGTTATGAGTAAAGAACAAGTAATGAGATGGGTGAGAACGGTAGTGTGTTATGCAGACGATTTGAATAAAGACTTTGTCAGTATACTTATACAAAAGATGTGATGATTGTGTAAGAGAATTATTGAGTCTTATAGTAGCAAGGAACAGGATAGAAGAATAGATGCATTAATAAAAAATAATAAGATGGAGAGATGGAAAACTAGTATAGAGAATAAAAAGAATATAAATATATATAGAAGTAAACAGAATATTGGATGCAAATTGATTTATGATTATAGCAAGGAAAGTAGTTTACTTCTTAAGGCTCAATCAGGATCTTTAGCAACAAGGGAATATACACACAAATGGAAAAAAGGGGTCATTTAGTGTGAAAGTTATGTAAGGAAGGCATAGAAAATATTAGGCATATGTTAATTGAATGTTAATGCCTACAAGCAGAAAGGGTACACATAATGAAGGTGTGGGAGAATAAATATAAATAAAGTGATGGTACAAAAGGTGGGTTCTTGGTTTTTATGCTAGATTTGGAAAAAGTTAAGATTTAGACATAAAGGCCATCGAGTTGACAAAGATTATATTGTGAAAATGGGATGGAGCAGGATAGAGGAGAATATGGGAAAACAGGTTTAGGGATTGGAAAGGGAAGGTAAGACAGGTAACAGGTTTTTCTGGGCATAGTAGCTGAGAGATTCCTAATTCCAAAAAAGGAAAAGCTGCAGTACATTATATTACATCATCTCACAGTATATACAAGATTGTTTATGTAGTTTGCAAAATTTTGTGAAAGCAGAAACAACATTGAAGTATGAAACAGAGTACCACATTTCATACCATAATTCATGGTCAAAGACATGCTAGTGCCTTAACATTTCTATGAATAATTAAAATATGTTATTAACTAACACATACATTGACCAAGACATCTTGGAGAGAGAACCAATCATTTTGTCACTGGGATGCAGGGATACATTACTTCAAAGAGAATCTAATATTACCAGGTAATCTAGAAGTTTGGCATACTTGAACTTTTACACCCTAAATGATGGTCTAATCTCGCTCACTCTGTATATATATAACCCATAATGTACCAATACAGGTCTTGGTTGGAATATCATTTATAAGATCAATGAGGTGTGTTTTATCTTTCATACAATACAGCCACTAAAAGGATGCATTTGGGCACATGGGTAATGAATCTGTCCACACCTATGAATATAATATAAGCTGAAGTATTCATTTTATATGATACCTTTGATCCAGATGCAAAGATAGATGTCCTTTCCATGAAGTCAATCTAAATTCATAATCAAATAAATAGTAAAATTATTTGTTATAGCCAATTAAGTTTGTGAGTTCCCCAAGATTAATAAATAATAAAAGAGGCAGAAAGAATACCTCCTCCCCCGCAAGACTGTGAGGATAAAATGTATATTCCTGCAGATTCAAATCATATACTACATTTTTTATTAATCCCTTGCTTTCATAATAATAACAGATAAATCCAGAGGTAAAAATGGGTAAATGGAGTCTCAGCAATTCAATGCTATATACTTCCATCTGCAAAATATTAAATATTTCAGAGAAATAATAATCGTTGTATTACCTTTATCCAGGTGCCAAAAAGTAGAAATATATAAATGATGATGATTCGAAGCTTCTTCCAGTCAATACTGTTAATAGTATGAATAAAATAAAGTTTGAATCTAAAACAAAATACTATTTATGCTGTTATACCATGAAAAATACGAATGTTCTCAAATGCGCATTAAAATAAAAATTCAGGTTCAAATCACTTTCCCCAACAGAAGTTCATTTAACAGACAATCAAATTTCATCTATAAAGTAAAATAAATAAATAATGGTGAAAAAAAGCTCATAGCTGCAACTTTTAGGAATGAGCTTACATAACGTTAACATTGCAGGAATGAGGCTTACATAACGTTAACATTTATATAGGAAATAGCAAATGCTCTTACCAACAACAATGATTACGAGTGAGGAGAAAATATTTAATTTTTTTCTTGGCGTTAATAAATAAATAAAAAAATTATACCAAAGACATGCGTGTTAATGTTTAAAAGATATCATATTTTTAGTTAATAAATATATACAGAATGATTTATTGTTTAGAAGTTCAAAAGATGTTTGAATATTGGAAACCACAAATCTGGCCATGATCTATGGATCTTAGCTGCAGAATCTGTCATTCTAACATTGAGCTAAAAACACGCAAGGCAAAATAATCAAATGGCTTTGTTATTCAGAAGTGGGTAGTAACAAAAGTAACAAAGCTGACCGTGGAACTCGATCTGGATGCTGTTAAGTCTATCACATCACTAAAAGCTATGCAGTTAATATTCAAGTCATATATTCAAGTCATATACACATACATATAATCTAATACCCGATTTTTGCATACACAAACTGACCTTTCTAAACCAAAAATATAAAAATACAAATATCAATAATATTTTTCTTATAAATATTTTTATTATTTTTATAGCAATAACGCATTTATAATCACTACTACAAATCAAATTATAAAATTATTTGATACTATATATATATATTGAAGCAGTCGACCTGATACTCAGATCGAGCTTCACAGCCTACTCAGAATCTCCCACGACTAAACCATATTAAACAATATCCTTACACATATATATGTATTTACTAATACATATTTTTTCCTTCTTGCTTAACTATTAAAATAACCGACGTATATAGATATCTTAATGCAACTAATTTTAATAAATAAATATTTGATTTGATTTTAATTTATATACGTGCGTAATGGATGTGTACATATAATCGGTGAGAGGAGATTACTTTTAAAATATGTATAAAATAAAAATGTATTATGCTAATGTATATTTTAAAATTAGATATAATTTATTTATTTTAATCATGGTGGTCAGAAAATGATGCTATTCTTCTAAGAATTTTCTCGAATGTAATTAAGACAATTTACCAGAAACCCAATTAGTCCATCTAAAACATATAATTTTATAGAATAATGTAAAAATCCATTAGTGGAAATTTTATCCACTTTCAAATTTGTTTTAAAATCATAGACTATATTTTAAAACAATCATTTGAGAAATTCTAACAGAATTGCATTGTTTTAAAATTTACTTAGACAAAAGGTGCATCCGGTAGCAAATTCCAGATCTGCTAAGTGCATAAAGTGCCCCAGGTTTAGCAGCTAAGGGCTTTCCAATATCATCGGAAAAATAGTATAAATACTGCTAGATTTGAATCCAGAGAGGAGAAGCATAATATCCTAACAGCAATGGCATATCTAATCTACGCTAACAACAATACAATGTATCGTGAGTTCTTTCCCACTATTATAACTCTGGATCCCGTACCCATGAACTTTAAAATGCTTAGAGACTGAATAATTAAATGCTACCTATCTGACTGACCAAATCTAGATCTAGTTCACCAATCCCTATGGACACTAAACGATCAAGGGTCATTACTAATTTTATCAACGTAAAAAGAAGTTTAGATGCTGCCTAGTGTATAAACTTTTAAAATTCAGCCTTTGTAATTATTTATAATAACCCTGTCTATAACTTAAGATATGGTTCTATTAGAAATTTAATATTTCACTAAAATGATTTGTAATTTACTTACCTGTATAACTCTATATAACTTTCTTAAATTTCTGTCATTGAGCCTCTTAAATAAATGTAATCTTTTCTTTCACCTTCATGCGGCAATAATATTTTTATAATTTTTCATTATTAATTTTATATATTTAAATATGCCAATAAGTGCCTAAAGTTTCAAGAATTTTGCTCATCTTTTTCTCTTATTTTATTCCCCCTTCTTTTCATGGAGAGGTCAGTTTAGTTTTAATTCAAACAAGTTTGTTATTTTGATGAAAGTGAATGCTTGCAAAGTTGGGAAAACAAATTATTCTATAATGATAATGTAGAAAAACAGAGTAAACAAAATTTGTTTTTTTAAGAAATGTTTGTCTTTTATTTTATTTAAATAAGCGCTAATCTTAAAAACTTTATGAAATCAAATACGTTTAATATGAAATAAATAACCACTACCCCATTCATTAAAACGGAGTCCTCATATTTATTTAACGTGGTGGGAAGTTTAGAGATAGATTAGAGTAAGGGGGAAGGGGAGTCTATTCTAATGATTACGTATTCTAATAATAATTTTCTATTCTAATGATTACATATTCTAATAATAATTTTAAACAATCTATTACTGTTTAGTATTTAAGTCATACTATTATGTTGGACATTCCCAATATATATATATAGGTTATAATTTATTCACCCTTAATTAAAATATATATTTTTCATTCCAAGCGTTGTATGCAAATAGGCCTCTATGTTCAAATACACCTATATGTGTGTCTTCATGCTTTGTTCCCCAGGATTTTCAGTAATCCGGATCCCGTATATTTGTTCCAAGTCCAAGAACATGGCTGGCAAACCCCCTGTGGGACTTATTTTGTCATATGAGCTATTGACATAGGGTTCGCTCTGGGAAAACACCTGGCCTATTGTTATTAATAGCCGACACCTTTGTCTTTGAACCAAACATGCCAAAGTAGCACAAGAAATTCAGTCACTATTCTTCATCTCTCAATTTGGAAGCACATCTTTTCGGATCCAAGATTGGATCATCTAAGTCCACCGTCATGCATACACTGCTCTCTTAAAGTTCTCGCCATAACTAAAACCTATGAATGTCCATAAACCATAATATTATGACTCTTCAATATTTTCATATGTGTGTCTTTTTGCAACGCCATTATATATTTTAAAGTAACTATCCTGCACACGTTTTTCACTCTGTAAAAACTGAGATTCTTTCACCTATTCATAAAATGTATTATTGTAATAAAATTAATATTTCCATCATAAAATGTTTGTAAGCTAAAGTGCTGTATATTTTGTTCTTCCTGGGGGTGGATTGGTATCTTATAAATATAGTTTCTCATAGCACTAAATCAATTGTTCATCGGTATATTTATCAGTTATTGGCATATGAGCTAGCTGCAATAATAAATCAAATAAAGTAATCGATCAAATCTGTCATTTTCTAAGTTACAAATAATGTCATATGATTTACCTGCAACTGTACAAATGTCATTCAAATTATATGTACGTTAAGAGGCCAATGATTAATAAAATAATAAAACAAGTATTTACTCATCTTTCTTTAAATTAATAAATCTTATATATATCATAAACTTGCAGAATCATTGTTTTCTTTTATTTAAATATTATCTTAGTTATTAAATTATGCTCACCCTGACTAGATGATCTTCCACTAATCTTATAGATGCAATTGATATGAAAGATCATGACCTTTAAATATGAGTCAAACTTATATTTTTATGCTAAAATATGCCATTATAGAATTTAAAATTAAGGTCTTTTGTGTCTCCGCTTTGCGATGCCAGCGGAGAGAAATATATTAGATCGGTATCATCGGAATTGTTGCTCATAAGTTGATAGATGTGGAAAATAGGCAAATAGGGCAGAGTTCATGAGTGTTTCTGACTTATGTATCTTGTGCATGATTGGACTTGAGGTACTTTTGCCTAGATGCTAGATCTTGTTATATGAACAGAAAAAACTGACCGGTACAATATTGGCCCACTACTTTTTATATGCTGAGAATTTAAAAAATTGAAAAATCTGTAATTGTTATTATACGAGGGCACCACTAGGAAAAGAAACTAGAACTGCAAAATTAGAAAAATTCTATATTCACGATCGATTATTTGTATACTTAAGACAAATCAACCCAAATTTCTCTTAACAATCCCATTTCAACATGGATGGATTTAATACAATAGTAGGTTTTGTTGTTTAAAGAACAAACAAAAAAACAACAAATACACTTTTATAACCTTTAACCAATGATGTGCTTTATTATAGTTTCATTTTCTTCTTTATTCCGAACCATTAACAAAACACATCGCTAATAACCTCTCTACACCTTCCTTCTTTTTCTTGACTCTTTACATAATTAATGTAATCTTTCTCTTTCTTCTTCTTTTTTTTTTTTTTGTTAAATTAAAAAAAAAAACAAAGGCACATAGCAATATATATTTAATTCTCAAAGAAACATGCACTTTTACTTAAATAAGCATTCAAACCGATCCAAATCTTGACCAGTATTAGGACTAAGTGGCTTACTATTAGGAGTAAGTTATAACATAAGACCTCTACCCTCTCTTTCAATATTTTCTCAACCCTTAATACTTTTCACTTGCTTTCCAAATCTTTTTTGTTCTATTCTGATATCATTCTTGTGGGTTCATTTATTGGATTATTATCTTTCTTGACCTCACCCAATAGCCCTGAAAATTTAGTCAAAATTTAGCTAAACCATTCATAAAGAAAAATTAAAACATACAAATAATTTACGCATTTTAGCTAAACAAATTAATTAATGCAGATATAAACATTATTAATATTAAAATAAAATCCCCTTTTATTGTCATAACTCATAGTTCATTAATGGTTAAATGCAATCCTCAAAGTATGTTTAGAGTTCATTAATGTCTATAGTTCAATCAATAAATAACCTGTTCTAAAAGCAGACTATTAAATAGTCAATTATAACTTACAGATTCTACAGGTTGACTTTATTGTCTTAATAAATATATACTTTGTATGGAATTTGGAAGTTAAAAATGACTATTTATTAGTTTGCTTCCAGAAAAGATTATATTTTCCTGATTAATGAGGTTTGTTTAAACTTCTTTCACTACTGTTCTATTAGATTGTGTCAGCCACTTTATGGCACTATTTATATGCAAAAGCACATAAATATGCCATTTACATGGCCACTGTCACCTTCTAGGTCTATATATATCTAGCATAAAAGCATAGAAAAAGGCCATTTAATAGGTGGCAAGCAGACAGCACCAATGATGGCATTATTTCTATGCTATAAAGCACAGAAAAGATGCTGTTTCAATGGCGGCAAACCTGCTTTATTGTTAAGTACTTTATCCCAATGCTCATAGTTCAATGTTCACTAGAGTATCATGTGAGGGTGTCTGGACTTCAGCCTACCTCAACTCTTTAAATATGCATGACAAAGGAATTAGCTTACAAGTCATCCAACTTACTGTTACCTCCCAACAATTGTCAAACCATTGTCGTGCTTCCCTACTGAACATGGAATCTTCAAAAAATTCAGAAATGGTATGTCCAAACAAAATTTCAACCAGCTCATGGAAAAAGTCACATTTGTGTGAGAACATGTCTGTGAGAAATAGTGGGTGACAGGTCAAAATGGGGCAAACTGCCATCCACAGAAGCCGGCATGCATATGGGTTGAATTAATTCTACTCTAATAGAATCTTTGCAATAAGGTAGGTCAATTGATAACATTTTAATTCTTGCATACGTGAAAAGGCATACCATCTGCCCTACATTGCAGAACTAAGATGAAATTTTGGCCACTTGTAATTAAAGCTTTTTAAAGTTTTTGGTAGTGTGAAATTGTTCTCGACTAAATTACAGGAATTGATGAAGGAAATCAACGAATTACGTTAAGCCTTTGGAAAAAAAAGTGTATGACTGAAAATTCTCGTACTTCTATTCATAGACCAAAAAATTGTCCAAAGAATACATTTATTAATCTTTTTTTAAAAAAAACCCATCGAGTTGGAAATTAGTAGTCATTCTTAATAGGTGTGCCATTAATATTCATACAAATATTTTTCAAAGAAGCTATTGTAATAAATCAATTAATAAATTAATAAATATTTTTTTTTCCTTTTCAAAAATGACTGGAAAAAGTAAAAGACAGTTCAGTAATTAAAGCATTTTCAGCAGTTTTTCCACCACGATGTAGTTAGTTATGTCTCAAGCAATGCTAGTAGTCTTTGTAAAGTTTGTGGTGAAGAGCGATGATGGTTTTGCCAGCCAGTGCTGGCATATACAGGGAATTCTACTATAATAGAATATTTGCAATAACATATGTTTACGAAAATTGTTCCAATAAATGTAATTAAGGAAATAAATGAATTATGTTAACTCGTACAATTATTATTCTTTCACAAAGAACGGGGTGAGCCCAGTAATGTTATATTGATGTGTTTTTGCATAACAACAATGCCATCAAGCAGCTGACATGATCTATTAGAACTATTCTTTTTTACATTATTAATCTCACACTCCTTGGTCAGGTTGCAATCTTTAGTGACTATATAAACATCTCAGACGATAGATAAAAGTATTATCATCTTTATTGTTAAAGAAGATTGCCTTGACTACAGGTTGAGATTTTTGATAGGTTGAAGGTTGATTGTTATTATGGAACACCGCTCCTACACATTATATGAGCAAATATCCAGGGCACCAATTTTATTAAAGAATAGAATAAATTGACACTTTATTTGGCTTAGAATTAATATGGAGACTCTTCTACTTGTGCCTAACTTATAGCTTAGCTCAGTGGAGGGTTATAGGAAGTCAATAACATATAGAATATAAATAAATGAAGGAAGAAATACTACAAACCATTAAAATAAAATATATGCCTCATTTATTAATCAACTAAATGATGGAGGCCAGCAGAGTTTCATTTGTTCAAACTAATAAAATATAATTTCAATTTGATCTCTTCCATCATCTAAATATACTCTACATTATCTCAATATAACTTTAACACACAAAAAAATATAATACTAAATAACTTCACTATCTAGCACATGTTAATATAAATAGCTAAATTAATTGGGAATATGAAATCAGATCTCAGGGAATCTGTAATACAGTTTGATTAAAGAAATTCTATTATCCAATAATTTATGACTATAAATAAAAAAATATATAATGGAATAAATTGAATAATATTTTACTGGACTAGCAATTAGATAATGAAGGAAATAGAGTATCTTTTAATCTCATATCATTGTCTAAATAATAATTAAGTATGCGTCTCTTTTATAAGTTTGCAGAATGGTAAAGTATTTCATATAATGTTTGGATCAAGAGAACAATATTATCAGACTTCAGTGTGTTTATTATCAAATTTACAAAGCAATGTATTTATGTGGCAATAGGTATGTGGAATATGGAAACTAGAATACGAATGCATATAAGAATAACTTGAGACAACGTTTTGAATAAATAACAAAGCATTTATTTACATTTGAAATCCAAATAGATATAACTAATTCACAATGGGACTGTTTATCCTAATTTCTAAACTCACAAATAAGTTTGGTAACCTGGATTTGAAATCACGTTTATTACATATTTCGTCATTTATTGATTGGACATTTATGAACATAAGTTAACAAATAAATAATGCCCTAATATTCTGACTTCAAATATCTTTAAGTTATCTAACAAATTTGTATTAGCAAACAACACTGAATAAATAAATATCATATTATTGGCACAAACATATAAGTTGGAGAGGTCACACTATCAATTATAGGAATAAAATAAATTACTAAAGTTTGGTTGTCAAAAAAGTAATGTTAAATAGCTCCATAAAATAATTTATTTAAATATCTATCTTTTTTCATACATTCAAAATAAAAATAATCATTCTGATGATATGATGATTTAAAGCATGATAGAATGTATAAGTTTAATAATATTATACTCGCATGTCTGCAAGATTATTTGCATTACGGTGCGTGTGTCACATCTTATGCTATAATTTAAGATAAAATCAATACATTCAATATTGTTAATTTACTTATGAATTACTAAACAAGTGTTTTACTACGGACAATGTCATAGACTAACCAACAAATATAACACTATTTCTACTTTAATATTCAATAAAGAATTTAATTTGACTATTTATCTAACAACCAACTAAATTACATATAGCTATGATTCTATGATAACATGGAAAATAAACAATCAAAAAAAATTTAAGCACATGAGGAATAAATAAACTCTTTGACTAATAAATGTAATGACAAATATTGGCTTTCCCACCTAACTTTGAGGTACATATTGGTGTAGAACCCTGTCTCACCACCAGAATAAAAAGGAAAAATAACATTTAACTTCAAAAAAATATCATTTTATAACGCATATGTAGGCAATCTAGGAATCTATTTCACTCATGGCAAATACTTAGATGTAATAAGGGAGAGAGTCCTCAATCCCAATAAACATAGATGTATCAAGGATAACTTTCTTTCTCATAGCTATTTAATACCTTTCATTCTATATGTTGGTGCTTTTATTTCTCAATTGTCTGAACAATATTCATGAGCTCTTGATTTCTCCCTGAATCTAGTCGGTGCAACCTATCATCATCATCATCCACTTTTAATCATGGTAAACAAATTTTCTAGATACATAGTGATATGGTGGGGCCCTCCATGATCAAAGGGGATTGAGTGACCGTTACAATATATATTACTTATAATAGCTTCTCTCCTATATTCTTTAATGCATTAAAGTGCATATGTTATAAGCATATATATATATATATATATATATATATATATATATATATATATATATATATATATATATATATATATATATATATATATATATATATATATATAGTAAACTAATGTTTGAAGAATTTGCTTTCATAGTTTTCAAAAAACCTTAATAATAGCTTACTGCAATAATCTACAATATTTGGAAAACATTCATTAATCTTATATTAAAAAGTCAAAAATGAAAAAGCTTTCATGAATCTAATATATAAGTATATATTTTTTACTATAAAATAATCTAGTTGGCTACAGCATTACCTTGGATTTAATAATCATAAATCTAAAGGTCATCAGTTCAATCTCTATGCTAAGCTATGATTGGTTAAAACAGAAATATCTTAAAAAATAGGAAAGAAAATAGCATTTAAAATATTGTGTTTTATATTAATCTGTATGTTATTAATAACAAATAAATGTATTTGCTAGAATGAATATATGTGAGTTTGTTTTTTTTTTACAAAATATTTAACAATTCAACTAAGGCAACATTTAATTACAAATTAACAAATTATATTTGAAATTAACGCGATGTTGTAAAATAAATATATATAATGATTATTGTACTATTGATAAATATACTTACAAATTCCCATGCAAAGAATTAGGAAGAAAATATTTCTGGAAAACATTTTTCTCTTCAAAATCTATTTTAAAAAAGAAAATATTAAATTGTAATATATAATCAAATAAACACTGACAAGAAAAATATATGCAATGATATAAACAAAACACTGCAAATCTACTTTTCTGTGTGCAGAACAATATTTTATTTAAACTTTCAAAATAGCTGTCAGTTTCAATTATCTAATGGTCTTCCTCAAAGCTATTTTTTACTACTTAAAAAATAGGAAATTTTTTTAAATAACAAAAAGAGTTCTGATGAAAGACTATTGGAAAGTCAAAACTGTCAGCCATTTAAGAAGTTTTAATAAAGTAAAATATATTGCATTGTGTTTTTTACATAGAACAATGTGTTGCTTTTGTCTTATTAATATAACTATTAATAGAACCAATGCAAAAAATTAATGAAAGAAAGAATATTTGAACACATTGAAGTATGCAATCTTTTTGTGGCACAAGTTATATTCATTTTAATATTATATATGACATCAAAAACAACATAATCTCTCTATGATGTGCATCTATTTTGAGGACAAATCTTTGTTGATGGTGTGGAAGACACTTGATTTCACACCAGAAAGATGACCTCATTCCATAATAATACTGCAAATAATTTGATTGTTCAAACTTTAATGTCAAATTGTTTATGTCTGCAACATAATGTAGATCAAAGTCACTTTGTTGATATGAGGGTCAAATGCTCTCTAATCAATATATGCAAATGGTTCTGAAAAAAAACATGTATCCTAAAAAGGGGTTTCTTTTATATTTTATATGATATAAAAAAGAATAATGAATTTAACATGCCCCGTGAAAAGTTTACACTGCTTCTATGGGTTTACATACATGTAAATGTCAATGCATAATTCTAACTGGTAAAATATACAAAATTATATCTCACATATTTATTTCACAATTTAGTCCACTTTCAAATCACTAGTTTATAATTGTTTAGCAATGAATGGACGAAGATAGTTCCATTTTTTAATTATTGTTAAGCAATTATAAGCAACTGTTTTTTAAGCTAAAGGGAACTGCGGGATTGATATGCAATCAATTTTTCTAGTCATTGTTAAGCAATTATAAACAAATGTTTTTAACTTGAATGGGATTGTGGGCCCAAAACTAAACCATTTTTTTCTAATCATTTCAAACAAGCAGTTTGAATGGGTGGTAAGAATATTTAGTGAGATATAATATATATAAGTAAAATAAAAAAAATTGTAAATTATATCATTTGAGATCAAAGCCTATCCTGAATTTTTTCACATGGATGAAAGAGCATGGGAAAAGTAGTGAGGATGAAAGAGCATGGGAGAAGTAGTGATAACCATCAAGTTAGTCAACTTTTTAGTTAAGTTTATAGTTGGCCAGTACAAGTGGCCAGAGCATTTATGATAATCAGTATGTTTTAAATGTCCCAGCATTATTATTTAGATTTTCTGATTATTATGTATTCTGATGGATGGACACTAAGCTGGTGCATCCAAGTTATATTTAAATAATTGTCCAAGGTGGCAAAGGCTCAATAGTTAGCCTGGTCTACAGAAGACCCATTTCCAATCCAGTCACCAGATTGACTGTTGATTTTATTATATTTTATTGTGGATCATTCATGATGATGAATGGTTTATTTTGAGTATTACTTATACTTTTTGATAATGCTGGTTGATATATGGTTAATTATGCTTTTAGTAGCTGGCTGATCTCTCAATGATCTCTCAGAGATTTTCTGATCTCATTCTCCCCTTATATATATATTATACTTATATATACTTTTGTAAATTATTGATATTTGATTTTGTATTTACTGGGGTTGGTGATGATTTTCCATCACCCCAGCTCAAAACCGATTTTTGATACCCCCATCCCATTACTATATATATATATATATATCAGAGTAGTCTGAGCTTAAATGAAAAAAATAAAGGTACATAAAAGTAGGGTTAGAAATAAATATCTTAGTTTTGCTTTATATATCCATGAAAAAGATATAAACCACTATTAATTTTCATGAAGCTAAGATTGTCTTCTTTGAGAGAAATTAAATAAAAAGAACAATTAAAGAATTTTTATTATTAAATATTTATGATTCTAAAGCAATTAATTTACTTAAAAGTTATTTAAACAGGCAAAACTATCCACGCAGTAGTACCACACATTGCAAGTTAGAATAAAGCACTGAGTGGCACTACTATATGGAGAGTTTGTCTGTTTTAATAACAGTTATGAGCAAGCATAAGAAATGGTGATCATGTGATGTTTGGTTATTTAAATGTTCTTTTAATATTAAGAATGTATGGGAAGTAAGTGGAATTGTGGGTAAAGTTTAATTTAAATATATTGTTTTTTTTTTTGTAGATCTTTACCCTTAAGAAATCTGCTTGTAGCAATGAAATTCTTGGTTGTGTTTTAGAGTTTATTTTTTGGGTAGTCTGATTGAATTGTGAATTTGGGGTAATTTTGTGTTTATAATATATATATATATATAGAGAGAGAGAGATTGTAATGGTATAGACTCAGGGGGGTGCACCTGGGGTGATGGCACTCATGATCATCAATCCCAAGCAAACAAAATATTTATCAAAGCAATATAAAAGTACTGATTCATGAGATCACTCTGAGAGATCAGCACAGCTAAGTATGTATAATCATAATTAACTATTAGATAATCATCCATCATCATGAATGATCAACAATAAAATCAACAGTCATCTTGTCACTGGATAGACCAGGCCAATTATTTATCTCTTGCCAGCTTGGAATGGATTATTTAAACATTAATTTGGATGCACAAACTTAAGTGCTAATCCATCACAATACATACTAAAAATAATGGAAGATTTCCTATCTTAATATAAAGTGAGCACTGATTATATATATGTGTGGGAGATGATAATCTGGACCAACTGATGAGTGCTGGTTCAGCATGAAATATGTATATTGGTGATTATTTATCTTTTCTATATTTGTGTGGTCGTTTGTATTAGTAGTATGTGATAGTGTAAATAGTTGAAAGTTGCTTGAAAGTCTGAGTTCAAATCCCCTATATTTTTAAATATACTTATAATAAAGATTATTTTGCTTAAAGCTAGCTTGGTTATAAATGTAAGTTATATCAAAGCAGCCATGCTTATCAACATCAAAAATCTTCAATCTGCCATTAAGACAACTTCTTATAAATAAAAAGTTGCAACCAAAGATTCTTAATGTTAATAAGTGTGGGATTCTTTCTTGTGATTTACATATAATTATAAGTAATTACATTGTGAATATATATAAAATCTTTGAGATTCTTAATAACACACAATTAGACAACACAGGTTAGAAGATTACGTAACATATCAAGTGATATTATTCTCCATTCTTCTTCAGGTGTTTCTGTCCTGACCAGTGACAGTAGTAGCATAAAAATCAAACACACTTTTCACTTCTTAAATATTCAATTTTAAGGCCTTAAAATTCAATATTCAAGAATCTAAAGGTGTCATTGGTCAGACTAACAACTCTTGAAGAAGAGCAGAGAATAATACGATACAAAACATTGTGTAATCTACTAATCTGTGGTGTTACTAACTTTGAAATTATTATTTTATAAATAATTGCTATTGTAATAACTAATATTTCCTCTAGTTTTAGCATTTCACAATATGTTTAATAAAAAATAGTCCATCATTTATTGAGTTCTTTTTATTTATAAACAAAGAGAGTTTAATAAAACACAAATTGTTTTTTTTATTATACATATTCTAAACTAAACATTACAAGCATAAAGCTAAACTAGTCAATATAAAATCAAAACTACCCCAAATCTAAAATTAAACCAGACCAGCATAAAAATAATATTAAAACACAACCTAAGGTTTCACTGCTACAAGCAGACTTCTCAAGTGTAAAGAACTACAAAAAAACCACACATTATATATATTATTAAAAACTACCCACAAATCCATTCACTTCCCATCCACCCTTAATATTAAAAGAACTCTTAAATAAGTTAATTGCTTCAGAATAATAAATTTTCAATAATAAAGACTCTTTAATTCTTCTTTTGATTTCATTTCTCTCAAAGAAGACAACCTTAGCTTCATCAAAATCAATAGTGTGGCCTGTATCTTTTTCATGGACATACAAAGCAGAACTAAGATATCTATTTTTAACTCTACTTTTATGAACCTTTATTCTTTCATTTAAACTCAAACTACTCTGACCTATGTAAACCTTCTTACAAAATAAACAAGGAATAAAATATACCACACCAGGAATAGTCTTTCTATCAAAAACTTCTTTTGTATTATTTAATAAAATATTCAATGTAACACCCCTTTTCCAAGCAATTTTCTTATTTCCAAACAATTTACTATTTCTACACACAATTTTATAAGAAGACAATTTAAATGGCAAAGAAATAAAATCATATTTTTCTTTAACCTTTACATCCTTACAAATATTACTATTAAATAAAATACTTTTAACAAATTTATCAGAGTATCCAACACTCAAATAATCTTTATAAAATTGATATTTCTGAAACAAAGCTACCCCACTAGAATTATTTAATTTAATATTCCTATGACAATAATTCCTTAAAGCAGCTACTTTATGAGATACAGACTGATAGCTATCAGGTTTAATTATAGATCTTAATTCTTTACTTTTAACTAAATGACTGCACAATAAACAATTAGTTTCTATATTTCTAATCACCAAAAGATCTAAAAATTTTAACTTACCAAAATCTAACCCCCCTCCTTCTAACACAAATTTTATAGAAGGATCAAAACAATTAAACTCATTTACAAATTCCTTCAATTTATCATTCTCAACTACAAATAAACAATCATCAACATATCTGACAAATAATTTTACATATAAACAATTCTTTTTAATAATAATTTCCTCTTCCATAAAACTAATATAAACTGAACATACTAAAGAAGAAATAATATAACCTATTATCCACCCTTCCTTAATCTTATAAAAATTACCTCTATAAGTAAAATACATAGAATCTTCCAATAACAAAAGCAAATCTTTAATTACCTTAATTTGTTTATTTTATTTTATTAAAGATTTGCTTTTGTTATTGGAAGATTCTATGTATTTTACTTATAGAGGTAATTTTTATAAGATTAAGGAAGGGTGGATAATAGGTTATATTATTTCTTCTTTAGTATGTTCAGTTTATATTAGTTTTATGGAAGAGGAAACTATTATTAAAAAGAATTGTTTATATGTAAAATTATTTGTCAGATATGTTGATGATTGTTTATTTGTAGTTGAGAATGATAAATTGAAGGAATTTGTAAATGAGTTTAATTGTTTTGATCCTTCTATAAAATTTGTGTTAGAAGGAGGGGGGTTAGATTTTGGTAAGTTAAAATTTTTAGATCTTTTGGTGATTAGAAATATAGAAACTAATTGTTTATTGTGCAGTCATTTAGTTAAAAGTAAAGAATTAAGATCTATAATTAAACCTGATAGCTATCAGTCTGTATCTCATAAAGTAGCTGCTTTAAGGAATTATTGTCATAGGAATATTAAATTAAATAATTCTAGTGGGGTAGCTTTGTTTCAGAAATATCAATTTTATAAAGATTACTTGAGTGTTGGTTACTCTGATAAGTTTGTTAAATGTATTTTATTTAATAGTAATATTTGTAAGGATGTAAAGGTTAAAGAAAAATATGATTTTATTTTTTTGCCATTTAAATTGTCTTCTTATAAAATTGTGTGTAGAAATAGTAAATTGTTTGGAAATAAAAAAAATGCTTAGAAAAGGGGTGTTACATTGAATAATTTATTAAATAATACAAAAGAAGTTTTTGATAGAAAGACTACTCCTGGTGTGGTATATTTTATTCCTTGTTTATTTTGTAAGAAGGTTTACATAGGTCAGAGTAGTTTGAGTTTAAATGAAAGAATAAAGGTTCATAAAAGTAGAGTTAAAAATAGATATCTTAGTTCTGCTTTGTATGTCCATGAAAAAGATACAGGCCACACTATTGATTTTGATGAAGCTAAGGTTGTTTTCTTTGAGAGAAATAAAATCAAAAGAAGAATTAAAGAGTCTTTATTATTGAAAATTTATTATTCTGAAGCAATTAACTTATTTAAGAGTTCTTTTAATATTAAGGGTGGATGGGAAGTGAATGGATTTGTGGGTAGTTTTTAATAGTATATATAATGTGTGGTTTTTTTGTAGTTCTTTACACTTGAGAAGTCTGCTTGTAGCAGTGAAACCTTAGGTTGTGTTTTAATATTATTTTTATGCTGGTCTGGTTTAATTTTAGATTTGGGGTAGTTTTGATATTCTAAACTAGAATGTATATTAGTTACAATAATAGCAATTACAATAAAAGGATAATCTCAAATGTATATATATATATATATGTCATATGACCTATATAGCTTGTATTACCAATATGTAATATATAAAGAGCCTGCTAATAGCTCTAAACAAGCTTATTTATTTTATTTTTTATGATAAATGCTATAAAAGAAAATACCTGAAGCCTTTATCTATGATGGTCCCCATTCCCAGACCAGTTTTAAGCTATGGCTCTTGTCAGTAACTCCTCACTGATGAGAGCCATAGCTTGAAAACGTTCTGGGGATGGGGGCGATCATAGATAAAGGCTTCAGGTATTTTCTCTTGAAACATTTATCATAAAAAATAAAATAAATAAGTTTGTTTAGAGCTATTAGCAGGGTCTATATATATATATATATATATAATATTCACATCTATCATTAGTTATAATTATGTATGCATCATTTAAATGTTTATTTTCAAAGTTTCAAAACAAGATTACTTTATGTTTGTCTGAAGGTTTGTAATGATGGTGTATTATTAGATGTGATGTGTTGGACTATTTCCATCATCTATGAGTGAATGTTGAATGTATAAAAAAATTATAAACTTTATTTAAACTTTCCAAATACAAACAACTTGTTAGTAATAACACACAAGTAGGCAACACAGGTTAGTAATTACACAACGTTTCAAGTAGTATTACTCTCCACTCTTCTTTAGGTGTTGCTGGCCTGATATGCACAGTGACAATATTTGAATAGAATTTGAACTCACACATTTAGATTCTTGAATATCGAATTTAAAGCAAATGCTCTCAATTGGCGTTTGCTTTAAATTTGATATTCAAAAATCTAAATGTGCCAGTTAAACTTCTATGCAATTACTGTCACTGTGCATATCAGACCAGCAAAACCTACAGAAGAATGGAGAATAATACTATACAAAACATTGTGTAATTACTAACCTGTGTTGTTTATTTGTGTGTTATTACTAACAAGTTGTTTGTATTTGAAAAGTTTAAATAAAATTTAAAATATTCTATATATTCAACATTCACTCATAGATGATGAAAATAGTCCAACATATCACATCTAAGATTACTTTATCTACAAAAATATCAATCAGTTTTAAAATTATCAGCAGTATAGTATTCATCTAGATTAACTAAAATTTGCTTCTCTGACTAAAATTGTTCATGATAATATTTTGTATAAACAAACAGATTTTAATAAAAGATAATTCATTATTTTATATGCTAAAGTTAAAGAGTATACTAGTTAATACAACAACAATTATTATTAAATGATCATCTCAAACACTATATTTGTATATATTTTTCAGTATAAAGCAGAAATTTATTTTGTTTATAACAATATAAAAGTTTAAAGTAACACATATGTTTATTTTTATATAGGCTTATATAAAAGTTATTATATAAAATGAAACACACAGGCTTATTATATACCTGTGTTTATATATGTAATATATAAGGTATATTATAACATATATTATATAGGGTTATTATAACAATAATTAAAAAAAATTACCTTTGTTGATTAATGCTTTCCCTCTTTCTACTGTTATATGGAAGTTATTAGAATAATAATCAAAATGAAAACTTACTTTTACTGCTTAATGCATTCGGCCTTTATATTTATATTTTTAGAGATTTATATCAGCGTATTCAGTGAATTCTTTTTTTTATATATTTTAAAAATGTCAGCAGAAATGCTATCATTTTAAATATAACAATATTTTACGAATTAATCTGGATTAGTTGGCATCTCCTTGGAGCTTAATTTTAAAAATTAAGATCTAAAAACAATTTACAAATTAAAAGTTATGAAAACGTTATTTCAATGATTTTGGTTGAATAATTATGGCATTGATTATGAGTTAAATAGAATAATTGGACTAAAATAGAAACAATTGAATAACCAGCTCTTATTAAATTATAGATAATGAATGGCTTGTTTTTTAAGCCTATTTCTAAATGTATATAACACATATTTATTTACAATAGAATTGTATTGCATATTGCAAATATCTATATTATATATGTGTGTGCCCAAATGCTTATTATATAAGGTTATATACCATCAACAAATTGTAATCTTCATGTCAAGACTTGGAACCAATTCTTGTGGATATTGTATTACTGTTTTTATGTAATGAAAATTTGTTTATTGACTTCTCATAAATTATATAATCCAAACAATATTTAAATAAAATATCGAAACACCTAACTAATTAACATAAATGAGAATACTCCCTCTCATCATTATCAACTGTATATAGCAATGAGTATCGTGGATCTTTGAAAGCGCTCAGCATTAAATAAATTATTAATAAATATAACTTCTCTAACATAAGTGTTAAAGTGCATAATTATTGGTACTGTTTTTATATATGAACAAGTAAGTTACTGCGTTAAAGAGCTGTGACTTATATACGTCAGCACACTGAAGTACGGTTTACTGAGCTCATTGTAAAATGTGATGTCGTAGGATATATATATATTGAAAAGAATTATTTTTTCTCATGTTTTTTTCTTTTTCTCAGAATAACATTATTATTAAATTATACCTTTTCACTTTGTACAAAAATATCCTTCTTTAACATACTAACAAATGACAAAAATTGCACATTACACTCCAATAATACCCTTTACCAAAGCCTTTATTAATCCCATTTACTCACTATGCTGAAAATTTCTTCATACAGCAGCCATCTTAATTAAACATTTACAAAATTCACTTGCTCACAATGGACTAGGACTACACAATATTTATACATTCAGATTACAAAAACTATTTAACATAATTTTATCATGTGCTAAGACTTACCAGAATCTAAAGATTACCTGTAAATTTATACCTACTGACCAACCATTCCTAACCCAAAAATATTAGGATTATCTTTTAAAAACCCTGTTATCTGTTCAAAACCTTCATTTTTGCCCATCCCTCCAAATAAAAATAAATACTGGAAAATGTACTCAGTTCTATCTGCCCATCCTAAAATGAAGAGTAACTCATATTAAACACCACCAGCAAACAACTATGTCACAAATTTAAATTTTGGTCACTAGAATCAAAATGTTTTGACTTTTTAATAAAACTAAACTTAAAATCCCTGCCCATATTATATTTCTATAGATTCAAAAGAGGACATTTAAATGCCTATGTTTAGTGTACTCTATATCACAAAGAGATTAAAATATGATCACACATTTTTTTAAATATTTGAGTCTTGAAAAATCAGAACAATGAGCCCAGTAATGTTCAACAACAAAAACAAGCACCCCAACAGAGTTATAGGATTATTTGCCAAGAGTTTCTATCTCCATCATCCCTTTTTCTTTATATTGTACTAGATGTACGTTTGTATATAAGTGATTAAGCCAATGCATATGTGCTTTCAAAGATAAATTATAAATGAAAACTCTCACTTTTTCAGACACAAGATATAGTTGTTTTTTTTAGAAAAGATGGCCTGAATCCACCCATCCTTTTGACCCAAACATTTATATATGGAAAAATCTTAAGCATATAGAAATGAGAGCATAAAGATGCTAAGCAATCACTTTAAATTAGATTTATTATGCTTGAATGAATGACGCTTGCGAAATCTTTACAATTTACGATACGTCATTCTTTAGTTGAAATTAAATATATATAATGAGATATTATTTTATACAGCGCTATGTTTTTACACTGTAATAGGGATATTAGTGATGTAAAACTTGTGAGAACACATAAGAATTGTTCAATATTAACAAATATTAAATTATATATATTCTTATTTTTTATAATTTCTACTCATTCTCTAATTTATGTTGTTTATAATATTAATTCAATGCTACCACTTAATTATATTTTGTTCAATATCCTGTGGGAAAATGTACAAAGTCATCAAAGTTAAATATATAATAAAATCCTTTGAAAGTTAAATTTATTAAAAGAATAGCATTCATTAAATGGTAAAATGACAAATTCCAAACATTTTAAATAAGAATATGAATATTTATTGTTTGTTAAGGGTAGTTGTAAGAGAGAGAGAAGTATAAAAAAGAAAACATCTAAAATGAAAATACAGAAAAGGTAGTCTATTTAATATTTCACTTTATTACTGCCAAACATGCTTTAAATATATTTGTACTATATCATATTTATGGCATATACGTGTCATGAATATGTATAGTAAAAATATATGCCATGAATATGATATAGTAAAAATATATTAAAATCATATTAGGCAGTACTAAAGTTAAATATTAAAAAAACTATCTTTTCTGTGAGTATTTTCATTTTATCAAATATTACTTTGGCTCAGGAAAGAACATTAGTAATAAATGAATTAAAAAAAAGAAAAGTGTAAAATAAATATTAATATTTTTTTCTCTCTTCAAATTTAATTTTTATTTGTTTATATTTTTTTTTTTAAAAAAAAAAAAAGAAAAATAGGAAAAAATGATTATCAATTTTTTTAAAAAAAGGAAAAAATAAGTTTTTTTTAGAAAAATTCAGTTTAAATAAGCAAATAGTTTATACTTTGTGGCTAATTATGAATCAAAATATATAAAATGCGCTAACACGCACAAGCACACAAAGCTAAAAACAAATAAAGCAAATATATATTATTTTAATATCTATTCATTAAATGGCTAAGTGCTTTCAAGGTTCAAGCCCTCATAATCATAGCCGTATTACAAAATATAATAAATTGACTTGGAGTGATGCAAATTTATGCAAATGAAATAATTATGCATTCCATTTCTTGGATATTTTGTAGCAAGAGTCTTTTCTATTGATGGCATCGCCATCTCTAGATATAAAGAAAGCTTCTTTTATCTTTCTTTTTAGATCATGCCGCTCTCTGCATACCACCACTGGATTTCCCGGTTGACAATCATGCCCAGCTGAAGCACGGTGCTGCGCAAAGTGGATTTTTTCTATTTATCTTTTTCTAAAATGTGATGTTTTAAAATTAAAGTATAATTAATAGATTATCTATTTTTAGTGATTAAAAAATAAATACCGAGGAATTTTTCAATGATTAAGATATAACAAATAAATTTTAATTAATTAAAAAGCAAAAGGAAAATATCCTTTTTATAAAAATAAAATCAATTCATTAGGATTTAATGCTATTATATCTGAGATAATGTATAATTGATTGGATGACAAAATTTTTCTAAAATGTAAGACAGGAGTAGGTTAAAGCAATAGACTTCAATGTCTCATCAGTAATAGGCATTATTGATTGAGATGTTGAAAAGAGATGAACAGTAACTGTTCAGTTGTTAAAAGAACAGTGATAAGTAAGTTTATAGTGTGAAATAAAACCAAAACTTGCTACTAATCGTTAAAAATATTTTTTGCAATGAAATTGAATGAAATTATGTGCTAAGTTTTAATTAAAAGCAGAGTATCACATACTGAACATGTAATCTGTTTCATTGTAAGAATATTAGAAGAAAAATACTTTTGGGAAAATTTTGCAACAAGCCTTGTGTGTCCACCCAAAAACATGACATTGAGACTGTGTTAACCTGATTTGGAAATCTATATTCCCTGAAAATCATTATACTGTAAAACAAATCAATTTAACTTATGTTAATCTACCATCACAATATTATAATTATAAGCTTAAACCTACAAAAGTAATTAATGTAAAACTTTGAAAATAATGAATAAATTCAACTTTTGTTAACTTAGTCTGGAAATTATTATTATTATTTTAATCCAAATATTGCAAGAAACCAGAAGGAAAAGTTGACCTGAAAAGTTATTTAAAATTATAATTATTAAAAAACTAAGAAAATAAAATTCATAGTAAAAAGATATTATAGTGTGCAAATTTACATTTACAAATATTTTTAATGTAATAATTGAAAGTAATGAATAATTTTGATTTTAGTTTTTTTGTTGTTAAAATATGTTTGTTTATTTTGGTTTTCTTCCCAAAATGTTATAACGTATAGGATCTCATCATTTTCACAAGAAAATTGGTTTTAGCTAATCTTAATTTTTTATCTTTTATTTTGAAATGTGTTTTCAGATTTAATTATTAAAAAAGAGAAGATTATAACTACTCTTACATTTTTTTATTTTTTACTGTGAAATGTTATTTTTCACTTTTAATTATTGAAAAGAGAAATAACTCAGTTAAAGTAAATGTTAGTCAATTAAATAATAAGAATCAACAGGTAATAATCTTACTTTCAGAAATTATATTT
This sequence comes from Epiperipatus broadwayi, assembly GCA_028023455.1. Lineage (NCBI taxonomy): Eukaryota > Metazoa > Onychophora > Udeonychophora > Euonychophora > Peripatidae > Epiperipatus > Epiperipatus broadwayi. The sequence continues at coordinate 4,996,351 of JAQFVV010000086.1, forward strand.
CTTATATAGAAAATATAGATTTGAAATTGTCACATTAATGTATTTCTTTTAATTGGCTTATTTATTAGTTAATTTTATTAAATAATTGTTAAAAATATTCTCTGAAATTATTTTTTGTCTTAATGTCTTTATTCCTCCAACTATCTGTTTTGTGAATTGGTAGTTTGTGTTGCTTGATTTCCTGATAGTGTATTGCTTGATTTTATGATAGTATGTTGCTTTAAAGAATTTCTGATGCCAGTAATATTTTTTAAATTAATAAAGATTAAATATATATGCATTCTTTTGTTCATAGTCACAATCCCTAAAATCCTTGTAATTGTGAGTGAATTCTGAAGCAAAAATAGTTAATTTATATATGCATGAAGTTAATATGTTTATGTTCGTGCATCCAAATGATTCTCTAAATAGCACAAAAGTCAAGATTACATTTACAGTCAATTCACTGCATTTTATTTATACAGTTTAAAAATTAGTTTATGGTTGGCCTATACACTGATGGCACCATATGTTTAGAGTACTAATGATAATTAACATGTATTAGAAATTCATTTACCACTTAAATATGAGCCTCATATCATTGTTTTTATATTATGCCTTAAGTTTGGCTACATAATTAACTTACATATTGTTGAACAACTTCTTAAAACCCAGTTACAAGAGATATGTGTTGATTACTTGTGTTTAAAATGGGTGATCTATCTTATAATAGTTTTTTCTACTTTATTATTTTATGCTGATTTTTCCATGCTCTTTTTATATTTGATGATGACTATGTATTAACAATGTTACTTGAGATGATTGTGGTCATTGAGATGATGATGGTCATATTCTCATATATTAACCCTTTTTACATTGCATTACAATATGTTTATATATATATAATTTTTTACTTTGGAAATGTAAAATATAATAATAATAGAAATAGTTTCAAATATTGCCTTTCATTTGCATTGCTCAACCAGAAAAAACTAGAATCTTAACATTTTATAAATCAGACTTCATTTCCTGTATTTTAAAATGGGAAAAAGAAAATATATATTATCACTAAATGTGATACTTTTAACAATTTGAAGTTGTAGGTATGAATATTTTCTAGCATCAAAAATATAATCAAATTTATTTTTATAAACCATATCATAGTAAATAAGCAAAACAGGATTGAAAACGTATATTTTCTTCATTATATACATTTCATCTATTTACTTCTACACCTCTTTCTGCACCAGGTTTAAACCTTCAATGAATACCCATCTAAAGATGCTAACACGATTGCATATGTGATGCCACTTCTATATATGCGAACATAATGTTTACAATATAATTGGTATAGCTATAATGCAGCAGATATTTATTCCAAAGTAATGTTTGCTTTAATTATTCATTTGTTTAAATTTAAAAGTTAATTTGTATTTTTATTGACTTAAAATCGCATCTATAATGTGTAGTCCACATATAACATCATGTTATTCTATCATTTCACTTAATATATAAATTTGCTATAAAATAAGTTAAGTGGGTTCGAACTAGGACTTTCACATGACCCACCACTCTCAGTGCCATCTCATATTGCTGACCCACCTGATCACTTACATGTTGAAAAGATAAATAATCACCAATATATGTATTTCATGCTAAACCAGAAATCATCAGTTGGTCTAGATTACTATCCTCACACATATATATATAATCAGTACTACTTTATATTAAGATAGCCAATCTTTATACTTTAATGGATAGGCTTCAAACTATTCCAACTCACAACTCTTGACAACCTTGGCACTAACAAGGGCTTTGAATGTTCAATCATCAGATTTTCGATGAAATATAAGGCTAAAGAGATGTGAGTTGGAATAGTTTGAAGCCTGTCCATTAAAGTATAAAGATTGGCTATCTTAATATAAAACTGAGTACTGATTATATATATGTGTGAGGATAGTAATCTAGACCAACTGAGGATTGCTAGTTTAGCATGAAATATGTATATTGGTGATTATTTATCTTTTCAACATGTGTGTGATCAGGTGGGTCAGCAATATGAGATGGCACTGAGAGTAGTGGGTCATGTGAAAGTCTGAGTTCGATCCCCACATATATTACATATATAAATGCAGGTTTAAGCCTGTACAATGTATTAATTTATAAAATAAGTTGTAAACAATAATCATGCTACACACCCCTGTTTTAGTATAGCATGAGGGAAAAATCCAAATTTTAATTTTAGACCATACATATTTTCGTAAAATTATATTTTTGTAAACAAGATTTGGTCAATTGGAACTACTTCCAAATCTTGAGGATATCGAAATGATCAAACTTAACCAAAACCGTCCTGTTTTAAAAGAGTAAAACAAAGGATTAAAGTTGTTTTAGTAATTAAAAATATCAAAGTTCGAAGGTGCTAATGGATTTACTCATTGAATATAATTTATTTATTAAAATTATGAGTTGATCTCAGCCCAGAATAAATAGGCTGGATTTTATTGTATAAAAATATAAACTGTATAATTGAAAGAAGTGTTGTCACTAGAGGCCATGCCAGGTTTGCTTTTAATATGACAGAATAGGTGAATTGCTGTCTCCCAAGCCCGGAAGATAGTGGACTCTATCCCCATCATAGTGCTGTATTGGGGCACAGTCATCATAGAGATGGGAGACATTCGTGAAAATTGTCTACTGCAAGAAGATTCCAATGGAAACCACGCTACCTATCCGAAAATCAAGAGTGCTATTATGCCACCATCCAGAAGAACCACCAAGCAAGCTGTTATTAAGAAGTTAGGTAACAATCCTTCAAACCACTGCAGAGAGCTCTAAAATATAGTTAAAAATTTACTCTTTAAAGCTATAGCATATCTAAGTAAATGAACGTCCAAAATTTACTTCTTATATTCTGTCTAAAGTAATATATAAAACTTATTATAAATCTTGCCTAAGACTACGTTTATAAACCTTAAATTTACTTATTCTAAAATAGAATAATTATAGCTGTTTCTATATTTTCTCTATTTTATTTCTCAAAATTTCATCCTGTTATATGTGATAATATGCCAAATATTTTGAAACAGCGAGTATATTTAAATTTAATTCATTAGTGAAGATATTATAAATCTATATCTTCAACTTAATATATTAATAATACTCATTTAGCTTGTTTTAGCCCGCTGTTTTGAAATCCTATTGTATTAAAAATAATAACTGACCAATCTGCATTCGTTATTATAATTTGATTTACTTTTATATTGATTGAATATTTATTATGGTTTGCACAATTAGAGTGATAAATTATGAGTTTAAAAGATTCATCTTATCAAAATAATAGACTAGCCATAGAGATACAGAAGGAGGTATATTTCACAATGTATTATTAATTTGTCCCCACTAAATATACCTTTCCTCTCTAGTGAAATCTGACTTCAGATGCAGTTTAAGTATCTATTAAACTAGACTAATAATTAGTAATTTAGTCCTTTGATTTTAGCATGATTATTATGCTTATTTTATGAACTGTGTTCTATTAGTTATGAAACTACTTATTAAGCACACTGTTAATTTGATTTATATATATTTGTATTTTGCCTTATGCATTGTGGGTGTGTTCTTACAAAGTATGTTCTCATACATGACATCTTGCTAATTTTTAATGGGCTCATGGTGGAGGCCATCCCCAAATATTTAATTTGGGTAAGGCTATTTCATATTAAAACAGGCAAAACTCACTATATATATATATATTTGCCACATGCAGCAAGCTAGAGTACTCAATGGATGCCAGAAGGCTTGTGCATAAAATCCCCATCTAGTGCCTACTCATCCAACATCCCCAGACTAGTTTCTGGATTATGACCTTCATCAGTGAGGAGCCTTGGATCTGAGATCACTGCATCTAGATCTTAGGATCTAATGCAACTCTCCAGCAACCACCTTTTATCTCCATTTAACTACAAAACTATGAGTCTTAAACTGAAAACACCTTAATGTTTTCAATCCAAGCCCATTAGCTTATATAGTCATATGGGTCTGAACCCAGTTCAGTACCCATTCATTTTGGTTCAGACCCATATGACCATATAAGCTAATGGGCTTGGATTGAAAACATTAAGGTGTTTCAGTTTAAGACTCATAGTTTTGTAGTTAAATGGAAATAAAAGGTGGTTGCTGGAGGGTTGCATTAGATCTTAAGATCTAGATGCAGTGCTCTCAGATCCAAAGCTTATCACTGACTAAGGCCTCAAGCCAGAAACTAGTCTGGGGATATTGGATGAGTAGGCACTAGATGGGGATTTTATGCACAAGCCTTCTGGCATCCATTGATTACTCTAGTTTGCTGTGTGTGGCAAATATCTATAGTGAGTTTTGCCCGTTTTAATAACAGTTATACACAAGCATAAGAGGAGGTGATCATGTGATGTTTATTGGCTATTTTATATACAACTGGAGCACAAGGATCCAGACTCTTTTTATTAAGCCTATTCGAGTTCCAAACTCAGAATGTTCATATTCTTATTCATAGCAAGCCATTCAGTCTTAGGGTACTGCACATTTTGATGTGAAATGCACTGCAATATATTTATTAAGATTTAGTCTGTGACATAGCAAATTTATGTTAGGCTAAAGTAATCAAATTTTTCCTTTGTAAAATGTTAATTCAGAATTTGTCAAAGCGAATGATTTGATTCTAGACTAAATCTGCATCACCCTCAAGCTTGATTATATGCTGGCATCTTTATATATATATATATATATGTGTGTGTGTGTGTGTGTGTGTGTAAACAGTAGCCATGTTAGTGCTGTAATAATAAGTAAGTCTACGGCTGGTGTCTTTACCATGATAGGATTTGACATATTAATATTACATAGGCATAATCTATTGACCACAGTAATTTGTTAAACAGATTATGATGAGATTATAAATTGTGACCCTCATTCATCTCACCCACTATAGAACGCTTGTGTGTATATAATCACATACATTAGATTTGTTCTGTATTTTATTTTGTTTGATTTTTATTTTATTAATTAATAAGTCTATTTAAATTTTACTCATTTCCACATCATTTTACTGTAATCCAATTCCAATTTACTTAGATATTTAATATTTTGATATGCATTATAGTTTTAAGTATTAATATTACCTTAAAAAAAATTAGTAGTATTTCATTTAACCCATTTGTTCGATGTCTGTGTGGTTAGATTTAGGGTCTCATGTCTCTCCTTGTTCAAAACCAGCTCACAATTAAATTAAGATCCAAGTGTAACTTCAGAAATGTCATCCATAGGTTGTTAAGTCATGGAGCACTGGTAAATAGATTGAAGCTTTGTTGGACTGCGATCTCACCATCCCATTTCGATCAGCTTTAAGGTATTTTACCTAGTCTCTGGGTTTTGTTATGTGAATATACAAATCTGGCCATTACAATATGTACATAATTACAGTCAACCCTTAAACAATACCAACATCAATAACAATCAACAACTTAATCTATTGTCAAAGCAACATTCTTTAAACACTAAAAAAGGAATGCCACCTTAATTTATGGACCAATATGTTTATATAAACACTGAAGATTGCAACTAAAATGAAATTATTAATTCAAGGAAGTTTAAATAAACCTCATTAAACAAGTAAATATAACCTTTTCTGAAAGCAGACTAACAAATAGTCAATTATAACTTTCAAACTGCGTTCCTGCTATGTATTAATTAGATAATGAAGTTAGTAAGGCTCAATGTTAGTTAAGTAGATAATATAATTTAACATCCAAGCCCCTATCTTCTACCAATCCTTCAGGTATGATCAGCTTATTAACCTTTGCTTCGATAGATATATTTATGAGTGATGACTAATCCGTCCTCAAGTGCCAATTTTATCGAATGGTAAGAATTATATCTTCGAAAACACAAACTAAAGGTTTCTAGTGGTCCCTAGGATGAAATATCCAGACTAGCTCATTCTAAAGGTGTGGGAGATAAATCTATCTGAAGAACGATATTCGTGTAACAAATAAAGGTAAATCATTTATACTTTCATATGGATACTACGCGAATCATACAACCTACAATCCAAATAAATACATATTTCCGAATTTAAATTATAACATTTATTAGTACATTCACTTATATATTTTTATTTCAAACACCTAATTCATTCATTAAATCAATATTATTTTATCATATATAGATTTATGAAAGAGAACAGATATATACGTCAGAGTTGTTTGTTAGCTGAACTTATATACTAAAACTTTAACAAAAAAGATTTTCTTAACATTTCACTAAAGTGCATGTTTCTTACTACCCTAATACATAAAATATTCATTAATTATAGATATAAAGTCATAATTATCTCCTTGGAGGATGAACATTCATGATTTAGGGTGGGTCCTCTGTAAGCTTACAGTTTCGTACTGAAGATTGTCTTATGAATAATAATAAATCACTATGGCAAATAAGGCTTCCAGCATTGCACAGTTATTACTTTGTCCTTTAGTTGTTAGGTAGGTGTTTCACACAGATGGTACAGTTGTTATATTGTTGGGAGTTACTTGAACAATCCATTTGGTAGCGGTAGATGCTTAACTTTCCATAATGAATGTCATCATATTCAGGCAAGTTCAGACAGCTATACATGGAGCTGGTCCAATGACTCTACACAATTAGCTTACCCCAACACTTCTATGGGATACACTTTTATGGATATTTATAAATTGAACAAAAGTATTATTTTATTTTTTTAAATTATTTTCTTTAACGATTCATTGATCAGCTTCCCTTCTCGGTCAATTCCCGAATTTCTTCTCTTTTTTGTTTTTATTTTTCCTCTTCTTTTTTTTTAAACAAAAGATAGTTCTCTTTCTTTTTATGTAATCTTCATAACTTCCCTCCTTTGGATCTATCCATACACTGATGATCCATATCTCTGAAATGCTTTTAGTGCCAGCAAGTTTCCATTGTTTCTAATTATTCAACAGAGTTCTTAGAATTTTAATGGCAAATGTCATTAACAAATATAGCCTGTGCCACTGTTTGCCAATTTAAACTCTCTTTAATAATATATATCTTTACATTATTTTCATTAAGAAACATGTGCTACAAGTATTATTGCAAAATCATAGCGTATTGTAATAAATCAAATACATACATCCTACAAAATTAGTAAAATACAACCCTGTGCGCAACTGCTCTCTTTCATTTTCACCTAAATATTTGTTAGTATTTAATATATCTATCTATCACACAATATGTATCACGATTATCTGTATAGGTTGCACCTTTAATGTTTACCACATTCATTTTACACTCTCTTGTAACAGGGTTCGAATGACTAATTTATATATATATGAGTTATTTTAATTAATAACACCAACCGCAATTAATATTTAGGGTCTCTGCTTAAGTTGCTAATCATGTTCGAACCCAGCTACTGTTACAATAAATATATGAATACAGTCAACACAAAACAATATCGATACCAGCAACAATCAACAATCTCAATCTATTGTCATATATATATAAGACATATTTTGCAGGTTCACCAGTGTTAAAAAAAAAATTTAAATATTGATATACCGTCATTTTGACTTGATCACACAAGTCATTTATTGGGTAATAGGAGGTAAAAAGATGGTTGTAGAGGCGCTACAATCACTGATTTGAAAACGTTAAAGTTCCACCAATAGCAAAAATGTTAAATGTTTTTTAAAAGAATCTTTCCAAATAGGAGGAAGTTTGCATGTATCATCTCGCTTATTGATACAATATGCACCTTTAAGTATCTCAATGGCTTCTCTAATTTTGCACTGGTGAGAGATTATCACATCTGGATATGATCCTTGTACTAGAAAAATCAATTTTATGACCTGACTCTAGTATGGAATGAGAGTGCTGATGATGATGAATGTTGTTTAACTGCACTATCATGCTCATCTCTCCTAACACAGATGCAGTGATTACTCATACCTATGTAAGAAGCTTTACAATTTTCTCATGAGGTGCCTTGTGTGATCAAGTCGAAACGTCGGTATATCAATAATTTTTTAACACAGATGAACCCGCAAAATATGTCTTTTATTATGCAACTTGTGAAAATCTTCATATACATATATATATATATATAACTGTTAAAAACCAGTCAATAGTTAGACAATCCCAATATAGTGTAACTAGTTGGCTATATGGCTGCACTAAAAATGATTAGATAATTGGCAACAAGTACCTCAGGTTTAAGTATAGAATTGTTTAAATAATGGGGGAAATAATATTTAATTTTTCTATACATATTTTTAATGGGTTTTTATTTAACTAATGATAGTGAGAGAATTCTCAAACATTAAGTTTGTTAAATAATAATATGGTTTTAATTTGGGAATATTTTAATAAGAGTTATAAATGATTGTGGATGGGAGAGAGAATTACAAAAGAATGTAAACACATTTTTTAAACTCTCTCTCTCTTCAGTGATTATAATTGATTGGTAGCTTTAGTGTAAACTATGAAAATGTTTAATAGTATTTTAAAAGAAAAAACAAAATAAGATTTTAATGTCTTTGTATATTTTATTTTTAATCAGAGTGGTTTTCAATGTTTATGTTTAAGAAAGCGAAATCAGGTTTGATTTGTCTGATAAAGAAAAAATTCCTTACTTGGGTGTTGAAGAAAATAGTCAAGTTTTGATCTAGATAATAAAGAAGGACAGGTCATTACCAAGTTGTTACCAGTAGAAGTTTCAACTAAGCAATTGTGTAATATAATAGAAGTTTTAAACTTTTAGCTGCCTATGAGTTTAGTCATGGAAATAGTTTATACAGTAAAAGATTCAACAAAAAGTTGGGCATTATCTTCCTCCATGTGACCTATCTTCACTGGAATAAAAATGTAGAGAGGAAGATAACCCCTAAAGTGATCTGAAATGTTACCTTTAACCAAAAGCTTGAGTCTCTATCTGTACCAGTCTTATCTGGAAATTCAAGAAAAACCCAAAAGACAAAATTTGCTATTTTTTCCTGGATTTATTGCAGACCAAGAAAATGACAAATTAACTATACATATGTCTAAAAACTTTCAAGAAAAAACTTAATTAGAAAAAAACTGAAAATTGCAACTGGATAAGATTCCATAAACGGTAAGGCCATGATTATAGATTTTTTTTTTGTGTGTGTACACCGTATTTTTATTAATCAAATTTTTTTTGTGTTTTATAAAATAATAGAATTGATCATTTAAAATACTTTCATTAAATTAATGTTTTCAAATGATGAAACATCTTTTTTTATAAAACCCGGTCAATTTTGTTTTCCAAATTATAAAAGTTTTTATTTTTTTTTTCAAAAAATCTGTTGTAAACTTTAATTTTTTTAAACCTGGTTTTTACTCTTTTCATTCATTTTCCCTCAAAAAGGAAATTAGTTAAGTAAGCTAAATCAAAGATTGTTATCTTTGATTTTGAAAATGGTTACCAAACTCTTACTTATTTTAAAGAAATAAATTAATGAATTTAAAGTTAATTCATGAATAAAAATTAATTTATTGGTGAATATAATTTTGTGAAAATATATATTTTTTGATGAAATGAGTGTTTAAAGTTTCATACTATTATATTAATAATTTTGTTGTTGTTTATTGTTAATCAAGTAAATATTAAATAATTTTTTTTTAAATATTTTTTGTCTTAGTTTTTTTTATTCTATTCAATTACTGTTTCATAAATTGTAATGTGTATAATCTTATCTCATGACAAGTTAATGTTCTAGGATTATTTTTTATTATCATAATAAAACTATTTCCTTATAGTAAGGTAAGCCTATGAATTATTCAAGGTTATTTATAACAAGCTATTTTATTCTATTTATTTATCTCTTGCTCATGGTAATAATTTATGGTGTTCTTGCTTACTGAACTAAATTCATGCATAACAGCTATATGGGTAGGGTCTATATTTATTGTTATGGATATGCAGTTGATGATGATGATCATGGATGATGCAAAGGGATAGTCTTTAAAGTCCATGCACTACATTTTATTTAATTAGAATTTATTAGAAATTAAATTTATAGTTGGCCAGTACATTAATGATACTAATTGGCCAGAAACCATTGATGTTGATCAGCATGTCTTAATATCCCAGCATTATTGTTTTTATTGTTATATATTCTGATGGATTAGAACTTAAGTTTGTGCATCCAAATTAGTGTTTCAATAATCTGTCCCAAGCTGATAAGGGCTAAATAATTAGCCTGGTCTATAGTAGATCCATGTTAAATCCAGTCACCAAATTGACTACTGATTTATTTTTATTGTTATCATAAATGATGATGAATGATCATTAGTTTTGGGTAGTGCTGATAAACTTATGGTTAGCTGTTCTCATTTCTTATGCTCATTCCTTTGATGTTATATTTTATTTATTTGGGAATGATGATGGGTTTCTATCTCCTCATAATTATGCCATAAGGTGGTGTACTATTAGAAATAGTCCCCCAGTTGTGGGATAGGGTGACTAAAGATTCTCTTTGTATTAACCCCTGTTTTCTGTAGTGTTACAATAGATAATAATCAACAATCTATCTATCTATCTATCTATCTATCTATCTATCTATCTATCTATCTATCTATCTATCTATCTATCTATCTATCTATCTATCTATCTATCTATCTATCTATCTATCTATCTATCTATCTATCTATCTATCTATCTATCTATCTATCTATCTATCTATCTATCTATCTATCTATCTATCTATCTATCTATCTATCTATCTATCTATCTATCTATCTATCTATCTATCTATCTATCTATCTATCTATCTATCTATCTATCTATCTATCTATCTATCTATCTATCTATCTATCTATCTATCTATCTATCTATCTATCTATCTATCTATGTATGTATGTATCTATCTATCTATGTATCTATACAAATCAATATATATATATCAAAATACAGTACAATTTATATAAATTATATTCTTTTAGAAGTACTTTTGACTATACACTTTGTAGTCTTTATCAACTATATAATGTTGAATAATCAAAACGAGACAACCTTTAACAATACCCATAGTTCAATTCAGATTTCCCACAATTCTGTTATCTTAACATTTGATGACTGGTGATTCATTAACATTTGACGATTTCTTGAAATCAACATAGCCTCTTTTATTTTACGTTTATTATGACAACGTTCAATTTGAATAATTTTCATATTTTTATAATCAAATTTAAATCCATATTGACAAGATTTATTATGATCAAATATAACAGATGATGAAGGTTTATTTACATCTGTTCTATATTGATTTTCTTTTTTAATTCTATTATATAAAAGCATATGCTCTTTTATTCTCTTCTCAAATGTACACTTAGATTCACCAATGTATTGTATGCCACATCCACATATCAATTTATATATAATAGAATTTTGATTAAACTTTGAATTTTGAATTTTATGAGCAGGTCAAGTTTATTAGGAAAATTTATAATGGTTTGTGTCATATTGCTTTTTTCTCTACAAATAACATAAATAGATTACTTAACAATTCTAAAATTCAAAATTCAAAGTTTAATCAAAATTCTATTATATATGGATTGATATGTGGATGTGGCGTACAATACATTGGTGAATCTAAGTGTACATTTGAGAAGAGAATAAAATAGCATATGCTTTTATATAATAGAATTAAAAAAAGAAAATCAATATAGAACAGATGTAAATAAACCTTCATCATCTGTTATATTTGATCATAATAAATCTTGTCAATATGGATTTAAATTTGATTATAAAAATATGAAAATTATTCAAATTGAACGTTGTCATAATAAACGTAAAATAAAAGAGGCTATGTTGATTTCAAGAAATCATCAAATGTTAATGAATCGCCAGTCATCAAATGTTAAGATAACAGAATTGTGGGAAATCTGAATTGAACTATGGGTATTGTTAGAGGTTGTCTCATTTTGATTATTCAACGTTATATAGTTGATAAAGACTACAAAGTGTATAGTCAAAAGTACTTCTAAAAGAATATAATTTATATAAATTGTACTGTATTTTGATATATAAATTGATTTGTATATTACATATATTGTGAAACGAATACAGATATCAAACTTTATTTATTACACACACACACACATATATATATATATATTGTAACCATTTGATTGTTGTCCCAACTACATAATATCACCAAAACATAAGTGCGCTAAGAATTGTAACCTCGATCACCGATCAATTCCCGCTGCACATTGTCAGCTATTAAGAGATGTAACCAAAAGCATATCATGCCATCTATATTATGCACCAAAGACCACAACCAACATCTGGAGCAACTTACCACAGACCAAACTAATGATATAACATAAACTTTTTATGATTTAATTTGATCACAGCCAGGGTGTACCGCGAAGACCTATCATAGTAGTATGATAAAATACATTAAACAAATTATAAGTATGTAATGTTATTATCTTTCAAACCTTAATTTGCGATTTTCATTGTATGAGACCCGATGGCCGACCATGTACAAGATGGCATAATTTGTGGAACTACATAAGATTATGAAATTTTAAACCATCTATATGATTTTTAATACAAATGCTAGTCCAGGTAAAGCTTTGCAATAAATAAACATAAATACTTGGGTTCTTTTTTTATAGTTTACTATATCACTGAGACTCTTATTATACTGACAAATGACAATTTAAAAACGTTAAGTAAATATATTCAATCATATCATTATCTGGTAAATCTGTTTACAGGTTTAATAATCAATTTATATTGTATACTAGAATCAACTACGCAAAGCTAAAATGATGGAAAAGGTAAATGGGATTTTATTGTACCTTACACATCATAAACTACCAAAGACGAAAAGCATCCAAATGTTTTCTCAAAATATCACTAAACTCTTATATCATGTTGACGATAGTATGTACTTCAATGTATGCTCTATCCAAGGTTTATGATTTCTGATTTTACGAATGACAAATAGCAACGGCACAGTAAGTTTAATTATAAATCAACGTTTATTTACAAATTTATGAATAATAAGTAATTAATTCTAATGTTATAATTAAAGACATAAATAAACAAATAAAATAAATAAATTATAATTCCATCGACTTTCTTCAATAACATATCATAGGTACGGTTTTAAAAACCTAATCATACCTTATATTTCAATTTGATATAATGAATGTATTGAGGAAATTATACTAAATTCAACATCAACTCATGAAACATCTAATGTCATTTCCAGATTCAATAAATCTATACCGTAAACTTATAATAATATAATAAATAATATTATATCTGTAGGATTTAGCTATAATGCAATCATTAAATAAAGTGAAAATTTAAACTTACATTCAGGTAAATAATAATCAACCAACAGTTAATTATTATGAGGTAACTTGAATAGAATGTCCTGCTACAATTTAATGATCTAACTTATAAATTATACTTACAAATGGAAGAAGATGATTTAGCAGAATAACTAAAATACTTTGCCCAACTTATATCTATGAAGTAAAACCATATTCCTGTGGATGCATTCATCTACACATAGGAATTAAATAACACTAAACACTTTGTGGATTTATACACCATCATAAAGTAATAAGTATAATTACACAATTCTGCGGATTAACCACCAGCACAGGAATGAGTGTAAAATACAAAAAATGGCAATTAAGTAATCTGCGGATTAACCACCGGCACAGATTAATGCCTTTTAACATTATAAAACAACATTACTATTTACTTCACATTAAAGTGCAAAATCATCCTCCTCAGTTATTCTGACCATTCAGAAAACACTAACATTTTCAAATGTGGGTTCTTGCATAATAAAATGTTACACTAATCAGGACAACTAATGTACTAACTTATCTTGCTTAAAATAAAACATGTAATATAATATAAGTAATATTAGTATAGGAATAGAAATCTGGAAAGACTCACAAAATACCTCATGAAAAATTGATACATCTCATAAATTCATTTAGTACTTTTCAAACTTTTTCCGATCTATTCTCTTGAATAAGTATTTTATTCAACCCCTATTAATTTAAACTTAATAAAATATAACTTATGAACTTCACATGCAAGTTCATATAACGATAAAATTAAAGTAATGCATTATTCATCAAATACATAAAATCTAATAGGTGTTCCGATCGGATATAAATTAAATGTATAGCATTTTATAGTTCAATACATGAATTCTAGCAGGTGTGTGTATCACAAATTAAATTGTATAGCATTTTATAACTACAAATATGATCCGTGAAATCCATGTACGATGTGTCGAACAATAAATATACAAAGTAATAGCTACAATTATAGTTGAATTCCATACATGTAATTTTATCCATTTGTATTAGTTATTATAAGCACTATTAGATTAACAATTTTACGTGGCTCCATAAACATGAAACAATTCCAAAACATGACACGCAGAGTTTAAATGAAAATGTTTTTCATAAGTTATTAATTTCTACATTTCTCTATTAAAAATGTTCCAAGTTTATCACATCCATGCTAATATTTATTTATCCACGCTTAAATCTAGGAATACTAATTATAGCAATTAATTTAATCATTCCAAACTGACGATAAAATTAGAAAATAGCTTTGATTAATTATTTGAAGACTGTTTTTATTATCCAAATGGTAAACAAATTAACTAGCAAATATATTACTGGCATTGCAAAGTTAAATATCAATCAATACTATATTTTTATTAAAATTATAAACGGAAATATTAAACTATGTTAATAACTTTAACATTTTACTTTAATTTAAACTTCTTCTTTTTTAAAAAGCAAATTTTCATATTTATAAAACTTGTAATTAAAATACTTATTTAATTTTTCCAAAAATTTTTTACACATTTTAATTATTTTTTAAGCTCCACATTTTCAAATGTAATATTGGAAAATTATTACTGGCGATTTGATCCACCTGGCCAGCCGACTTGAACAGACTTTTAAATTTAGCAATTCATCTTATTATTAAATACCACTATGTTATTTTTACGTTTATAGAAAACTTTGTGGTAATCCGTTTACTTGTTAACTATTTTAAAATAAGCTTATCAAATTTACACCATTTGCCTTTTACCATTTTCTTTCTTTCTCCTCCAAAAGCAAACTAACAGACGATCTTTTTTTAAATTCGCGCTCCTTTCTTTTTTACATTGAAACGCATACGTAATTACTGTATTTATTTTTAATAATTAAATTTAGTTGAACAAATGGTTTTTTTTTTTAATTCAATGGAAATAATTTTTAAGACCATTTTAAACAAATAAAATATTATTATTATTTTTAATAATATTTTACCAAATTTAATGTGTTGTCAAAAAATTTTTAAAAAGTTAACATTTTGATATGAATTAGTATATGGAAAGAAGCAATTTAAATTTATTAAAATAATATAGACAAAGTAAAAATATACCCATTCCTCTATAAATTATTTTAATATAAGAGAGTAATCTGTTCAAAGTGCAAATCAAGCCAATCAAATCACCAAAAGAAGACAGAGAAATTTTTATACCAGTTACATCAATTATTATATTTTATACTAAAATATATGGTTACAATATATATATAACAAGACATAAATTAACTCTTTAACTTGCTAAAATGTTCACTAAATGGAGTTTACCACCACTCCAAATAATCTTTAATTATAAACCAACAGAGAAAGAATTCAAAATCTTTATCAGAAAATCCTATCTCCATCCAATTTTTTTACTATGCTCACCTCAGTAAAGAGTTAGATTTCAGACACTAGACTAAAACTCAACTAGCCATCACACTTATTTAATATTTACTATCAGTTTGAAAACTTAATTTTTCAGACATGTAAATGTCTTCAAATCCAGCGTTACAAAACAGATAGTTATATGGGCATAAATTCAGTTTAGTTTTACCATATATTAAAAGCTAAAGCAATATAACATCGCTAAAGCCTTCAAGGCTACACTTATAATAATGGTTATATATATATATATTGTAACGATCCGGGAAAGACTTCGACACCCACTACGAGGGCCATCTAGGCATTTGAACCTAGAAAAATTTATAGAGTAGGCAGATACGCGCTGTTAGGATTCCACTTTATTTACATATTTAGATCGTTAGCCCATTGTCACTAGCTCAGTGGAATAGCAGAGATTTAATAATATCATTTACTAGTATATAAAAGAATAAAGTAAGCCACTGCAGTAATTATCATACAAACAGATTTATTTATCACATATATATAAGGTTTAAAATTATTTTAGTGATTTACATTTAAACATTTAACATTATTTTTAACTTTGATTTTACTTTAATTTACATTGAGTTACTATTATATTATAAATTTACATTTTTAATCAAGTTCGCACAGATGGGATTATATTAACCTGTTTAATATGTTGCTATAGATCGGTTACATAGATTTCAACGGTCAAAAACATTTCAAAGTAAACATAAACGATCAAAATACAAAGTTATTGATTACTGACAATTGCAGAGGGAAATATAAGAAACCCTCTAGTATTCATCGTAAGATACCTGCATCGTCACCAATAACTTAAAAGACATCCGAATAAATACCTTTTAGATACTCACCGTAAGGTATCAGTATTTGTCGAATGTCTATATATTTTAGATCAAATATGAAAACGCAAACATATTTAACCGATAGCCAATCTATGCAAGCGTCTATAAACAACTTAAATTTAATAGTTTTATAGGATCGAGCCTGAATATACTATATAGATTTGCATTCGAAAATAAAATATTCTATCCCTATTTAACCCTAGGCAACACATTTCGCAATCAACCGGCGCCAATCCATCTGATACATTCATGTATTCAATGTAGCATGATACGACAAACAATTATATTGTCAGGAATGTACATCTGAACAATATGAAGAAAGAAAAACGACATTGACTCTCCACCCACAGGAATGTGACATCTGTGGGCAAGTAGATCAATAAACTAAAAACTCCATAGGAATGGACTGCGGTCTTCTGCCGACTTACAAACCCATCCATAGGCAAACAGAGGGTGTGTGGCGTATTTCTATAATCCTGCCCGTAGCGGATCTCATACTTACATTTACTAATTACATAAATATATCCAATCCATTGAACCAATTCAACCACGAAATGAACAACCCAAGATTACCCTCCCTTAATTATCTTTACAAATCGATACAGCCATTCACGCCCGACTCAAGTTTAACATTTTTTTATAATTTATTTAACGGAAAACAGAAATCATAACAACTTAAAGAACAAAATTAAATAAATAAATAAATGGAAATGATTTTACAAATTAAATACATTAAATAAAATTATAACCAATTAATAAATATTGTTGGTCAGATAGAATAATATTAAAATCATTTTAAATATGAAAAGTTTTTAATTTACTGTTCATAAATTTTAAATTTCTTACGGTTATTGAAATAGTTCATCCTATTATATTCCTGGCCGTTTAAACGTGAATTCCCACGTCGTCCGAAGATTAGTATCCAGTTGATTTATTTATTTATCCTTTGGAGATTTTGTTTTTCGTGTAGTTGGTCCTCATTGTATAAACGATGGCCCATTTTTTTCTCTTTCTTAGCAGAACTGAAGGGATTGAAGCTGTGCGTCTTTTTCAATCCCCCCAGCGCTGACACCTAGCTGTTACATCGTCAATAATCAATCAATTTCCAGTCACTAGTCACTGATTAATAATTTCCAAAATTTTCCTTTTATATTAATGTGAAGGATTGAATTTACATTACGTCATCGATGAGATGATCCTTTTCGTTGAGGTCCAATTCCATAGGGATTTCTTCTTATTTGCTAACAGTTTTTATTGTTTTCTTATCTGACCAGTGTTTTTACATTTAAATGCCGAAGGCTGGTTTACATTTAACTAATTAACAATCATTTCCATTTCTGATTAATTAACCTGTTTTCCAAATCAAAAATATATTTAAAGATAAATTTAAAGATATAATTTCATCTCCAAATCTTTTTTAAAATTTAGTTTTAAAAATACCTTTTTCTTTAATAAAAATTTTATTTTAATAATTTTTTATTATCTGTGCGACTTAATATATAAGAGTTTAAGACGATATTTTAATTTCAATTTTTAATTTTTAAAGAAAGTTTTTAAATGCGAACTTTTTATTTTAACTTGTTTAATAATTATATATAAAAAAACAATGTAACGAACGTCTGTGCTCGTTACAATATATATATATATATATTAATGAACTAAAGAAAATAAAAACAGAATTATTTTTGTAAACAGCTATTTTACAATTTTTGATTTATATTAAAGTGACTGTTTTAAGAAATAATTATGATAATATTTCAATTTATAGTTTATGTTTAAAAATAAAAGTAGTTGACAACCATAAATTGAAATTGAGGTTTTACAAATTAAACTTATATTTATCTATTAAATACAGAGTTCTATTATTGACACACCCCACATCGATACAGATCTGTGCTTAAAATTAAATTAAGTTGATTTTAAGTTTTAAAAAGATAAAGCAACTAATTATTTTAATTAAATTTATTTCCACTACATTTGCTTTTTTAAAAATGTTGCATTTCAAGACTTAATTAATGATAGTCAAAATAAGAGTTATAGATCACATGACCATATACTCTTAAGGTTGTAAGTTATAAACAATGAGGATTGCCAATTCCTCAACAAACTTTGTGATAAATGCTTAGCTAGAAAACGCATTTAAAATATCTCTGTTAGGACTCCCCCAAACCTCTGATCATGGTTTCGTGCTCTGGCACTCCTCAGAGAGGTGCTATGGTAGGTTCAGGCACTAGATCTAAAAACACCAACCCAAAGCTAGCATTTAATTAAAAGTTCTCTATTGAGTGGAAAATCTGAAATTTTCAGACAGCTACACGTCTTCAAACCCAGCTATCCATCTCAAATAGCTATATGGGGCTGAGAGATCTTCAGCCATACCAAATATTAGTAGTCTTAGCAATATAACATTGCATAAGACTTAAGGCAGAGATTATAAATAGTTAAAATAAGAGTTATAGTCTCTGCCTTATGCAATGTTATATTGCTAAGACTACTAATATATGGTATGGCCAAAGATCTCTCAGCCCCATATAGATATTTGAGATGGATATCTGGGTTTGAAGATATGTAGGTGTCTGAACATTTCAGATTTTCCACTCAATAGAGAACTTTTAGTTAAATGCTGGCTTTGGGTTGGTGTTTTTAGATCTAGTATCTGAACATACCCTAGCACCTCTCTGAGGATTGCCAGAGCACGAAATCATGGTAAGAGGTTTGGGGTGTCCTGACAGAGGTATTTTAAATGCTTTCTCTAGCTAAGCATTTATTACAAAGCTTGTTGAGAAATTGGCAATCCTCATTGTTTAATCAATGATTAATTAAAAATAATTCACTCAAATAACTTGACTCATTGTTAATTGATTTTTTAAAAAAAACTAATTTCTTTTAAACTTTGTTTCATGTTTTGGAAATGTTTTAAATTTTTATTGAACATATTTTTTAAGATTAGGATGGCTAAAAGTTATGTATAAATATATTGGTGATAGATCTAAAGAATTTTGTAACCGAATGTTGTAACCATGAGTAATTAAAATAATTAACAGCTTGTTAATTAAAAAAAGTGTTTTGCAAAGTTGTAACAATGTAAAAGGACTGACTCATAGAAAATAATTTTTTTTACCAAGATCATTGTTTTGTGCCACCATAAAGTACAAAAAATCTTTACCATCAGATGAACATTAGTTCATGACTAATAGTCAATAATAAACTGCAGCTCTATTAACACAAGGATGATGAAATCTGCCTAATGAATTTGATGTGATAACTATTCTCATGTATATTATTAATTTGCAATTAAAAAAGACATACTTCTCAATTGTGAAAGACAACAAATTTCCAGATAAACTCTATCTTGTCCAATGGAAAGATTTTACTAGGAAACCATCAAAGAACTCTCTTATTATAAAGAAACAATATCTTCTTGATCATATCTTAAACTTAAATTAACACATTTATTTATATTATGCAATTACCAAGTCAGTAATATTTTGAGATATTGGACAATTTGTCATGTAATTTTTATAATTTTTTTGCTTTAATTTTATTTACTTTTGATGTTACTTAATTTTATTACTTATACTCTATTCAGGTTGATTTAGTTATATTGTTTTACTTTTATATATCTTGGTATGCCTTTAAATAGTTTATTTTAAAGATGCACACACTATTTCTTTTAAAATTTATTCTTGGTATAATAGTTTACATCTTTAAATATTTAAGATATGAAACATTAACCTGTTTGTTATGATATTACTAATAGTTGAATGTATTTGGAATATTTAAATAAAATCAAAATTTTTTCTAAAGACATTCAACACACATTAGATTATGGAAATAGTCCAATATAAAAATACAACTAGAACACCATCACCACAAACCTTCAGGAAAACACAAAAATCAGTTTTGTTTTTAAAATATTCTCTTTGTTCTATTCCTCTTAATAAGTTTTAAATAATGGAAGTGATGTTAATAATAAAAATTTAGTTTTAAAATAATCAATATTTAGTTTGAATAAATGCTAATGCAATCTTTCTCTGCAAGTTAATCTATTTTTAAAGGATATAAAAAAGATTTAGATTTTAAATAGTTAAAATTTAGTTTGACCAAAGTTATATCTCTGAAGCTATTGAAAAATTGTCCAAACAATGGATTTCACTGTAATGTAACTCAAAATATGTGTGTCTAACATAGTGTGTGTATAATATATATATAGTTTTAAAAGTTGCTTTTAGTGTGTTTGAGATATTGAGACCTTATCCTATTTATTTTATTGGTTTCACATATGCGTCTATAATTAAAGATTATGATTTGTGTGCATTTTATACATTGAACCTGTAGATATTTATCCCCGCATTCTAATTTCCATACATATTTAATTACTTCCTCATAATATATGTTATTGCCACATGACTTAATCACAGATGACTGTTTTCCTTTAAGTTTAGAGACATTTCTTTCTATGATTTTTTTTTAACTTTATACACCATGTGGTTAGAGACTATGTATTGTGTTGTTTTACTTTTAAAGTGACAGGGGATCAAATACAGTGTTTAGGTCTACTTTTGTAATAGCCACTGTGTTGCAAACATTTATAGTTAATTTTAACTGTTTTATTAGTGCTTGCTTTTTGATGCAGTAGTAAAAATGTATATATATATATAAAGTGTAGTTTCACTTGATATACATTTGTATATTACATCGAGCAGATAATAAAATTTGTTTTTATTGTGGATAGATCAATTTCACCACCTGATTACTATTGACTGCTTTTCTAATAGTATCTGATATCAGATTTCAAATTTCTGCTCTCAGTTACCTATAGGATTTTGCCAATAATATATATTTTATAATTTTTGATGGAACCAACTGTGAAATTGATGATGATTGAATAAAAAGACAACATAACTTGAAGCTCAAATATAGATACACCCTGACATATTGAAACTAATTGTCAAAAGATCTGTTATAATTTGAGGATTGTTGTCATGACAAATAATACAAAGAAGTAAAATGAAAAATAGTAGGATACTCCAAGAAAAGCGACAATCCTAAAAGAGTAGAGAGATGCTTTGAGTGAAGTTTAGCATAAATATATATAAAATAAAAAACAAGCATAAAAGTCTAATGTAGTTAAAAGAAGTTTGAAATATAAAAGTATTTTCTTTTTCTATATGACATGGAATCAGATAATGAAGATAGAAAGCATTCAGCAATTGAGGAGATACCATGGAAAGAAAACAACCCTATGACATTTAAAAATCCAGAGGCAATGGAAAAAAGATAATAAAAAATGGACACTAGAGAATTAATAACAACAATAACATAAGGACATGATCAGTTTATATTACAAAAATTAAAAAAATAGACAATGAATAAAAGAAGCTTTCAGCAAAATTAGCAAAAAATTAAACAAGTTATAAAACAAAATTTATGTTCAATACTAAACCTGGAAATAATTTTGGAGCAAAAGTAGCATCAACGTCAGTGTTAAATAGAAAAATTGGAATCAAGTCAATAAAAAAGAAAACAATTTGGACAAAGTATACATTCAAAGAAGCAAATAATACATGAAAGGATGCAGAGAATGAAGGAGAGTGATGATAAATGGATGGAAAATAAATCAAATAGAACAGAAAGAAGATACTATTAAAAATAATTGAAGTCATTGTGTTGAAAATATAAAGTGATATTGTTCCAAATAACAAATTAAAACAAAGCAATACAATTAAAAAAGGATGAAGAAAATCAAGACAATATTTACGAGTTTATATATAGGGAATAAAGATTTAGTTGTTGTTGATATTGAAAGTATTACAGACAGATATGACATTAATCAAAATATATACTGAAGAACATGTCATACAAGAATGCATAAAACCCTCAGCAAAAAATATAAAAATTAAGAAAGAACAAGTAATAAAAGATGACCCAATACAAGTGGGACTAAAGATAGCAAACAAGAAAAAGGAAAATCAGAAACCCAAATTACAGACTTAATAAAAGAAGCAGATGTGAATTATGATCACATAGATTATGCTGATAATGATTTAAAGGCTGTCAAAGAACATTAACATAAAACAAAGTCACAGTGTATTAATTCATTATTTAAAAACATAGCTGAGGGGAAAATTTAGTTTTCACAGCTGGAATTTCCTTCATATAATGAGATTACGATTTTATCAACTATTTTGATTATTCTTTGCATAGCATAACTAACTGCTTGTATAATTAGAAATTATATTCCCGAGGTTGATGAAATGAATGATTATATCAGTATTTTAAAAAAAATTAAAGAACATTAATTGCATTGCTCAAAGACTTCAGTATAGACAACAAAATTATTTTTCAGGATATCTGCCCATATTCACATAGAATTCAAGCTCTGAAACAAATTTTCCAAAACAACATGCATCCAGAAATATGGGAATAGAACAATGTGTTCCATTATAACAAATAATCATATGATTCTGATGGTACTAGTTTGATTGAGCCATTTAGAGAATACATATTTATATTGAAGTTATCAAAGCTCTTTTAAAAAGGTGAAATTATATTTAAATAGAGTATGAAAGATCTGCAGATGATTAACAGGTTATATTAGTTGATCAGCCATCTATATTAAGAGCAATTATATGCAACAATGTGGAAAATATAAAATAAAAAAACTACCACCAGATAAAGGATGCTCTGCAGAGAAACTGATATATCACCCAAACGAAAACAAAGTATAAAAAATACTATTTGACAGATCAGTTTAATAAATTCATGACAGTAAATAATATTTAAACAATTTGAATAACATTAATTTAAAAAAAATGAAAATTTCCTTACAGTTTAATATTAATATTAATAGCAATTTTTTAACCCTAGAGAAGAACATGTTAAGTTAGATATTGACTATCTAAATTAATAATTTATGTTTAAACATAAAAATAGTCAACAATCATAAATTAAAATTGAGGTTTGACAGATTGTATTAAATAAGTACTATAAGTGCACACACATCAATACAGCTTTGTGCATAAAACAAAATTAAGTCAATTTTGAAGAGATAAACAAACTAGTTTATTTTAACTAAATTTATTTCAACATAAATTTGTTTTAAAAAGGTTACATTATAAAAACAAGACTTAAATAAAAGATAATTAAAAAATTTTTAAATAGTATGTTTTATTGTTATTGGAATTCTTGAAGAAAGGATTTTTTAAAAGCTTTTATTCATGTTTTGAAAATGTTTTAAATTTCAATTAAACATATGTTTGGTTATTAAAAAGGTTAAGCATTAAATATAAACTTGTTGGTTACAGATGTAAAGAATTTTGTAAACATGGATAATTAAAATAGTTACTGACTTAATAAATAAAAACCAGTATTTTGCAAAGTTTGTAATGATATATAAAAGCTAAATCATAGAAAATAATTGTCTTTTAGTATTTTGGTGTTTTCTGTGTCCTCGTCATTTATCAGGATTATCATTTACTACCATTATAAAATACAAACAACTATTACCAGCAGCTGCACTAATAAGCATGTGTTATTATAAGTCATTAATAAACATTACTCAAGCATGGACCCATAGCCTCCAGGATGGTGAACTCTGCTTACTAAATCTGATCCAAAACAATGCCAACTATCTTCACGTTTACTACACTGTAGTTAAAATATAAGCACTTTTCAACCATAAATGGGAACAAATTTTCAAGATATACTTTATTTTCAAATATAAAACCTGATTGTGCCTAAGATTTGAACACTGAAAATGAAAAGACTTTATTAGAAACCATCAAAAAGCTTGTTTTCAAAAATAAATGCATGTTCATGTAATTCCACTTTTATAGAGAAACAATATCTTCTTGGCAGTATGTTGTTCTATGGCGACCAATATATTTACTCTATGTCCAATTTAAAACATTTTTTATATGCGATAGTAATATTTAGAAATATTGAACAATTTATAATGTATTTTCTATACTTTTCATGCTAACCTACTTTTCATATTTACTTTATAACACTTCATTTAGTTTTATATTTGATTTTTATATATCTTGATATATGTTTAAATATTTTATTTTAAAATGTAAATATTTTTTAAAAAATTTTGTTTAGTATAATTGATTTATATCTCTAAATATTTGAAAGATAAAAAAAAAATGTTTTTTAAATTTTCCCTTTTTTTGTTCCTTTTAATAGTTTTAAAAAATGGAAGTACTTTTTATAATGAAAATTTAGTTTTAAAATAATCAACATTTAATGTAAATAAAGTTATCTTAATCTTTCTCTGCAAGATATTCATTTTTTAAAGGATATAAGAAAGAATAAGAATTTAAATTCTTACAATTTAGTTTAACAACAGTTATCTCTCTGAAGCTATTTAAAAATCATTAGACCAGTGGCTTTTAAAATAATGTAAATCATGATATGCAGTCTAACATGATATATGCATAGACATATAGATAGTTTAATAAGTTGATTTTAATATGCATAAAACATTGAGACCGTTTTTTTATTATGTTGATTTCACATATGCCTCTGAGATAAAAGATTGAAATATATATGTGTGTGTGTGCGTGCGTGTGTGTTATATAATGATCCTATAGATATTTATCCACCACACTTAAATTTCATATATGATTATTTACCTTCCCATGATATATATAATTTGTTGACAATATTGGCAGATAACTTTGATTTTGCTTAAGGTTCAGAAATATTTAACCCCATGAATTTTATGAGACTTTGGACTCCAGGCAGTTTGAAGCCATTTCTTTCCATAGCATAGCAGTTGCTTGTATAATTAGAAATCTTACTGAATTTGATGTGATGAAAGATTATATTATAAAGTATTAATTGGATAGCTCAAAGACTTCAGAATAAGCAACAAGGTTATTTTTCAGAATATCTTCCCGAATTAGCATTAAACTTAAGCTTGGAACTAAATTTTCCAGCAGAATGTTTATCCAGAACCATAGCAGTAGGAGAATGTGTCACATTGTAACAAATAGTGACATTTAGAAAATACATATTTTATATTGAAATTATCAAGGGTATCTTAGGAAGAAGAAATATCAGTTGTGAAAACAAAATTTCTCCCTCAGCTAAATTCTTAAATAATGAATTAATATTACTGTGACTTTTGTTTAAGATAATGTTCTTTGACAGCTTTTAATATTATCAGCACAATCCATGTGATCATATTCCACACTGACTGGGTTTATTAAGTCAGTAATTTGTTTTGTTCAGGTTTTCTATTTTCTTATTTGCTATCTTTAGCTCCATATGTATTGAGTCATTTTGTAATACTTGTTTCTCAATTTTTATATTTTTGCCTGAGTGTCCTATTCATTCAATGTAAACATTTTGTATAAAACTAATAAAAGGCTGACAGGTCTATAATTGCTAATATCTTCTTTATCACCTTTTTTAAATATTAATATTAATACTGCATTCTTCCAATCATCTGGTATCTCTTTATCATTTAGACATTTCTTCACCTGCTTCTTTTAATATACCAGTTATAATTCCATAATTACCTTTTTGCACTTAAGAGCACATTCTATAATACTGTGAGGTGGCGGGCACCATTTATTTTTTCAACTAGGTGGTGGGCACCATTTATTTTTTCAATGTAAATTTATAGTTGGATATGTACAAAAAATATTTAATTCAAAAATAAAATTTTAACATATAATAGTATGCCCTACAGTTTGATTACAATATAATACAATAATTTAAAAAATTAAATTTATTTGTATCAGATAAATAATTTTTATCAAGTTCATCTACAGATTTTTTATACTTTATTTAAATGTAATTTCTTCTTCCTAAGATACCCTTGATAATTTCAATATAAAATATGTATTCTCTAAATGGCTGATCCAAAACATTATCATCAGATAATGCCACTATTTGTTACAATGTGACACATTCTCCTACTGCTATGTTTCTGTAGATGAACTTGACAGCCTAAAGAGAAAGAGGAAAATGTAAAGTCCAAGAAACAAACACCTCATGTGGGTCAACTTTCAGAGAAGGCTGATGTTTGACTCAAACCAGAAATGTGAAGTATGAGACAATTACTGTTTGAGAGCACATCTAAATAAATGCAGTAGCTTCGAATTATATGAATAATTTTTTTAATTTAAAAAGAAGAATCTCCTTACAATTTAAAATCACTGTTATTAGTAAATTTTATTTATTTTTTATCCTACAGATGGTCACGTTGACATTCAGATAGGCCATCTCAATTTATAATTTATGTTTAAAAATATAAAAAAAGCTGAGAATCATAAATTAAAATTCAGGTTTCACAAGATAACTTTAGTTTTGTAATAAATGTAAGTTTCTATTACAGGCACACCCACACATTGATACAGATCTATACTTAAATAATCCAGTTTAAGTTTTTTAAAAAAAATAAAGAAACTACATTTATTTCAACTAAATTTGTTTTTTAAAAAGGTTACATTATGGAAACAAAGCCAATTAAAGGTTAATTAAGAAAAATTTGCTCAAATACCTTGTCTCATTTTTAATAGACATTCTTAAAAAACGAATTTTTTTTAAGCTTTCTTTTACGTTTTGAAACTGTTTTAAATTTCAATTAAACATACTTTTAATGATTAAGATGGCTAAGGGGTATCTATAAACATGTTGGTTACATATATAAAGAATTTTGTAAACATGGGTAATTAAAATAATTACTGTCTTGTTAATTAAAAATTAGTGCTTTGCAAAGTGTGTAATAATATAAAAGGGCAAACTCATAGAAAAAATGTCATTTGGTCTTTGATCTTTGCTCATCATTTCCCAGGGCCATCATTTTCTGCCACCGTGATGTAAAAAGAACTTTGATTAGCAGCTAAAGAATAAGCATATGTGGCTAGAAGTAACTAATGAACTGCAGCCCACAACCATCAGGTTGTTGAATGCTGCTTGCAGAATTTAAACCAATATTGTGCCACCTATGTCAATGTATATTAAGCTGAAATTAAAACGTATGTGCCTCTCCACTATGAAAGAGACTGAATAAATTTCAAGACAAACTCTACTTAGAAACATTAAATCTGATTGTGACCAAAGAAAGATTTTACTAGAAAACCACCAAAGAGCTCTCTTTTAGAAAACCTTTATACATAAATGTAATTCCACTTTTATAAGAAAATATTATCTTCTCAACTGTATCTCAGACATAAGATAACCCATTTATTTACTCTGTGTCTGGTTTAATAAACTTTTAAAATGATATTTACTAAGCCATAATATTTGGAGAAATTTGTACAATTTATAACGTAATTTCTATAACTTTATGTAATTATTTTATTTACTTTTTATGTTAACTTACTTTTAATACTTATACTTTATAACTCTTGTTTTAGTTTTATTGCTTGACTTTTATATATTTTGGTATGCATTTAAATATTTCATTTTAAAGATGTAGATACTATTTATTTTAAAATTTAGTTGAGTTAATAGTTTACATCTTTAAATATTCAAGAGATAAAAGAAAATCAGTTTTGTTTATTAAATTTTTGTTTCTATTCCTCCTAAAGAGTTTTAAATAATGGAGGTGATTTTAATTATTGAAAATTTAATTTTCAAATAGTAAACATTTAATTTAAATACATGTCAGCTCAATTTTGTTCTGCAAATTAACCTGTTTTAAAAGAACATAAGAAAAATTTAGATTTTAAAAAGTTAAAATTTAGTTTGACAAAAGTTCTCTCCGAAGCCATTTAAAAATCGTTCAAACAATGGATTTCAAAGTAATGTAAATCAAAATATGTGTCTAACACAGTGTGTGCATAGATATATAAATAGTTTTATAAGGTTCTTATTGTATGCTTAAAATATTGAGGCAGTTTCCAACTTATTTCGTTCGTTTTATATACATGCCTGAAATTAAAGATTTGGATATATATGTGTGTACATTTTATATAGAGATCCTATATACATTTATCCATGACAATCAAATTTTTATACATATTTATTTACCTCACCATGATATATATTATTCGCACTTGAGATACTCACAGATTACTTTAATTTTGCTTCATGTTCAGAGACATTTATCCCCATGAATTTTATTTTATTTTGTACCCTGGATGGTTAGAAGCTATTTATTGTCTTGTTTTAGTTTTAAAGTAGTGTGAGATCAAATGCATAGTTATAGGTCTGGATTTGTAATGAGCCTGCATTTATAGTTAATTTAAGATGTTTTGTTAGTGCTTGTTTTTAAATGCAAAAGTGAAAATATATATGTGCACAAATTTCAACCTAGCATATCTAGCAGAATCAATAATTACTTAGTAATAGTCTTCAGAATTGATACAGGATTACAATGTAAGATTTTGTGATTCACTTGACATACGTTTGGCTATTATATTAAGCTATCAATAAAGATTTTGTTTATTAGATCAATTTTAGCATCTGTTTATTGTTGCTTGCTTTGCTAATAGATGTTTCTAAAGGTTCTCTGTTCTTTTTGACCTAGATGCAATTTAAGTATTTATGAGTAATGGTGTAGCTGCATAGGTGTTTATAATTAATATCCTCACTAGTAAACTTTCTTATTGATGTGATGTGATGTATTTGGCTTCTCCTTAAATGAAGTCAAGAATATCTCAGCAATTATGCCCAGATAAACCTGTTAGCCACTTTATTTTCCATTCCCCATTCTAAGTCTTCCCATATTCTGCCCCATCCTATTTCTACAACATAATCTTTGTCAACTCTATGGCCTTTATAAATAAATCCCCCTTATCTTTTCGCAAACCCAGCATAAAAACTAAGTACTCACTTTCTGTATAGTTACTTTGTTCATACCTATTCTCCCATAACTTCATTACCTGTACCCTTTCTGCTTTCAAGCATTTGCATTCAATCAACAGATGCCTAATATTTTCTATACCTTCCTTACACAATTTGCACACTAAATCACCCATAGTTTTTCATTTACATGTATATTCTCTTGTTGCTAAAGATCTCATTCAAGCCTTAAACAATAAACTACTTTCCTTACTATTATCATAAATTAACTGGCATCCAATATTCCGTTTACTTCTATATGTATTTAAACTATTCTTACCCTCCATATTAGTTCTCCATCTCTCCAACTCCCTATTTTTTATTAATGCTTCTATTCTTTTATCCCATTCCTTACCACTATAACCCTCAACAATCCTCCTAACACAATCATCCCACCTTTTATACAAGTATACTGATATAAATTCTTTATAAGCTATAAGTCTAATAGCGCCCTCTTATGTGGGATATTGATATGCCTATTCTTCATTAAATATATATATATACATATATATAATATAAATAAAATGTCTGTTAATTAAAAACTATTGTAATAATAAAAATAATTAATATAATGGCAATTAACTATTATATACAGTCTTTCAATCCATAGAAGTATTTTTGGTTAATTCCTTAACCCTACAGTTTGAAGCAAGTTAAGGAATTAACCGAAAGTACTTCTGAAGATTGAACGCCTAGTTATTTATCATTATATTTATTAAACATCACAAGATCACTATCTCATACTAGCACATAAATTATTATTAAACAAGGCAAAATTCTCTCCATATAGTAGTGCCACCCTGTGCCAATCAGAGTAATCAATGGATGCCAGAAGGCTTGTGCATAAAATCCCTATCTAGTGCCAACTCATACAATATCCCCAGACTAGTTTCTGGCTTGTGGCCATCATCAGTGAGGAGCCTTGGATCTGAGAGCACTGCACCCAGATCTTAAGATCTAATGCAACCCTCCAGCAACCACCTTTTATCTCCACTTCACTACAAAACTATGAGAATGAAATTGAAAACACAATAATATTTTTAATCTAAGCTCAATAGCTTATATAGTCATATGGGTCTGAACTCAATTCAGTACCCATACATTTTGATGGCTTTGGCTCTTTAACAACCATAGCCACCACTATCCTTCTGGCATCCATTGATTACTCTGATTGGCACAGGGTGGCACTACTATATGGAGAGAGTTTTGCCTTGTTTAATTATATTTATTATTTATCATATATATATATATATATAATGGAAAAAACTATTCTTTCCTAAAACTATGAATAAATATCATTATACTGTCAAAGAATTTGTTCTTTATAGTTTTGAAGTTTATGATCTTACTTTTGCTAACATGGGCGGAAATTCACGATGAACTTAATATATGAGCCAGATGAAATATAGTGTTAATAATTAGTATACTAATAATCAATCAATAATCACATTTTTAATAATCAAGCAGAAGTTAATAAATATAAACATAAACTAGCAAAGCCAATGTACATGTAATTAAGAGAAGCATACTTTTTTCTCTCATGCTATCTATTAATCAACAGCATATTCTTTATGCTTAACTATGATCAAGAATAGAATGGATCCACTTATCTTTAAGCTTTTGATATTTATAAGCTTATTCCTATACATGTATACACACACATGTATACACAATAAAGAATTATTAAAATTTAAAATTAGAAATTGTTAATTTTAATGAAGAAAAAATACAAAAATCAATTATTGAGAAATGCATATGGTGCAATTAAATGATGTCAATCACTATATAGTTTTGATTGTGATGTGATGCAGTGTGCTTTTTGTATGGAATCAGAAATCTCTGAGCCACTATGACCAGAGAAACTGGTTAGCCATTTTACCTTCCCTTTCCATTCCCTGCCCTAATTTTTCCCATATTTTTCTGTACCTGCTCCATCTGATTTCCACAACATAATCTTTGTCAACTCCATGGCCTTATATCTAAATCCCCCTTATCTTTTCCCAAACTCAGCATAAAAACCAACCCACTTTCTGTATATTCATTTTGTTTATGTTTGTACTTCCATAACTTTATTATTTTTCCCTTTTTGCTTTCAGACATTTACATAGAATTAACAGATACCTAATATTTTCTATGCCTTCCTTACACAACTTTCAGACTAAATCACCCTTCCATATATGTGCATATTCCCTTGTTGATAGAGATCCTGTTCGAGACTTGAACAATAAATTACCTTCCTTGTTATTATCACAAATTATTCTCATACCCAATATTGTTTTCTGCTATATATATTTAAACTTTTTTTACTCGCCATTCTAGTTTTCCATCTCTCCAATTCTCTATTCTTTATTAATGTATCTATTCTTCTATCCATTTCTTATCACTATAACACCTAACAATTCTCCTAACACAATAATCCCACCTTTTGTATAAGTATACTGTCATAAATTCTTTACCCAAATCTTCTACATACCATACTACTTTTCTCACCCATATTATTGCCTATCATTTGCTCATAATCCATTTAAATACTATTTTAGCTATTCTCTTATTATCCATAAACTGAAATATACTAAACATTTTCATTTTTTTCCATCTCTCATATAAAAATTTGACCATCTCATTTCTCCTTGAATTGCATGCGAGCATTTTCCCATTCTTACATCTGCATCTAATGCATGCCTTCCTACTTCTCTTTGTACTTTTTCTAAGTAATCTAATACTCCTTTACTAACATACAATGCATCATTACCATATGTTAACCCTGCTACTGCAACTCCCATATAATTCTAGCTACATCATATTTATTATATAAAAATACTATTAATTTCTTTATCAATCCCTTTCTTTTCTTTGCTTCATTTACCAATTTTTTTCTCCCATTCATCCAAGCAATTTTTCTGATAACTTAAGACAATTCCCAAATAGTTATACCTATTCACCACCTTTAACTTTATATCCTCCAATAAAAATTATTTGTTTTCACTTTCCCCAGTATTAATCATCATTAATTTTGATTTTTCCTCACTAAATTTAATCCTCATCTCTTTATCCACCCTTGCACATGTCTTCAGCATAACTTCATATCTTCTATTCTTTCTGTGCACAAGAAGGCATTATATGCAAATAAAAGACTCAATAATGTGTATACTCCCTTGACACCTATTAATGGTACCTCTACCCCTCTTCCTAGTTTTTCTATTGCTCTCTTCATTTCTCTCAAATGCAATAAAAATAGGGTGACATAGGGCACATGCCTTAGTCCCACTCCATTTTAAACTGATTTTATACCTTCTAATTGATATGTGTAGTATTGATTTTCGTACAATCTCTTAATAATATCCAATAAAGCTCTATCCATTCCCAAATTTACTAAACTTACCCATAATCTATTTCCATTTACTCTATCATACACCTTCTCTATATCGATAAAAATCATATATAACTGTCTACTTGTATATCTACTCATATCTATAAGCTGAGTAACTGCAATAAACTATCTCTCATATCCTATCCGATCGAAAACCTCTTTGCATTTCTCCTACTATATTATTTTTTTCCATTCATTTTGAAACCATTCCAGCCACCATATATGTGAAACTTTGTATAACACTGATATTACCACTATTTGGTTTATAATTGCTTAACTCTATATGATCCTTGCTCTTTCCTTTAAATAATAACCTTACTTTTGTATTATTCCATCTACAATTCTTCTATGCCATCTTATTAAAACATGATAATAGATTTAATTTTGTCCTATTTTCTAAATTTATTACCATCTCTGCTGCCCATCCATCTGAACATCTTGTCTTTCCATACCACTTTTCAATTTTTTCCCTACTTCATTCAATTCATTTTCTCTAAATATAATATTTCCATAACTATATGCTTCATGTTTGTTATCATTCTGTTCTTCATATCTAACATCTTTTCTATATCCATTACATACTTATTTAAGATTGTCTTTAATTCTTCTCTAGATCTATACTCTATTCCCTCATCATATAGTAATACTATTTCTCTCTCTCCTACATTCTTTCTTTTAATGCATTTCCAAAATTTTTTATTCTCATCTCTTCCACTTTTGTTAATATCCTCTAACAGTTTATTATGAAATTTCATTTTCTATATAATTATCTATTTTAGCCAACTTCTTTTTTTCTAAGTATTTTTCCCATTTAACATTAACATCTTTTTCACTTTCTTTGTTCTTAATAACACACTTATATTCTCTGCATGCTTTTCCTCTCTTTTTACACTTTTACTAACTCTCACTTTTCTATTACTTTTATTCTTCTGAATAGTCTTACCTAAAATCCTATTTGCCACTCATTCAACTTCACCACACCAGTCTTTATATTCATCCTCAAACAACTCTTCCGTGGTTTCTTCAACTTTTATTTTGTATTCTTCTAATTTATTTTTATTATTCATTCTCCATTCACATCTTTCACTATTCTTTCTACTTTTATTACTATTTTCCATCACATTACTAACCATTTCTATTAAAAAAAATTATGATCACTATTACATACTCTCTTCATTATCAAACAGTTTAATTTTCCATATTTTATTCATTCTCTTTTTCTCTACAAATACATAAACTATTGTGTGAAATATATTATTTCTAGACCATGTCTATTGTCCCTCATAAATATTTGACAAATTTCCAATGCTCAAATTCAGTTTCTGACAAAAATTCTTCAAAAGCTGTATATTCTTGTTGTCTATATCATCATTTTTTTCAAAATGTGCAGTAATATCCTCTATAACCGTTATTGTCCCCACCCCTTTTAAAACTCTATATACCCTTAATGGTATTCATATACACTACTGTTTCACTCCATTAGAGTTTGACTATCTCCAGTGGCTATATACCTTATAGCCACCATCCATTCTTGTTTTCATAATTTTATCTTAAATCACATATGTTCTTTACATTTAACAATATTTAAGTATTTTTTGACATAACTCCTACCACCACCCCTTTTTTCTTTTTCTTTTCTATTTAGACCCTTCCATGCCAAGTCTTCCATGTAGGTTCTTCTTTTTTTAGATATGTTTCTACTATTGATAATACCTTAAGCTCTTTATTTATAACTTTGTTTAGTTCCAGCCATTTTTCTAGTCTCCTACCACCTTGCATATTCAAATATCCAATTTTAACAACTTATTCTTTCCTAACTACTGTTTTGTAAATTCTTTTGACTCTTTCTTCTTCATTACATTTATAAATGATTTGCTTACTATTAATTTTACAAACCCATTCCTTCTCCACATCTACATTTATATCTAATCAGCTACCCTTTGTTTATTTCTTACATCTGTCCATTCTTCTTCTTTCTGATAACACTGCAATTCAAAATCATACTCCCTTCATAAGTTTTCTGAACTATATTCTTTATAAATCAAACTCCCTAATATTTCACTTCCTTGTTTTTTTAAGTGCAATCCATCATTACTATATAATCCCCTTTTACTAATAAAAAAATCCCTCGTATCCACAGACATAACATCATTTCTCTCACACAATTTTTTCAATCTCTCATTTATAGAACACACCCTATCTAACATATACATATCAAATCTTGGTAACAAATCAACTATTACTCAAATTCCCGATGGATTGTATATATTCTTCCATTACTCTCTCCGATGGCTCTGACATTATTTGTTCCTATCATAACTTACACATCTCTACTGCCTTGTTTTTCTAAAACATAATAAAATCTCCAAGAGCCATCTATATCAAATTTAATTAAGTACCCTGTTTACATCATCATTCAATCATAAAACAGATAAAAATGGAACAAATTTTGTTACAGCCTGAGTTATTTATTCTGCAAATAAGAAAGAAGAATAACAACTGCAAGATTTAACACCGGTTTTATTACAGATAATCTTCTAGCTGATTCAATTTGGCTTTAAGTAATATTCACAAGGTAGAATCGCTAATTGTCAATACAACATAAATACGTAATAAAGTGATTAAAAGGTCTCAATTGATATGTAATTCTAGAAGGCGATAATATTTCACTCATGTCAGTATTTACATAAAGTAGACTGGGATGGTATCAATTTAATCTAATGGTCGAGTTATTTATTAGGCAAGCAAATATGGATCATAACATCATCAATTTCCTTTCCATCTAAAATTACATGTGTATGCAGTGTCTGTTATTGAAAAGATTGGTTCTCATCCTAACATATCTGTAGCACCAATTCTGAATCATCACGTTATGAAGTAACTATTTAGCTATTTACCTCAACAGTTCTCTAGCACTAGCGTCTGGATCATGAATTAAGATATGAAATAATACAGTGTGTTCATTTATCTTCTTCAATTATCTTCAGTGCTCGAAAACCACTTGAAAAATACTTAGGTGAAACATGCTTTCGCTGCGATATATAACTTGAATCACTTTAAATGTCTCACTAGCAGTTTTTCCAATTAAAAATAAAATTTAAAGTTAGTATGATATTCTACTGTGGGTTAAAGTACAAAATGCATTGCGCATTTCATGCCATAACTCATGATCTAGAGATACAGAGCATCAGAAACTTTTTGTGGGGGCACTGCAAGCAGTTACGGAGGAGAATCAGTCACTTTTCCATTGGTATACCCTGTGTGTGAATATATAAATAATATTGCTGCTATCATTTCCTTACGGCTTTTATAAAAAGTTTAGGTTGTCTAACCAGCTACATTTTATTTTAAAAATCAACTAATTTCTTGCTGGACAAGATATCTTGGCAGTAAGTTGATAAAATATAGTCTTACCATTTTGTTATTATTTGCATCTTTCTTATGTAATGTAATAAATGAAATCAAATAATTTAAAAACACAATAAAAGTAGGTAACTTGAACTGACTAATTTATAGACTTTTGATTCGGAAATCAACCCCTAATAACGGGGATATGTCATTCTCAACAATGGAAAGAACCGTTTGGGCGTACAGATTATTTTAAACTGTAGAGTCTATTTCAATGAATATTTTAAAAGTCATGAGAAATTAAAAAATATTTTCATATTAGCTAAATAGTGAAAATTAAAGCAAACATCTATATTACGTTCTCCGCTCAAAAGCAGATTGAATAATGATCGAGAGATAATCATCATGTTTGGGGTAATCATTGCCCTTTAAAACTTATCATCTCAGTATTTAGACGTCCATCATAAACTTTAAAAAGCCTTTATATTATTGAGATCTTTGTTTAAAATTATTTAACAAATAACGAATTCACAATTATCGGAACTAGCAATGCTTGCCGAAGCGTAGCTCCTTCGCTTCTCTCCTAATACAGACTTTTAACACATTATAATTTTACTGTGGGGCCTTGACTTCAACGTGGGATTAACAAAGTACGTCACATCACATATTAATAATAAAATATTAACTTATGGATCATAAATTAGACTACTCACCTGCAAAACGTGATATTTGAAGGTTGTTGTTTTTTTTTTTTTTGAAGTTGTTTTTTTCCTCGAGTTATTTATCTGTTTTTTTTTTCTTGTCTGATTTATTTATTTTAGGGATTAATATTTGATTGCCTCAATCTGCATTTACTTGGAAAATTGATTAAAGATAATTTTCGTTCATCTCATCATAAACGCAGATAGTCACCAGAAAGAACACACAAAATTTTCCCACCGGTTCATCTGAACTGGCAGCTAATGAAGTATATTAGAATTATTCGTATCGATGAAAATAATCTGACAGGTAAATTTTATCTGTTTATTTAATGTATTCTAGAAATTATTATTATTTATTTTTTTTGTTAAAAAGCATAGATAAACACTCTGAATGTTTATTTTTATTCTAGAATCGGATTTTTATACGACTTTTATGCAAATGTTTTTATGTAAAAGATATTATGATGCAGTTTTGAAATGTTAAATTTTATAAATGGCACTTAGTTATGGACCTGAAATTTGAACAGTTTAGAAATGTCAGGTCGCTTAACAAAATATGGAGAGATTATACTGGAAATGACAATAAAAAATTGAAACTGAGAGAGTAATAAAAACATGGTTCAAAAAGTTAAAAGATTAAAATCGAGCTAGGTTGGACATTTTGATAGAAGAGATGATTATATATATACCTTGAAATCTTAAACTGGATCCAAAGAGATTGCAAGAATTTAGAAAAAGACCACAGATGAAATGAATGAATAAAATATCAAAGTTTGTTGGTGCTGTGTAAAAGAGGGGTTATAGATTAGAGAAAGTGGGTTAAACTTAGAGACTTATTGTGTAGTGAATTAATAATAGCTGGAAATGATAATTGTGCTGGAACAATTTCGGATTTTGTTGCAGCTAAGCTTCAGTAAGGTCAATTCAAAATGCTTTATATTTAGGATTATTTTGATGCTGTATTAAAAACATGAAATCGTATATTGGAAGCAGCGGAATTTTTTTATTTTTCTACTTTAAATAAATGATTCTGATTAAATAGCTGAGACAGCTTGGGCCAAGTGGTGAGGAATAGCTTGGAGAGCTCATGAATTTCTAACATTAGGAGACATGCAATGGTCTGCATTGTTGCTTTGCATAAAGAGTAAGAATGCAGATTTTAATCTAATCATTATCAGACCTCAAAAAAAACTAAGCTTAACATTAATATATTGTTGATTTTTTACCATGTGATCATGATGAATCTTAACAATAAAAACGTCATATCACAATTTAAAAATAAAATGCACCTGAAATAAAATGTGGTATGCAAAAATCATAAATACATGTAAATTTAATCTTTTACCAATAAATTAAATTAAATCCTTCACCTTTCTTCCAATAACCATTACACTGGAATGTATGTAGGGAAATTTGGCAAATAAAATCTTGTGGATATCGAATATATTCAACATAATATGCAATATAATTAAAATCTAGAAGACAAAAATACTGTCTGGACATCCTTAGTAAAAATTTCAGATGATTATTCTACCAACCAATAAGATAAGCTTATGGTTATTCATTACATAAGCAACCATAGATTTAAATTACGATAAATGTGCATTAATTTACAATAAATATGTTCTTAACATTTAAATTCAGGTTTTCCAAAAATTAATCCATCACAAGAATTATCATAATTTCTTACACTGAAGAAAATATTTTGCAGGAGAATCCTAAATTCACAAAAGTATTTAGTAGGAGAAAAATATTTTCAATGTCATATTTATGACCACAATCGTCTCCATAGTAATGCTCGGGGAGAGATATTAACTTGCAGGTTTTCAAATATTATTATTGGCATTTATAAAATAATTAATATGTCAGAAAGTCATTTAAATAGAATGTCTTTTTGTAGGTATATATTATATTTTTCTTTATCAAGTGAAAATTTCATATAATACTTACTAAATAGTTTACTGTCAGTCGATTATTTTATTACCACTGCCTTGAGAAAATGATTTCTTTCTTCAAAAGGAGAAGAAAGACAAACAGTCATAATAAATAAATTCTTTTATTTGTGCCATCATAAATTAACAATCAATGACTTTTATTTAAATAAGCAAAAATACATTTTTTTCATTGAAGTATAAAATTATTATTAATTTAAATATTTCTTTTACAGTCATAACAAAATATAAGTCTTTATCCTGAATTAAAATTTTGTCTTTTACTATAAATAAATAAATTCTGGAAAATATTTGATATGAAATGAATATTTTTAAATAAAATTTCAGGAAATTATTAATATTTTAATGTCATTATTGCACTAAGAAATTTAAATATATTGTGACAAATTTAAATTTAAAACAGACATTCTTGCATGCCTTAAAAATTGACTATAGCTTTTGCAGCATTACAAGGGCAGTAGTAATAACGGTTGAAGTTCTCCAATGTGAAAATTTTGAAAGATAACATTCTAAACATTGTAAAAAAAGCAAAACTTTCATCCGTACAAGTTACAAATCTTGCATCACTTAACAGAGGATGACCCTAATAGATGACTTGAGATGTGTGAATGGTTTTCCAATAAATTGAATGAATACATTCATTTCAGTGAAGACTCTGTGCTGTTCCGTGATGAAGCTTTGTTTTATGTGAATGGTGAGATCAACAGACAGAATGTTCGATACTGAATTACAAAGTGATCCACATTTTATGGATTATGCAATAAGCAAGGAGTGCAAAAAATTATGGTGTGGTTTGTGGAAAACTTATGTGTTGGGACCATTCTTCTTTTGATGAGGTGAGACTTATCTTGCCATGCTGAGACATCAGTTAATGCCCAACTTGAAAGTTTAGGTGAAGAATTTCCTGAATGGTTCCAATAGGATGGCACCCCTGCCCATTTTGTCATGGTGGTAAAAGATTGGCTGAATGACAATTTCCCTAACTGGATTGGAATATGTGGACATGTGGAGTGGTCTCCTCATTCGACTGATTTTAGCACCCTTGACTTCTTTTTTGGGATATGCTAATGGAGAAAGTATATTCAATGAAAATCACAGATGTAACACACTTCATTGAACACATAAAGAGTGAATGTGCTAAAATTGACAGCAATATGGATTTATTACATCGAGTTCATATGAATTTTGCAAAGCGCATCGACCTTTGGGTTGCAAATGATGGAAAGCATAGAAGACATTTAATATTCCGATTGAATAAATTGTCAATAAATTTCATTTTTTTGAAAAACTTTAATTTTGCCTATATGTACAGACTTTAGGGATCCCCTATATTGAAACAGTATTTTATTGCTAAGACACATTCAATACTAACCTATTAATTAATTGAAATAAAATCCCTATTTTTGCTTCACCTTTGAGTGGTAAGTTTTAAATTGCGCTTTACGCAAAAAGGTGAAGCTTAGTATTATTAGAAAAGAATTACTAAAACTATTAATTAATTGAATATTCCTATTTAATCTGTCTTAGTGAGTATTTTATTGTTTTAGAGGTAAATCTGACATGGAAGTGAAGTCACTCATGTGAAGTCAAGAAACCAGAATCAGACTAAAATAAAATGACAACTATTGTGCAAACATCTATTTGTTTTTTTATGAATTAGTTAGGTGGTGATAAAGTAGTGAATCATCTTTAAATTCCACCCACACCCTCATGTATTCTTTATTAAATTAATTGTCTTATGATGACAATTGGTGCTTTGGGTTATGTTTGAGACTATATACTGTTAACTTATGTGTTAAATCTTTGCCTGATGACAAAGATTGAGACTGTTACCATATTGTGTATCCCATTGAAAAAGTAATTGGTTTTCATTCCAAGCTGCTAAATCATCATCTCAGAATGAATGCATGTGATCATCACAAATTTTAAGCCACTCGTGTGACTGGTTCCTGATTTATAAAATGGAATGTGGGGAGTAAATTCCATATCTTTATGGATTATCATCAAAGTGTATTCGACCATTATGAAATTTTGAAAAGCACTTGAATATGTCCTTGCAACTTGTGACTTCAATGCCATTTACAGCATAAATCATTTCAAATGTTTTGTTAGCAGTTCTCACCAATTTAAAACAAAACTTAGTTTCAGATTAATGCGTTATTGTCTGTAAGATATGAAACACATGGTCACATTCCATAGTGTATGTTGTGATCTAAATGTATGAACACTTCACAATTTTTGCAATATATGGTTAAAATATACCAATATGAAATATCTTATTGGATGGGGGAATGGTATTACAAGGAGATTGGAAGGAAAACAAACCATCTTTTGATTGGAACACTCTGTACATATACATATTGTAACAAGTAATAAGGTTATGGTTTGATAAATGGTTAATCAAGATATCACATGACTGTGTATCAAAGTGTAATGGGAAGTACCATCTTTATGTTTTCTTAGATGAGCAAAAATTATTATTCATCCATAATAACATGAGTCAGCATATGGGGTATTGCTAGAAACATACATTATTACCCAATTTTTATAATCTGCGTATTTAAAGAATTGACATAATACTGACAATGTAGCTATATTTCTCTAGCTATAAGCACTCTTATTTGTCTCTGGGATGACTACAATATTATTGGCTAAACCAAGCTAAGAATGCTTCTCGACTCTGTCTTGCCACCTTTCATCTAAGAACTAATTGATCTATTTTTAATATTCTTTAAATATTTGTTCTCTTATCATTTTTTCTCACAACCTAATATAAATTGGATAATTTCAAAAACCTCTCTTATATATTAGATAACTCCATCATATCTAAGTATAAAGTATATAATCAATTAGATTGAGAAGCAATCAAAAGGTGGATATAGCTATTACTATAAATTTTTAAAATATCCTTTAATAATAATAAATTTAGATAAGTAATTAAAAAAAATTAAATTATACAAAATCATGGAGCACACATGCACCAATGCATAAATGGTTACTATAGAATATGCCTATGTGTGCAAATCTGATGTTGGATTTATTTTCATTTAACTACTCTTGCTACGACAAAAACGTATGGAGTGGATATTAGGGCAAATTCCTAATGTCCATTCCATATGTTTTTGTTGTTGCAGCTGTTATTACTATGTGATTATTCATATAGTATACGAACATGGATGGGTTACTCACTAACACACATTAGCCAGTGTGGTGAGTTTATTGGCTTTTTACCTCTGAGTTTAAGATCAAGAAACACCATGGTCTTTCTTCTCATTTGCCTGATAAGGTAGAATGAATGTTTGTGTAAATGATAAATATTTTTCCAATACATATATACAATTATGATAGACAAAAATAAAGCATGGTCCTTATTCCCAGGAGTATGTAAAGTCACCAACCAAGGCAGTGGTTGGTGGCTGAAGGTGGAGGATGCTAAAATCCCCTTATTGTGGACCCAAGCTGCCATTTGATGGCGACTTTTTATTTAGGTACTTACAACTGCAGATCGCTCTCAAGTGAAGGAAGATTGCAAGAATTAGAAGAAGAACTGTATAACATTAAATGGAACATTATTGGACTTTGTGAAGTTAAAAAAAAGGTGAAGAGACGATTTAAAAAATGGACATGTACTCTATTATAAAGGCACAAATATTGAAAATACAAGTAGAGTAGGGTTCATTATAAATAAAAAGTGGAAAAACCATATTGTAGAGATCGATGGTTTATCGGACAGAGTGGCAAGATTAGTTATACAACTTAATAGCAGATACCAAATGCAGATAATTCAGGTTTATGTCCCAACAAGTTCTCATAGTGATGAAGTAGTAAAAGATTTTTATATGGATGTACAGAAGGCTTTTGATCAGAGAAAATTGTTTTGGGAGACTTTAATGCTAGAATTGGTAAACAAATGAAAGATGAAAGTGCTGTAGATAATTTTAGTTATGGTAATAGAAATGAGAGAGGACATAGACTTGTGGAGTTTGCTGAAAAAGAAAAACTTTATATTATGAATTCTTTTTTTAGAAAAATGTTAAAAGGAAATGGACCTGGAAGCATCCAAATGAAGGCACAGCAGAATTGGATTATATTTTGACTAACAGAAAATACATATTTCAGATTGTAATGTTCTTAATAAATTTAACACAGGAAGTGATCATCGATTAGTAAGATGTAAGATACATGTTAATGCAAAACTAGAGAGACAAAAATTATTAAGAAAAACAATATTTACAGTTGATATTCCTAATCTTCAGAAACATTCTAATGAATTTAAATTAGAACTTACAAATCGGTTTCAAGTATTAGTAGATTTTGAACATGATTCAGATTTGAATGACATTAATAGGAAAATAAGGTTACACTTTTAAAAACTGCAACAAAGATAGCTGGTGGAAAAAAGCAGCAATTGAACAATAAAATTTTTACTGAGACTAGAAGATTTATGAAGAAAAGAAGGAATATGAGGATATACAATAATGATGCATTAAAAAAGATTGAATATCTCGAATTTTGTAAAATAGTGAGGAAAAGAGTTGAAAATGATATAGGAAAGTATAATTGTGAACTAGCAAGGAAAGCTGTAGAAGAGAATAAAAGTCTAAAGAGTGTAAAACAACATTTTGGTATTGGTAGGAAATTTTTATCTGTAATAAGAAAAAATATGGCATTATTACTAAAAAGAGAGATGACATCATGAAGTGTGTAGAAGACTTCTATCAAGAATTATATAGTAATAAAGAACAAGTACCTCCTATATCTATTATATCTTCCGAATTGCCCAGAATTTTGAATGAGGAAGTGAGACATGCAATTAAATTTATGAAGAAAGGGAAGGCTCCAGGTAATGATGGAATTATAATTGATATATTAAAAAAAGCAGGTGAAGAAATATAATTTTTTTAGCAAAGTTATATACAAAATGTCTAAATGATAAAGATGTACCAGATGATTGAAAGAATGCAGTATTAATATTAATATTTAAAAAAGGTGATAAAGACGATATTAGAAATTACAGACCTATCAGTTTTATACAAAATCTTTACTAAGATAATTATAACTCCTCTACAGAAAACACTGGATTTCCTCCAACCAAGAGAACAAGCTGGATTTAAAAGTGGTTTTAGTAAAGTAGATCATATCCAGGTATTGAGAGAAATTCTAGAAAGGACAAATGAATATGGGTTGCCATTATCAGTGATTAAAGCATTGGATCATCAAGATATAGATCCAGGGTATTGCCATATTTAAAAAAATATTTATAAAAATGCAACAGCAACAATTAGATTACATAATGATACTGGGAAAGTGAACATTGAGAAGGTTGTAAGTCAGGATGACTCCATATCTCCAAAAAAATTTTCAGCAGTGCTGCAAGAAATATTTTGTGGATTAAAATGGGAAGCTAAAGGAGTGAAAGTAACTGGAGATTATTTTAAATCATTTAGATTTTGCAGATGATGTAGTTGTTTTTGCAAATAATACTTTAGAACTACAGGAAATGTTGCAGGAGTTATCAGAAGAAAGTAGGAAAGTAGGACTAAAGATAAATGTTAAAAAGTCTAAAGTAATGTTTAATCGATTTTCTCAAAATATGAAAATAAAGATTGATTATGATGAGTTAAAAGAAGTTAACATTTACAAATACTTTGGCTAGATTATTAATACAGATGGAAACATAATGGATGAAATTAATCATAGGATTAAACTTGGTTGGAGTGCTTTTGATAGAAATAACTTGATACTAAAAGGAAATATGCCTATGTGTTTGAAAAGGAAGGTTTTTAACAAATATGTTTTACCAGTTCTTACTCATGGATCCGAGACTTGGACACTTAATAGAAGAGCAATGCAGAGACTTCAGACCACTCAAAGAAGTATGGAGAGATGCATGTTGGGAGTGACAAGAAGAGATCGAAAACGCAATATATGGGTAAGAGAACAAACAGATGTTACTGATCTCAATGAAAAATTAAAAGATTGAAGTGGAGTTGGGCTGGGAATAGTACTAGAAGAGATGATAATAGATGGTCAATTGAAATCTTAAACTGGGTTCCAAGAGGTTGTAAAAGACCCAGAAAGAGACCACATGTGAGATGGATGGATGAAATAAGAGAGGGTGTAGGAGCGATATGGCGGAGCGAAGCTAAAGATTGGAGAAGATGGATTGAT
This sequence comes from Epiperipatus broadwayi, assembly GCA_028023455.1. Taxonomy (NCBI): domain Eukaryota; kingdom Metazoa; phylum Onychophora; class Udeonychophora; order Euonychophora; family Peripatidae; genus Epiperipatus; species Epiperipatus broadwayi. The sequence continues at coordinate 5,041,311 of JAQFVV010000086.1, forward strand.
CTTGGAGAGAACTTCATCCTGCAATGGATTGATAATGGTTGATGATGATGATGATAACGATATAAGAGAAAACAATACGAAAAAAATAACCAAAGAAAGTCCCATATTGGACAAATTCTCGATTAAATCAATGTGAAAATTTAAGTTGTTAAGAGCAAAAAAAATCATGAATGAAAATAAAAAGTTCTACTTACATCTTCTATTATCAAAATTAATACCAGCATCACTTATAATTTTTGAAGACCTTAGAAAATATAATTTAAATTAAACTCTTACTAGTATATTATTGATTAGTGCCATCCTTTTATATTACCTTTAATGTCAATTAGTTGTTTTCGCTGTGTACGATATAATTTTGCGAACTATCCTTTTATCATTCTGTAAAGCAATCTCACATTTCCAGTTTTGTCTGCTCTTCTAACAAATAAGTGATTTTTCTTACATCATCAACCCTATTTGTTTGTAGATTGGTTATCAATTCAAGCATACATTTCATCATCAAGGATAGTTTGTAGTTAAGTAATAAATTTAGGCTCTATATCAAATATTTTACCAATGATTACATTTGCAGATAGAAGAAAGTGACTCAACTGATATTTCCACTTAGCAAAACTAGGAGGCGCTTTGTTCTGCTGATAAACTTAATGTGTTTACTTCTTGTGGTTTATTTTTATTATTTTGATGGGAAGTTCATTATACGTTCAATGCCTTACAGCAACCATTTCTCTGTCTTAGTCACTAATCATTCTCAACTAATAGCTTCTCTCAATTAAGTTGATTAACAATTATCTTCATTGCTATTTCAAGTCTTATATAAACATTTAATTTATCCAAATCACTTTAAACACTTTCTAGCAAAAACCTTTTATTGTACATATATACACATACACTTATATTTTGACTGTGCTGCAGTCTTCTTCAGAGCTATGATATAATGAACAAAATAAAATACATAACTATATAAATAATACAATAAAAAACTAAAAACAACATAAAATATATAATTATGAATAAACTATAATTACAATTTTCACTAGTGAAGAGAAAAACAAATTATTACACAAAATATATAACAAAACCTAATAAAACTGAAATATATATAATTAAAAACTCAAATAAAATAATCCAGTTAATATAAATAAATTATACAATATAAAGAAAATATAAATATAAATTATACATGTGTATTCCTAACTATATACATACATATTCAAGAACAACTATTAATCTAAATATATTATTTTTTATTATTCATTTATTATTATTTATTTATTATTATTCATTTTTATTATTTTATTTCGGTTTAATTATATTTATTTCAGTTTTATTAGGTTTTGTTATATATTTTTTGTTGTTTTTAGGTTATTGTTTTTATGCTATTATTTATATAGTTATGTATTTTATTTTGTTCATTATATCATAGCTCTGAAGAAGACTGCAGGTCAGTTGAAACATAGGTGTATGTGTATATATGCACAATAAAAGGTTTTTGCTAAAAAGTGTTTGAAGTGATTTGGATAAATTGGGTTTATATAAGATATTATAGCAAAAATAGAGGAAAAGGTGATTTTGATAATATTTCTTATATAAACATGTTCCTATATGCAATGTAATCTATTATGCACTGAAATAAAAAAAATACGTTTTTCAAAAAGGACATTAACTTTTTATCAAAGTTTTATCTTATTTCATTTTTTTTTGTTTTATCTTATTTTTGTTTTCTTTTGCTTCATTTACATTTTTTTTAAAATGAATACTTTATTTTTAAAAAAAATGGTCATGGGGAAAAAATTAACTTAAAATTACATTTTTTAAAAATGTTTTTATTCTCTTTCTCTGTTTTTAGTTTGTCTGAATAAAGTTTCATCCTCTTCTTAATTTTTGGTCTACTTAGAGACATCCATATGTGTTCCTAATGACAGTATATTTTTTTAGGGATAGCAAACAATTTTAATTGAAAATTAATGAAAATTTTAAATGTTAATTTTATATTTAACATTCAAACTAGCAGGACCGAGTTCAAAACTGAATGCTTTATTGATAACTGATTCAATTCATTTTTTTTATTTTCTATTGTTTTTATTTAACTTACTCTGTTTTTAGATTTTTCTAATAAAGTCGAAATTAAATAAATTATTTTTTATAATTCAGTGTTACATTAAAAAAAAAAACAACTAAAAAGTAAAAAATATATATATAAAAAAATAAAGAAATGATTTTATTCACATAAATGCAATAAAAAGTAAAGAGATTTTTTATTTTCAACTTTCACAAATAAAGTGTGTGGTGAATTATCCATTTTTATTGGCTTTTTATCAAGCAGACATTACAATTCAACATTTTATATTTAAGATTCTTTGCCATTTTGTTACTATATACACGAAAAAATATATATCTAATTTCTATTTGAAATAACGAAATACTGAAAATTCCCAGCGAGCTATCGAACTGCCAGTAAACGTAAAATATAGAATATAACTCACTGAGAGTTTGCAATACTTCCGCATTATTTCATCTATATTCAAGCTAATTAAAAGTTATATTTACATCTGTCATATCTGACCTTACCTTCAGAAGTGTACTAGTCCAGATTCCTTCCTGATATAATCGGATTGAGCACTCATTGCCACTAACCAATGTGTAAACATGTGAATAACCATTGTATAATAAAGATAGCCAAAGGGTAAAACATAAGTATTGGCCAATGTGTAAACATGGGTATAAAATCCTACCATTGGTTAGTATTGGCCAATAGGCAATGTTGACCTCTGAATCTGATTGTTGCAAGTAAGATACAGGAATTGGCAATAAATAATCAGCCTTTTGGAGGCAAAGCAGAAAAAGAGAGAGAATGTCTGTCTAACCGCAACAACTGAATTTGCTCTCAATTGAAACCACATTCAATTGCAAAAATGTTTTTACTACAGCCATTACCAATATGTGAGGCAAGTCCATGATAGGACTGGAAGCTGCTATGACTACGGCTGACTTGAGGCAAGCTGTCCTGTAGAGCTGGAAGAGTCTTGACTATAACTCACGGGGCAAACTTATACAGCTGGAAATGAGTTCAGTCATTCGGGCATGACCAACTCATTATTGACTAAGTTATACATAAAATTGTATTTATTAATAGTGTAATATGTAAGCATATTTGTTTTAATAAATTATACATATTAACTTTGTGAATGTTTCATATTTTTTTGATATTACTCTTGGTTTGGATCTAAAACCCGCAATTCAGCCAAACACAACAACATCTAATTTCTATTTATAAAACATAACTAAGAATATTTCTTAATATAAGTATGCTACACTTTTATTTATGAAAACTGAATATTTTTTTTTACTTTTTAGTTCATTCATATGAATAACAACATTTATTTATTTATTTTATTTATTTCTTAATTTGTTTTTAAATTTATAACACTTGGACTTATAGGAATAGAACTGTCAGTCTTTACTTACATTAATTATTAAAAATTAATAAAAGTATATTATTTGCTTCATAATTAAAAAAATATTTTCTTAGTATCCAATTTTCAAATATGGATTGGCTTTCATTTTAACTGGCTACCTATAAACTGTAGATGGTTCAGCACAATCTATTTCACATGTATGTGGTCATATGTATAAATTGTATAAAATGGATTGGATAGCTATAGGGAGTTTGAAATTCTGAATTCAAATCCCTTATAATTATTAGGGATAAATATGTGTTAAAGCTTTTTTATAAATTTGATGTAGAATTGCTCTTCACTTCAGATCTGGTGTAATTTTTCTATTTGCTTTAATTCACCATAAATATTAAATTTTTATCATTAATAATCCTTTATACTTACCTCGCTTTCATTTATCTTACTCTTATTGGCTTAGGAAAAATTTGGTTGGTTATTAAGGCTAGTTCAAGTGACTTATGGATTTATAAGTTTTCCGACCTAGGGTCTGAACAATTTTTATACCTTTGCGTATCAATATAATTTTTATAGACACAAATACAAGTGTAAGTATTTACTAATAACATGTGTTTTTCAATGTATGACATCACATTTCATAATCTTGATTGCTATTCAAAATTAATGATAACAAATTTTAAAGCTGTAGCCCTTCCTCATAAATACTTTAAACAATACAATAAATTATTTTATTTCCCAGATTGATTGATGGGTTATAAATCTGCTAAAATATATTATTGCCACTTTAATAATGTATCAATATTTTAATTATAAGCACACACTCAAGTTTTTATTATATATTTTTATTTGTACATGATTTTGTTTATCCAAGTTTCATGTTCTTTGTAGTCTAAATAAAAAAACTCATATAAATCTAGAGGTTTTATAATATATAAGTATAGTAGACCATTAGATAGGATTCCACCTCTATTATTAAAAGAAGGTTGCCTTGACAACAGTTTGAAATTCTTGATTGTTATTGATATTGGGATTGTCTAAGGGTTGACTGGTTTTTAATGATTAGTCAGTTATAAACCCATTTAGCCTTGAGCATTGTTATACTTATTATTTAAGAAATATTTTAGCTGCGATTTGAAATTTATAATTGCAGTTTGTAATGCTATAATTGATTATTTATTAGTCTACATTCAAATAGGTTATATTTACCTGTTTAAAAAAGTTTATTTAAACTTCTTTGTATCAATAATTTCAATTTCTGCGGTGAAGTTGCAATCTTTAGTGTCTATATAAGTATATTAGATTATTAATAAAGGTGGGATTCCACCGTTATTGTTAAAAAAAGGTTGCCTTGACAACAGTTTGAGATTCTTGATTGTTATTAAACATTGACTGGTTTTTAATGATATATATATAATGAAGCTTATATATATATATATATATTCAAATAATAAAAATAATATAAATCTAAGGAGAAAATTAATTTCTTATATAGTAAATGTTATACAAATAGATGAGAAAATAGTAAATATGTTAATTCATCCAATGTGAATCTTGGAATTCAACAAAAATATATATTGAATTTTGGTTCAAATATGCGATTGGTAAATGGAAAGATAGGCAAATGAATAAGTAAAAAAATAAAAGATAAATATTTTAAAAGTACAGTTAATTATAATTGGATGTTGCAAATATTTAAATTTAGTTTTTTTTTTGATAATAATCTTGATTGTTTGAAGGAAGACAAAGTATTAAGAATGTGTATAATGTTAAAATCTACATATTATGATAAAGTCATTGTTCAAATGGGAAAACTTGGATTTAAAAAAGTTGTCAAAATAAATATTGAAAATATGAGAATAAAGTTTATTAGTGATATATTAAAAAACCAAAAAATCATGTGATTGATATGAGTATTTGTTATAAATTATATCGATTCCGGTGGTTCTTTTTGTTATCAAACATTTAAATTTATTGAAAGGATATACTTGGTTTTGGACAACATATAATATGTTTATGGTTTGATTTTATTAATAAAATTAGAATTGATAAAAATAATATTCTTTGTACATAAATTATTAGTGAAATGTATGGATCTATTGATAGGGTAAAATCAATTAAAATTATATCTGATGCATTACATTTAAAAAAAGTTAATTTTAAAATAATAATGTTTATAATTAATACATTAAATTTAATTGATAAAAATAAATATGCTATATTAAAAAATGATTTATATAAAATGGATAATGGTTGGTTTTAAGGAGATAAAAAAACATTTCATTCTTAAATCTATGTCACATATTAATGCCTGCTCCATGAATTTCATTTAAACTAAGATCATCATTAAAAATGAAAACAGAATGCGCTACAGCGCAACTCTGAAGTCATTTTTATTCGAAAAACTTCAAATTTTTCCCTATCAACATGTTCGCTCTCTTGTACAATAGATACCAATAATCGCATGAATAAGTATAATGTATTGTATACACCATATTGAAATGAAATGAACATGGAGATAACTTGTTATTAAATTTTAAAATAACATTTTAATAAAATAATGGAATAATAAAGAAATTTGAAATATAAATGATTTGCATGTCGTTCATACAGGAAATACATGAATCATCCTATATATAGCATACATATCTCCAAATATGTAAATTACATATCTGCAAATATATAAATCGCCCTTCTATAGTGTGCTATTTGTCTATATTTCTGAATGGGTTACTACCTTGTTCGCCCTTCTTCCTTTAGTATTTTCAAACATTTATGCAAATACTTGCGCACAAACTCTTATTAATTATGTAATATAAACTGATATGATGTCTTCTTGAAGAAAGAAATTACATTGTTTAATATCTTTTATTAATAAAACTAAATACAGTATTCTTAACTGTTGAAAGAGAGAAAAAATATTGTTGAAGAGTTTACAAAATTCTCTTCCATTAATATTATAATACTAGAATGTTGAAATAATCAATTAACTATAACTATTGAAGAGTTATAAAATATAATTTCAATAAAACTTTTGACTGTAACATCATTGTTTAATATTATTCTTAGATGATGCCTTTAGAATTTTTGCCTTTCTTAATTTTCATTATGCACGGTAAAATTTTGAGAAATACACTTTTGGCAGGATTAAAAATAATCGCTTTTTTGTGATATCAGTTTTTCTAATTTGGAGTTTTATCTTCGAAGAAAGAAGTCGTTTTGATGCCATTCTGCGCTGGCCTGCTGCTTCATGTTACTCACTTTTTCCCAATGCCCACAGTTCAAAGTTCGCTACAGAATCATGTGAGGATGTGTCTGGACAGACTGCCACAACTCTTCAAATATGCATGTCAAAGTAATTAGTTTACAAGTCATCTGATCTACTATTACCTTCTAGCAATTGTAAAACCATTGCCACACTTCCCCTCTCAATGTGGAACCATCAAAATATTTGAAAAAGGTACATCCAAGCAAGATTTCCACCAGCCCATATTTGCATGGAAACATGTCCGTGACAAATAAAAGGGCTAATTGCAAAACCGAGCTGTTCAAATTAACTGTTGTCCACAGAAGCTGACATAATGGCTTTTTATAGGACAACAACATACTCCTACACACCAAGAGATGTGTGTGTGGTGAAACGATGAAACTAGAGATATCCAAAACCATCTCGCAGTTCAGATGAAAATCCCATTCCTGTCAGTGAAAGTGTTTTCTTCGAAAGAAGACCTGGTTTGATGGCTCCAGAATCCTATTCTTGAAAGCCTTAGTGTGACCCAGGTTCAGAAATGAAGCATGCTTTGATAGCTTATGTCCATTTCTTTGGTTTGCCCATTTAGGAGGAGTTTTCTCTGGGCATCTTCAGTAATTAAGAATTGGCTGATGAAGTATTTCATAAAGCAATAAAAGAACATAGACACATGATATCAAGTACTACAGTATTTCAGATACAGTCAAATAACCTTATTAACATTAATATATAGGTATACCATCCCATATATTACTATGCTAAAAAGAAACCAATCCATTATGATATGAATAAAAAACCCTTTTCCTTAAAGACATTTAATTAATTTAGATGCGGGTATTATATCAGCATTTTATTCTTAGCTTAATATCTCTCTATTCCAAATATTAAATTAGCAGACATGTATATAACTATTGCCTTCTAATGCATAATTAATTAATACATATCTGGTTTGATTAAGTATACATATATAATATAACTTGTATAATTTATTTACAAATGAATTCCATCTTATGTAGCAGGGTAAGAGTAAAATTTTAAGAAAAAAATGTTTTGAACTTATTTTAATTTCTATCATTCAACTTCTCATTTATATACATTTATTCCACATCATCAACTAAATAACAAATAAACAAATTTGTTGATTTTGTAGATACTCTAACATATATTTATAGATAAAGATATTAAAAATTAATTTTTATGCAAGTTTCCTGGTAACATTATATTTCTATTTTAGCATAGCATCAATGCCACCAAGTGCCTGACACCAGTTAATAGAACAGTACCAAAAGATTAATGCTATTAAAACTTGCCTTTTGTAAATGGAAATAGTGTTCATTTTACTAGTGCCTATTACCCAAACTTACATTCAGAGAATTCACAGAAGAAAAGCTTTTATTTTTTGCTGGATAAAATTATTATAGCAATATCATTAAAATGTCATTTTTTTCTTTTTGGGAGATTTTAATGTACATATTGATAGAAATAGTTGTCAAACATTATTGGAAATAATGGTATTGCAGTTGTAAATTCAAGTGATTTTGTTATTGTTGAATTTTTGCACAACTAGTGACTATCAGAAACACTTTATTTAGGCATAAAACCACTTGAAAGGAAAATGGATGAACCTGTCTTCAAAACAATAGTATTAAATAGATTACATTGCAATTAGGAGTCAAATTAACTTTGTATTATTTGAAACAATTACAAGCATGGATTGTTGGACAGGTGGTAGATTAATGCTAACCAAGATTAAAATTACGTTATTGTTCCAATTATATTCATAAATAATTCTTTAAAATAATTAGAATTTGCTATTACATACTATAATTCCTAATTCCATCTTCAAGACTGTGGCAGAAGCATCGAATTCTCTTAGAGAATGTGTTATGGATGCAAGAAAATCTCTTCCCAGGCTCATTAAAAATAACCATGATTGATTTTCTGATAACCTTATTATTAGTGATTTAATTAATAGGAAGTATTTGGCATTTTCTCTCTGAAAAAATTATGTGGAACTTCATAATAATTAGGAAGATTTGAAAGCAAACGTTTAACGACTGCCAAGAAAGCTTTAAAATGATTGGTGAATTGTGCATGTGTTCGTCAGAGCAGGAAGTGATAATGCATTAAAGAAGACAAGTATGTAGAAACAGGAAATGTTAACGGTTAAAGAAGACAAGAAAAGTTAGAAATAGAAAACGGATTGAACAGGCAATTAATAAACTAACCAATAACAGAAGAATATAATTTTTCTCTGAAGAACGTGTGGGTGTTCTATAAATACCTGGTAGCTATTTATTCTGTGGCTTCCACATTGGTGTAAACATGCATCCAGAAGCTGAGTAGACTTCAAACCAATAGAGTCCTCGATAAAGGTGAAAAAAGAAGATTTAGGTCTGAAAGAGGCTGCTCTTGTCTATATTATAATTTCTGTATGTCTTATATCTAATTGTAACTAATGATGGATATACTAATGTTATCTGTAATATAATGTATTATAATTACATATCACAAATTGCCATATGTATATGAATATATAAATATACTACCAATTTCAGTTGCATAAATTAATGCTTATTTTTATTATTAAATAATAGATCACAAAACGTACTGCTGTCCTCATTTTTTATTGTGCTAGTTAACTTAATATATAGCAGTGAATTAAAACTGGAAAGGAGATAGCCATTTTCTGATAGTGGCCATTCTAAAAGCAACATGTGGATTTAAGAAACGGACCAGGATCCTATTAAATCCAGCAACGGCTTTTCTTATATGATGAGAATAATATTTTGAACAGGTAGAAGAAGTATTTTGATTATCTTTTAATTAATTATACAAGAAATGAGATGATGACGTTTTAACATATATTTATTTTGTCTACTTACTTAGATGTGGACAAAGATATCCATCTTAGTACCCCTTGTAATCTTAAAAATGGAAAAGCTGAAAATCTTAAGAAATATCTGGAAAATTTTTATAATGTGATGGAAATATGTTAGCTTCAAAAATATTGGAATTTTTTTTATGAATATATGGACCCATAAACTTATGCTCCATTTGATCTTAAGAATGCTTTTATTGTTCCAATTTTTAAAACCAAAGGTAGCAGACAAAATTGCAGTAATTATCACGGAATATCATTATAATCTACTGAAAAAAAGGCAACTTTCAATGGGTTTGTTGAATAGGCTGTTTCCAATTATTGATGAATGAATGCTAGAGATTCAATATTATTTTAAAGAGTTAAAAAGAATTACTGACATATGTTTTTGCCATGCAAATGCAAGAAAAATATCATAAACAAAGTAATGATTTATGTATTGCTTTTATTGACTTGATAAAGGCATCTGATTTAGTTAATAGGACAGCCATATGGCATTGTCCACCAAAATTTATATTATATAGCTTCTACATAATGAAATGAGTGAAAGTGTTATTTATTACACAGGGCGAATATCTGGAATATTTGAAATGAAAATTGTTGTTAAAAAAGGATGTATACTTGCTCCAATATTATTTCTAATTTTTATGATAGCGGTCTTTAGAATTACTTGTAGTGGCTTAATGAACCAGGAATCAACATAGTTACAGATTTGATGGTGGAATTTTTAATTTGAATAGATTAAAAATAACACAAGAATATTCTGGATTTACAATATGCTGATGATTGTGTGTATGTGTGTGTGTTTCATCAAAACGATTTACAGAAGGTATTTAATGTTTTGAATGCTAGGTAACATTTAAAAAGTTCTTTATTAAAATAAACCCCTCAGCAACGTTGAGTTGGGAAGTCATCGGTTTGGGAGCATAAATAGTATAAATACTTTAGTAATTTTCTAAATAAAAAGGTGGACTTCGATTTGAGATTCATCATAAATTCCAATATGCTGATGCTACTTTTAACAAGTTAAACATAAATTATTTCATCACAGACTAATAATTATGCAATTAAGTTAGCTGAATTTATTATATAAAAGTGGGACTGACATTTAATGGGTACAATAGAAAGACAATAGAGAAGTTTTATTTAAGAATGTTCAATAAAATGTCATAAAACAAATGAATGTGTTCTTCATCTTATTAGATATATTACTACAGCGTCCACTATTGTATAATAACATCTTCCTTGGATTGAAGATTTAAAACGAAGGAACAATTCAATATTTTGTTAACCTGCCTTTTATCATGACATTATTTTTATAGAGGATGTACATCTTGACTATGTTATAAGAATTATATCAAAGATATTCTAAAAAAGTTCAATGTCAATTGTTTCCGTTGGAAAGTGACGGAGAATACAATACATTAGAGTTAAATTACACATGGTGTTGAAGGACTTTAGAAAAGGTTTCCTTCTAAAGAAATTAAAAGATATTATATAAAACTATCAAGTAAACAGCACAAAAATAGACTAACATGTTTTATATGTGGACATATTTGTGGTTTGCGTGCAAAACTCATTTTTACAGCAGTATTTTTTACCTCTTTTTTTATTAGTTTGCAATAAGAATTGGTTAATCTCGTCTAGAAATGGCTGTTTGTTGTTGTTGTTGTTGTTATTATTATTATTATTATTATTATTATTATTATTATTATTATTATTATTATTATTATTATTATTGTTGTTGTTGTTGTTGTTGCTGTTGTTGTTGTTGTTGTTATTATTGTTATTGTTGTTGCTGTTGTTGTTACATTTTTTTTAAACGAATTGTAATTAAATTCTCAGCGCTGGAAACGCTCAATAGGAAAAGCTTCAATGTAGACATATTCTAAATTGAGCTAAGCGCTTTCAATAATATTAATTTTAATTAGTCATTCATAAGACTAAAAATTATTCATTTAAGGAATAAGATCTTAGTGATGCTATCATATTCTTAGCAATGGGTAGAGGACAGGAGGGTGTTGGGTACAAATAGGATGTAAATTTATGTGAATGAATCCAAATGAATTATGTAGCCCACTTTCTACATATCATCAATAGAATAATCTTCATTCTTTCACTCCCTGTTTTATTAAAATTAATTTATATTTTGAGATTATATGAGTTATTCAGTGAAGTATTTATTCGAAATCACAAAGAGCTTAAAAGAGTTCAAAGAAAGTAAAAAACCTTATACTGAATAGTCAAGAAATAAATATCCAAATAAATACTTGAGAACTTAAAATGAGATCAAAATTATTTTACTGCTGATGATTATCCATGATTATATCATTTAATAAATATTTACTCAAATATATTGATTTCAAAAGAAATAAAATGTTGGTAACAGATAAAAATTCTGAAAATTTGTAAGTCCACAATTGTTATATGCGAATGGGATGTTTAATAATTGCATTTAGGATCCTGTGGGTGTTTACTTTTTCATCTTTTAACTTATGGATATGTTATATATTGGTTAGATAGGAAAAACTAATCGTATTTGAAAAATGAAATGGAATTTAAATATAAAAAGTTCTACTCTTTTTTTTAATGAATTGGAAAATAGTTCAATAAAGAAAAATACATAATAATTGACAAAAAAATAACAACTATAACTAAGAGATTTAGTAATTAAGGGATAGTTCTAAGAAAATAAAATTATGTAAAAAGGACATTTTTTGACGTGAAGATAGGGAATTGTCATACAAAAAAATATGATTTTGTATGGCTTAGGAAGAGTATAAAAGGGTTAAAATTAATAAAATTCACCGATTCTGCCACAAAGAAATAGAGTAACTCTTTCTCAGAGTTTAATCCTGAGAGATATTGATTCAAATTCATACTTTTATGATCCTGAGATAGGTGCATTATGTCATATTGAGAATAAAGGTATGAAATAACCATGCTATGCAAAGCTAATGTCGGTTAGCATTCGGTAATAACTATCAATATAAAAAACTGTCTAGCTAAAAGCTTTCTAGTTCCGGTTTTATTCCAGCTATGGTGGGAAAACTTTTACACGGAAATGACTTTCAAAAAGATGTGTTGAAGGCAGAGACATATCATTCAAGCTTCATCAACAGTAAAAAAAGTCCATGCCATTATGCATCATAGTGAATAATAGTTAATAATCTAAAGACGATGGCAGTGATGTGAAGTTTAGCCTGTTCTAATGTCCTGACAGAAGTTTGTTTCTGTCGTTCAAAAGTTGCCATAGCTTGTTGAAGTGAAGAAATATACTAAGCAAGAAATTCAAAAGAACCAAAACTTGGAGATTTAGAAATTCAATAAAGATTTTTAAATGTTATAATTTTAGAAAGATGCCTGGTCAGTAAACTTACAAATTATTAAATCTGTAATTATATATTTTTTAGATATATGGACTTAACTCAATTTTTTTATCGCAATTGGAAAATATGTATTTGTTCTTATTAATTAGCAGATCATTACATGATTTATAGGAAACGCAGTTATCTATTTGATAGTAAAATTAATTGAGTGTGCCAGAGATATATAAGGCCGGTTTAAATTGATTAATGAAGGCTAGATATTGGAATCCTTATAAATTAGTTTTTTACTCTCTTTATTAGAAAAAAGGATGCTAATGTGACAATTTTGGGGGTATTTCATTCTAGGAAAGGGCCATTCTTAAAGTCATTTCATTTCTAGTATATAATTAATTTAATGGTTTGTTTATATTTCTGAAAGGGCTTATGATCTCGGTTGGAATACATATTGAATATATTGATGTGAGAAATTAAGATCTTATGATTTGAGAATAGTAATTCATCTTATGCAGTAGTTTGCAAAGGAAAATGGCCTCCTGAAACTTTTTTAGTGCACTTTGATTTAATAAAGTTACTAGATGGTGCGATTCTTAGTCTAACCTTTGCATAAATGGTTATATATGGTGATAATCATAAAATAGTTTTTGGAGTTCTTTTACATGATCTCTACAAATATTGAAATCTATAAAGAAAGTGGTGTTTCCGATAAAAAGTGCTGGAATCATAAAGAAAAGCTGGTAGAAAATTGTCTCACATGGCATTCATGCATAAATGCAGGAGCTGAGTATGAGAAAGTAAAAATTACAACTCATGAAAAAAGGAAGTTTTGACTATTCTGTAATGTTTTATTTTTGCCCACTAGCAAACGAAGAGCAAGAAAGAATTGATAAATGACAGCTTTCAAAAGTAGTTTGTTCTTTGTTTATCACTGGTTCTTGAAAGTATAGTAGAATACATGGAAAAAACTTTAGGTCCAGGAACGGATCGAAAATACAATAGGAAAAGGAAGAGCAAAGTTAATATTTCTTCTGGAGATGTTAAAAAATATTTGAATGATTATATTATACTTAAACAGAGGTATGGGAATCTAATAATCTCTGATGCTGATGTGGATAGTGATTGTGTGATTATTTTGGAAAAGGGTAATATTAAATTTAAAGGAAGAATCTTGCCTGCTCAAAATAAATGGGTTTAAATAAATAGCATAATCATGATAAGAAATTTACTGATGCAAATGCTATGATAGACGTTGATCGTATGAGATAGGAGAATATTGAAGTATGTATAAAGACAGCTGCAATTAAAATATTGGGGGAAACGACATTGGTACATAAGAAATCATGAACGACTCAAGAAATATTGGGGCTTAATTTAAAAAAGGGATGGAGTTAGATATATAAACTATGAGCAATATAAAATAATTAAAAATGCCATAACAAATGACAGAGGTGAGAAAACAAATTGGATGAATATGATAAGTGACAAATATAATCAACATGTTGAATTATAAATGGAGAACACATTGTTAAGAGTAAGAAAGTAAAGATACTGTTTCAAAACAAGAAAGTACGTGATCTTTGGAAAAAGTATATTGGAGATTCGTTTAAGAGAAAAATAAATAAATATAAATATGAGAGATTATACAGAGCATGGAAATGTGGTTGAGGAAGAAGAAAAAGGACTTGTAATAAGAAAAGAAGAATTTGATTAATGCAATTGCTAAGATAAAGAATAATAAGGCCTCTGTTATAGACGAATTCTAATTAAACCTTTTAAAATACTGTAGTGATATTATTAAAAATAAATTATTTAATGTAATAACAAAGTGTTATGAAAAAGATATATCATTTGATTTTAAGATTATAAAAACTACTGCCTTTCCACAAAAGGGGTAATGGAAACGTGTGCACAAATTACAAAACAATGTATCTTTTATCTAAAGCTTCCAAGATTTTACTCATAATAATTAAAAATGGAATATAAAAGTAGTTGAGAATTTTGATAAAGATCAGTATGATAGTAAGAATGATGGGTTTATTAATTTAAGAAGAGTTTTGACAGAGTGTTTTGGAAATTGTCAATAAAAATGATGAAAAATATAGGCCTCGAATGAAAAGATAGACTGTTAATTTTGAATTTATATAAATGTCAGCATATAGAGATAGTTATAAATAGTTGTAAAACTAATACTAATATAAGAAGTAGTGTGAGGTCAAGCTGTCCTTTATCACACCCTATTTATTTAATTTCTTTATTAAAAACATAATAAGGATTATAAAAAGAGAAACTAAAGGAATTAAAATTTACTTTAGAGATATTCATAATATTTGTTTTGCAGATAATGTAGCATTATTTGCAGATTCAGAAAAAGAGATGAATAAAACCCTAAAGGTAGTGAATATGCTTGTAGAATTTTTTCAGTTAAAGATAAATGTTCATATGACTATTTTAATCAATACAAGACAGCCGGAAGATAAAAGACTGATTGATATGTGGATAAATGATATACATTTAGAAGAAGTTAAGGAATTTTGTTATCTGATAGGTATGATTTGTAAAACGAATGATTATCTTGTGAAGATGAAAAAGACAACAATGTTAAAACAGGCAAAACTCTCCATACAGTAGTGCCACTCAGTGCAAGCCAGAATAATCAATGGATGCCAGAAGGCTTGTGGATAAAATCCCTATCTAGTGCCTACTATATGGAGTTTGCCTATTTTAATAACAGTTATGAGCAAGCATAAGAAATGGTGATCATGGAATAATAATGTTAGTAAAACGTGCTTTTCAAAATAATTTATTACATTGCAAATTACCCTATTAAATTCACCATTAAAACCTTAAAGTTGTCATTTGATACTTAAACAATATCGTATACAAAAAAGGAGATAAATGTGTTATAAAATTGTAAAAAAAAGTGTTGTTTCTTAATATAATTTTGACTGCAACATTTGTTCTATATTTTCAACTTCTCCGGGAATATAAGAACCTTTCATTTATTCATAGAGCAACATATATACCTCTTTTTGTTAACTCATGAAGAATAAATAAAGGTGAAACAGTTTTCATTAATCATATTTGTTAGAATATTTTTATAACAAAAATCCTTACCGGAATTTTTGGTTTTTGGAAAGCACATTTCTTAATCATACTCAGTATTATGACAGTGTCAGAGTCTGTATGTACATGTCAATTATCTAATATATTAACAAGCTCTCTTCTGATACATATATAATTCCCTTCTATTTTATTAGTGTTATAGTTATTTATTTTATATTAAATATTTTGAGTGCATATAATTTCTGATTTTCACTAATCAATCAAAAGCAGTTAATAAATTTTCAGTATTCTTATACTTACTAGATTGCTAGATAATACAAAATCCTATTTGCATTAGTTATACCTAGTGCAAATCAAGGGGCGGGGGTAAACAGAAAGGGTAGCTGCCCTGGACCTTGCAATGTTAGGGGCCTCAATTGGCACTCAATATGTTAAACAAAAAATATAGGAAAAGGCAAAGCGATGTCACGGCTCCTAGAACGGTCTTAATTTTGCAGTTAAATCCCCCCCCCCCCCAAAAAAAAATATTCAAGAAAAACTTTTCCAAGCAAGCATACCACCAATCGTAAGCCAGTTTAAGAATGGGGTACCGATTTGATGACTCTGTGACGAAAGCGGCTGCGGCGACCGGTAGAACTAATAGTTTCAGCCCCCTATCAGTCAGTTCTGTTCTAACAGTGTTTTATGATATTAACAGAGTTAGAATGAATCGATCCTATCCAAATGCTATCTGAACCCGTTTCTGCGATTCATAACCAACTGCTCCTGGAGTCCTGTTTTTGTCCCTGTAGTAAAACCTCTCATTTCTTCTCTCACCACGTTCTTATTTTAAATTATGAAATGCCTCTAAAATATTAGTTCTCCCGGTCCTCACATTTTCTCTGAAAGACCCTGGTTTTATCTAATGTATACAGGGATTAAGAGATTTGTTAAGTTTTAAACAAGGGGGACATCCTTTACATCTCAGATGTAAACATAGCCTCCTGTCCAAATACTTAACTTAAAATTTAGGATACTTCCATGAAAGTTACACTAAGCCATCTATAAATAAAGGCTGTTTATATCTAAAACATAAAGGATTTCATTTGTTTGGAATATTATTAGATCTGTTATTTTTATAAGTGTCTAGAACAGTTAATGCAAAGAGTCATTTTAGATTGGAATAGCAATCTGATAGGTACAGAGATTGGTCAAAACCAGTAATTACATACAATGTTGGAAGAAGATCGTATTTAATTATTATATGCATGGGGGCGAGTGCTCCGGAGCTTTATTAAAAGTTGAGATATAGAAAAAATGACTAAAATGGAATTGAAGATGTTTATAAACTTTTCATCGTGACTGGACTCAAAAAGACATGAGAATAACTATTAGAAGCCTTATAACATCTCATGAAATAGGAATTAGGACACTACAATGAGATATATCTAATAATTAGCAGATTACAATTTAATCAACCAAATTTCAAAGTTTGCAAGTACTATCCTGCCCCCTTATGGACAATGACACAACTAAGTATCAGTGCCACTTTGTTACTATTTCACTCCAATATTTCCTCATCAGGTCAGTTGGAAACTTAAAATTCCAGGACCTTCTTTTCCCTACTGATGGCTCATTATTAATATATATCATAAATGCAATCCATTTAATTTTTTGGAAATTGAAATTATTTACAATTAAATGTCCGTCTGTTTTAATTGTATTTATCCCTTCACTAATACTCTTACACATATCTCGCCAGGTAGGAAGACATTCATGCGTGAACTAATTAACATATACATAATTTATATAGGGAGTTATGGGCAGAAGTGGAACATTTCCTTCCCATGTCTGTAGTATGGAATTTCAATACAGATCAAATGTACCTGGCGCCCTTAGCCAATCCAGATAAACATCCAATTATTGGTCAACACATGGCTTTCTGACGATTCTTAACTAAACAGTAAAACAAAAATTAAAAATTGTTCAGACAGTACTGCCTAATTTTATCTGTTCCTCGATTAGGGTCTTATTGAAAGATCTTATATATATATAATTCACAGCACAGCATATTATACATAAATTTTATAAATCACTATAATATTTTTAACTGACTGTTTTAACGACAAGATAACACTTGCTCTTGTTTGGATAAGATAGTAGTAATCAGAAATCCTACTGTTAACGTTGTAGGATTACTTACTCAAGCCGTAGCAAGATGTGTGGCAAAATCAATTATTCCTTCCTTGAAATCACTTATATAAAGAACAGCCCACTTTATTTCTACTATTAATGGTTTACAAATCACATCAAATAATATTTTTATAAGCTTTGATATTGTTTCACTGCTTACTAATATTCTAACCGATGAGAAATATATATAGCTTCTAAACGTTACAATTTCTAGAATCACATTACTACATTAATTAATTTTGTCTTTGTAATATACTTTTTTAATTACAATTGGTAATACTATAAACAAGTAATTGGGATTCCTATGAGGCATCCCATCTTCAATACTTTTGTCAATTTATTCATTAGAATAATTTAAAACACAAATCTAGATTCAACTTTACATTAGTTGTTTATCTGATTCAGGTACATTGACTACACATATATTGTTTGGTCACATGAGGAAGAAAAATTGAGTAATTTCTTAATGCATATAAATAGTGATTCAATATGGAAATGAAGAAGGAAGGAAAACTCTCTTTTTTGATGTTCTTGTTTTTAAAATTGGCAATAATATCTGACCATCAGTTAAATACAGTAAACATAAACCCAGTGATCGATGCGATGCCAAAGGAAATATCTCATCATCATCCAAAACAAATATTATTTGTAGCTAAACCACTCTTCACAAGAGTATTCATACTTTCAAATAAAACCATGATGTCTAAACAAGGCAGTGTACCAAATCAAAAATACCATAAAAATATCTCTATTAGAGTATGCATTTTGTATAAAAAGGACCACAGATATTTGGACTTGTATTAAAATGCTACCGCATAAAAATTGCATTCTGAACTGAGCAAAAAAAATTTATATTCTAATCAAGCTTAAGGATTTAATTCCTTTTCAATCTCAAGGAATCTATGTGCTCCCATGTGACATGTGCCAAACTGCATATTTAGGAAGGAGCAACCAACATATAAGTGTGATAAGGATTCAGTTAAAAAACTTTCAACATCCATAGCATTTCCTCTCCGAGGTTCGAACACTGGCCATTACATAGATTTCTCAAATACCAAAATAATATCTACATAGTAGAATCATCATCAAAGATTATTTAAGGAGACCATAGAAATTTTAAAAAGATCTAATTGCATTAAGAAATGAGATGAAACAATAAAACCGCTATCTGTATGAAAGAGATTTATGGTTGATTTGCAACAACTAAGAAATTAATATTTTATTCTACTTGAGGACAAATGTTACCTTTCCGTTATATCATCCGGTTATTATTATAATTTCATTTTTATTATATCCTTACTAAATCTCGTTGCTTTCGAAAGACATTTTTATGATTTATAAGTTTTCCCTTGAAGACATTTATTTCATTATGGATATGCAGTATTCTAGAATTTTTTAAATAAATATACAGACACAAACTCATTCAATAAATATTTTTAAACTAAATTATCACTAGGCAGTTTATGTTTAGAACTATTTTTTAAAAGTACAAATATTTTATTTACTTTCCTTATTTTCTTCAGACATTATTAGACTAACCACAGAAGAGTATGTGGCCTTCATTATATATATATTGGCACTTTGTATTTCCGTTAAAGTAGCAAAAAAGGTGTATTTAATAAATGTCACTTCACATATATTTTTACCACCTCCTTTTCACAAACCTATTTAACTAACCATCAATTATTGGTCAGTAAATGGTATTTAGTTATTATTAATTTGAGACCAAAATAAAGAAAAATGCTACAAACTCTTACTAATATACAGTTTATATGAACACAGACTTCCACACGACCCATTACTCTCCACACTATCTCATAACACGGATACACTTGAACACATATATGTTGAAAAGATAAATAATCACCAATATACGTATTTCATGCTAAACCAGCAATCATCAGTTAGTCCAGATTACCATCTCTACACATATATGCTATAAGTGCTCAGATATATATTAAGATAATCAAACATTATACTTTAATGGACAGGCTTCAATCTACTTCACATTCCAACTCTTCAACCCTCCATCCAATTGAAAATCTGATGATGGAATGCTCAAAGGTCACCCTGAGGCTGAGATTCTTGTCACACCCATGTTGACCTAAGATCAATCTGACCCCTCATGTACAGGACGCAATCCATTTAATACATATACAAGGGATGGGCAGACATCTCTACTATGTAATAAATGAAACACACACTGTTAATTAATTTGGTGATATTTTGTTTAACTTTTTATAGTGATGGTAAAAAAAAAAGCTTCCTACACCATGAGCAATTGCATTTTATTTTAAAGTGAAGTTAGTCTTCGAATAAGATAGCACTATAGCCTGAT
Source organism: Epiperipatus broadwayi (assembly GCA_028023455.1). NCBI lineage: Eukaryota > Metazoa > Onychophora > Udeonychophora > Euonychophora > Peripatidae > Epiperipatus > Epiperipatus broadwayi. The sequence continues at coordinate 5,061,751 of JAQFVV010000086.1, forward strand.
ATTTTGCATTGTTTAATGAAATCGTAGAGTAATGGATTCTAAAGTCCGAAGCCTATTGGATCGCGACTCAATCTGTTAATTCTGGGCTCTAACTGTTCACGAATACCTAAGCAACAAAATAATTCGATTATTTATTTATACGGTTCTAATGAGAAATCTCTGTGGATCAAACCTTAGCCAAGTATGGATACAAAATTTATTTATGAAACTTCTTTCATAAAAATTTTTTTGAAAACATTTTCCTGTAATTAATAAATTATGACCATCTTTCATTTGAGTATTTGTTGTGAGTATAACGGAAATGTATCTTATAAACAAATTTATGATTATATATTTTATTGTACTATACATAATTATCTAAATGAATATTTATAAATACAGTAATCAAATATATTTTTAAAAAAAATTTCCACTTAGAAGCGCTTTCAACTATCCTCTTAGTATTTAATGAAGAAAAATCAAAAGTAATTATGATTAATACTGGGGGAAAAAAAGACAAAGAATTTTTACTGAGGGATATAAAGTTGAGTGTGGTCAATAGATATAATTATTTGGTAATCATCTTAAGTAATCAGAGAAATTGCTTGGACGAATGGGAGAAAAAAATGATAAATCAAGCAAAGAAAAGAACGGGATTGATAAAGAAATTAACACTGTTCTCATATAATAAATATGCTGAAACTAGAATTGTATGGAAAGGAGTGGCAATAGCAGGGTTAACATATGGTAATGATGCATTATGTGTTAGTAAAAGGGTGTTAGATTGCTTAGAAAAAATACAAAGAGAAGTAAGAAGACATGCATTAGATGCAGAAGTGTGGATGGCAAAGAAGGCAATTCAAGGAGAAATGGGATTGTCAAGTTTTTATATGAGAAATGCAAAAAGCAAAATGAAAATGTTTGATAGGTTGCAGTTTATGGATAATAAAAGAATAGCCAAAAATAGTATTTAATAGGATTATGAATAAAGGGCAGGCATCAAAATGGGTGAGAAAGGTAATGCGATAGGCAGAAGATTTAGATAAAGAATTTATGTCAGTATACTTATACAAAAGGTGGGACGATTGTGTTAGGAAAATTGTTGAGTTTTATAGTGTTAAGGAATGGGATAGAAGAATAGATGCATTAATAAAGAAAGAGGGAGTTGGAGAGATGGAGAACTAGTATGGAGAGTAAAAAGAGTTTAAATATTTATAGAAGTAAACAGAATATTGGGTGTGAGTTAGTTTATGACAATAACAAGGAAAGTAGTTTACTGTTTAAGGCTCAACGGGATCTTTAGCAACAAGGGAATATACACACAAATGGAAAAATATGGGTGATTTAGTCTGCAAGTTGTGTAAGGAAGGCATAGAAAACATTAGGCATCTGTTAATTGAATGTAAATGTCTGAAAGCAGAAAGAGTACAAATAATGAAGTTGTGGAAGAATAAATATGAACAAAGTGATTATACAGAAAGTGGCTTATTGGTTTTTATGCTGGGTTTGGGAAAAGATAAAGGGGTTTTAGATATAAAGGCCATGGAGTTGACAAAGATTATGTTGTGGAAATGGGTATGGAGCAGGATAGAGAAGAATATGGAAAAACTTGGGGTGGGGAATGGAAATGGAAGTCAAAGTGGCTAATATGTTTCTCTGGGCATAATTGCTTAGAGATTCCTGACTCCGAATAAGGAGAAGTCACAATGCATCAAATCACATCTTTGTCAACCAACACCATATTGGAAAGCAATTCGATATCAATGTCCTCTCTTTTCCTGCAAACTTTATTTATTTAGTATATGTAGTTTTTGTTCATCACTTATTTTAATCTATCCATAGCTATCATTCTTTGTTTCCTTCCTTCACTTTCTTGGATCTCTATATTTTCATTTTTATCTTCAATTCGGAATCTCGAATCTCTACTATCAAGTTTCATTTTCATCTTTCTCTTGAGTCTCAACTTTCTCATTTTCAGTTTTCTCAGAAATCGGTCTCCAAACGATAAAACTCGTTTTTTCATATAATATATTTTCAGAGATAAAAAACCGGACCTGCTTCACCCATTAAAGTGAATCCTATTGGTCGACAAAATGTAATATGTATCGAAGCCGTTCGTTTAATTGATGCCAATCGATTAAATAATGTCGAAATTCTTTCCCAATTGTTACAATCTAGCGATTTGACTTTGACACTATTCTCTTTTTTATTTGCATCTATCCCTAGCAAGTGCCTTTCAAATATAATATTACATTTCCTTACAAGTTATATTTAGCAGAACAGCCTCCCCGTTCCAGAAGAAAATAGGTTTAGACTATCTTAAATTATAGTAAAAAAAAACATTTAATGTCAAGTAATTCTTTATTCCCCAATTTACGCATCTTTCAAGAGGAAATCACTTTATTCTCTTATTTAGGAAAATTATTGAATATTGAAAACAATTTATGCAAACTTTCATATGCAAATAAAAATATGCAAACTTTCGAATGCAAATGAGATTCTGTAGAAATGAATTCTATTTAATTAATAAAAGAAAAATATACATTTAATAAAATTATACATATATTTATATTTAAAAAAACAAATGATAATCAATTTTTATTTTTAATTAAATTAATAAAAATATTTAAATTTAGAAATTGTGCTTATATATTTTTAACAAATGATAATCAATTTTTATTTTTAATTAAATTAATAAAAATATTTAAATTTAGAAATTGTGCTTATATATTTTTAATGGCTTTCCGATAAATGGCGCTTTGTTACATGGTCCATTATCATCTCTCATTACCTATGTATAATATTTATGTATAAAAAGTGTCCAAAATTTTAAACAATTACCACATATCCACAAAAATGTGAAGTATTAGCACATTATACTGTCCGAGATCAAATCCGTCAAGCCTGAGATGTGAGCGAATCTGTGATCTTATAAACCATGGTAATTTATCTCAGCCTAAAAGCTAGTTTTAATTTATATGGATTGTTATTAGATAGCATTAAATCGATTTTGATTCATGCTGGACATATGACTAGTATTTTTATGCTGATTTTTTCAATTATCAAGGGACATATTTATTATTTTCGTTGATATAGACTTATCATCTAACTCTTAGTCGTCCTCTTTACCTTTATCACCATCTTTTTTAATTGATACGATCAGAATAAATAATTTCAAGTTGGTCATTTGGACTTCATACCCAAGTTCAAATTTAATATAACCAAGTAAATATCTAACTATTCGTCTTATTATTTGATGTAATTTCAAAATTATTTTGTGTCTTCATCATCAGTCATTAGATTATTCACTACATGATAAAGAATTATGCCCAAAAATATATCAGGTGCTATAATTATGGTAGTAGCCCATCAACCTCCCCCTCCTCCTCCTCATCTTAAATTAAATTATTTGTTAGAGAATGCTTTTTTTTATCGCTGGATGCCCATTTAAGGACTGTTTTGGTCGCTTTACTGCCAGCTTTTTTGTATTTTGCGTCCAGTCTAATTTTTTTAAAAAATTCTTCAGTACTTTAATTTATACTAATACTGTACTACCAGTATGTGCTTAAATTTATTTATCCTTTCCGAAAACTATGTTTTACAACCATAAATTAAATCAAACAATATACAGTAATTAGAAATTCTCAAATACATTCCAAGACGTTTTAGTTGCTATAGTTTATTTAATTAAAGAATTAGTTGTCTGGTAGGTCATGGTGTTTGAGCACTACATAAGACCCTTTGCGCTATGACTCGGGAACATTTAGCGAATATGCGACATAGCGCACTAAACCTTGATATTTGAACTTTGCTAAAATTGAGGTCTAATTCTTTCTTCATCTTAATAGATGGTAATCACAATATATCCTGAGATCAGAAATATTCTAATCCTCACTACAAATAACTTTAGATGAATTCATTTGCTTGATGTAGATTTTTTTTAATCAATTTTTCATTATTTGAGTAATTTTATGTAATTTTCCTCTATTTTTTTTAATAATGTTAATGAATCCTTTATATCTCAGTATTGCGATAGTTTATTGTATTTCCTATACCTTATATATATATAGAGCGCCACCAATTTGCTGAAGCAAACTCGGACTCTTCATTTCTCAATTAGATGTTAACCTAAGTGAGACATTATTTAAGAATACTATAGCATAAAAACTTTATTCAATTTACTAAGCCCTTATCTCTCATACACATACAAACCTAAATATACTGGGTCTAACTCAGAGCCTTCAGCTCTTCATCAGAAATTCTAGTTCATAAAAAGGCAACTAACAGTAACGTTGTCTGGTCACTACCTCAATCTATACCATAAGCTGACAAAATTACAAGTTATGTGATTAAATAGTTTTATTAAACCCAGATTACTGTAATGTCCTTATATTTGTCAAAATTACTATTACTTTTTCCACTAAACACCTCCAAATACTAGTATTGATTATTTGAATCAATTATTGAAAGCTTAAATAACTATATAATTCCTAGTAGTACACAGACATCCGTATGCATATATATATATATAATTTAACATTTAAGACTCTTTTTTAAGAGACTATTTATTTTAATTTAGATAATAGAAATTTTCAAAAATTTAAATTATCCTATTTTAAATATGATCTATTTAGTAAATGGAAAATTTTTTTCTCTCTTTTTTTAAACAAACAAAAAAATTAACAGGTAATTACAATAGTAGCCTTCCTTATATCTAATATTGATCGAGTATTAAAGTTTATACCACAAGCAAATGACCGTTTTAAATTAAAGTTATAATTATATACAGACAGTGGAAGCTATCACATTGAATTTACAATCTACACTACATCTTTAATAATATAAATTTTTAATAATATTAATAATAAACACCATAATTACATATAATTGACATATATGAATAAAGTGTATATAAATTTTTTTTTTTTAATATAAAGTCTCTTCTTTAAAAGTTCCAAAGCACATATAAAAAATGTTTATACTTACAGTCCTGGCTGATAACTAATGAAAAAACACATATTTAAATGTAAGAGCTCTTTTGTCAAATAGTAATTCAAAATATGTATACTTTGTGGCTGTAATTATTATTCTGTCTTCTTTCCTTGAGAAACTCAGATGAATTATATCTAGTAGTTAATAACCAACTCCTGAAGTCATCAATTCAAACTTTCCCATGTTTCTTTATAAAAATTAAAATTCAGGCTGTTTTTCTTTAAAGGTTAAGTTTGAACTGAAGAATTCATATTACACCTTCTGAAATTACTAAAGACTGGATGAATGTGATTTTTAGTAGGTTTACATTGATATTATTAAATTACTCCCTTTTTTGTAAGATAAAAAAATATTTTGTTTTTAAATTAAGCCAAGTCTCTTTTAGAATTGCATTTACTTCTACTTAACACAGGAATGATTGTTATATTTTCATTTACCATTGTCAAACTCCCTCCACTCACAACTTCGATGCCATCCATTTCAGATAAATACCCACAGGAATGATCTAGAAAACTTTTCCTTCTTTTTAATCCTGACCAATCAAAAGTCAGTCTTATTTCTTCTTATTTCTTCACTAATTAGTTTTAACAGATAACAAACATTCCAAACTTTTAATTTTTTAAAAAAAAAACTTGGATAGCTCATTGTTATATATTATCAATAGATAACCATTATTTTTATGTGTGTGTGATTTTATATAATTTGTAAGCAATTATTTATTTTTATTTAATTAAAATCTAAAAATAAAATTTAAGTTCTCAAATTATACTTATTTGATATATATATTTTTACAAAGATATTTGTATTAAACCTAATATTTATTATATATGACTTTATATCAATATATACAAACATATGAATATTCACTTAATAACTCTTACTAAAAAAATTTCTATGAACCTTGACAACTGTCTCCTCTATTAATCTAATCTTTCTATTGTAACTGGACCACCTGTCAACCTACATAAATCAGTTGTATTTCCTGATGAGCATATTGTAGGAAAGGGAATAAAGATTGGTTTTACCCAATTTTTACCTAACCCTGTCCTACAACAATATTTCCCCGCTCACCAGATGATGGAGCATTAAAGAGACGGGATATTACTAGAAAATTTGTCTGTGTGGGTTCCCAAACGGTGCCACTAGAGTTCCAGCTTACTACCACTTTAATTACCTAGGTCTGGTTATGCCGAACATAGCTCAGGAGGACGAGAATGTTGAGAACAAGTGCAATGAATGACAAGTGATGCGAAATGAAACTGAACAACTAGATTGATTTTGGATAACAATAATTTTATTTAACAATAAGTTTTTAGTAATTCCTTCTAATACAGTTCATTAAAAGTTTGTTTCTCATTATTTTCATATCCAGGTGAAAACTCATTTTCAGTTCATATGATGAGAGGAAGTCTAGAAACATTTTGTTCAGCTCACTTCATTAATTCAGATGTTTGTAATCGCCTATAGAAACATATTTAACAGTTCACGTTATTCTGATATTTATCAGGGTTTCATATAGTAGACACATAATCATAGAAGCATTTTGTTATGTTATTTCATTAACTCAGGTATTGGTAAGTAAGTAGATGAGTAATATATAAGTATTACAATCTTCATTCCATGTTATAAAGCATTTCAGGTAGACATACATATACAAGTAATATATAAATGTTATTAACTATTTATTCCAGGTCTGTTAAAAGTAGTAACTCCTTTCAGTTAATAAAATACGTTTACGGGAATCGCATATATATAGCAGAGTATGTCTCTTTTGTAAATAGACTCGAACAATAAACCTTTCATTTTGTTCTTTTTTTTATCTCACATATCTTTAACTTTATAATGCAATTGATATTTCCATATAACTAGTTCACTTAAAATGAAATACATAATTCGTGTATATATGCATGTGTTTAAAACTAATATAGTCAACTTTCCACAGAAATTAATGATTGATTGTTAAACCATTTTCTTTTATTTATAAGCTTAAATAATATTTAACAAAAAAAAAGAAAAATTATTTTTTTTTTATCTACCAATCCAACATGCATTAACTAATAATTTGCCTTATTTTTAAAAAATGAAAAAAAAAAAACCCCACATATTTATAATTCTTTGAGCCAAATATTGCGAATTTTGAGGCATGTTTAAATACTTTTCTTTAAAATTAATAATATAAAATTTCCTCTTTTTAATTTTATAGAAAACTAATGGCTATAATCTTATTTTGCATTTTATTATAATTGAATCATTTCTTTATATTTTGAAAACAATTTTAAATAATGACTTACCTCAGAATTCATGTTTTCTTTTATTGCTAGGAATTCTCAAATAAACGGGTCTGTTTTGGAACTGAACTGTCCATTGAGAACTTCTAGGCAAGGCTTGGAGATTTTTATATGGTTGTGGATAGAGAGAGACAGAGCCTATTAACTGGACATGTTACATTGATTCTTCATTAGGGTGCTTAACAGTTCCATCTAATTTTGCTACAGTGTAGCTTTTGCTCCTTGCATTTTAAATGGTAATTAGTTAATTCTGAAAACTATAACCAATTTTTATTTGTCAAGAACTCATTTTCTGATGTCAAATGATTTAGTAATTAATGTCTGTATTTTTCACTATTTTCCAGACCTATTTATACTTTTGTTTCACAATCTATGGATTCATCTTACATGCTTTTGCACTGATCTCATTGGTGGAAATGCTTTTCCATTCTCAACCGTGTTTTAATCTTATAGATCATTGGGCATTTCACCCTTTTAGTCGGAACAGTTTTAATTAGTAATTGCTTTTAATTAAATTATTTATCTGTCCACATGTGTTTTTCAAAATCTTAATCAATTTTTTTGCCTGTGCACGGTGACTTGACACCTTTAATTAAATTATTACTATAGCCATTCTGCTTTATAAAATATTTTTCAAACTGAGTTTTAATGTTTAAAGATTTTCATTTAATTGATTTTTAATTTGAACTTATGAGTTTTAATAAAGAAAGATTTATACTTTCTTTAATTGCAAATATAAATGTGTTTGATTTTCCCTCCTCTTTTTAATTGAATCACTTTAAATTTGGAAATGTAGTTAACAAGCTATTGTTTTAATTGCTGTCAAATTTAGTTATTTTTTTTTCCTTTTTTCTTTAAAATTTTATCAACTAAATTAGCATTAGTTTTATTTGGTTTTAACTTGTGCTATTTTAATTTTTAAGCACTGCATCTCTGTGTATCTAGAGAGATCATCGATGAGAAATAGTATCCATAAAAAATTATGGGCACCGAGCCAGCCTTGCTCATCTCCCGTGAGTCTTAGGAGCTTATTCATGAGGTCTATTCATGAGACTGTCTATTTATGAGACCTATAACCATTGCTGGATCACCAAGGAGCTCAATCATCTAGATCTGGATAGTGCCAAGCCTATAATTTGGAGCATCATGAGTACAATGCATTCAAGAGTCCTACTCAATCATCCACCCATTTCAATATGACAAACGTAAGTTCACACATTACCTCATCTCACACACGAACTCCTTCCATCAGCTACCTCCATAAAGGGTTGCAACAGCCTTGCATTGAATGTTCCTTTTTCTCTTATTTTTTTTGGTACTATATAAGCATTATTCCCATATTTCTTTATTATAGTATATGGGCCCTCATAAATATTTTGAAACTTCTTGTAGATTTTTTATTCAGGGTGGCTTGCTGGATATCCACGAACCATCACTCGATTTCTGACTTGAAATGAGTGAGAGAAGTTCATGTATTTCTTCTTTGAGAGAAGTTCATGTATTTCTTCTTCCATACTTGCTTTTTTTAGCTGTTGAAGACTCTTTTCTTGATCCTTACTTTTGTCAATAATATCTGGTATTATTGAAATCTTTGTCCAGTAAAGTATGGATATGGATTTCCAATAATGGAGTTGCACAGACCCAAAACGTGTTGACAGATTCAATGTCCAATTAATATAGTTGACCACTCATTGAACTTGGTTTACCCATCTACAGTGATTCAAATTCATGTATATCCTGAACAACTGACTCAGCTTCCACATTACATGTTTGCATGGGTTGGACTGGAAGTTATGAATTGATGTCAATGTGTGCTTTATATTTTTCTTGTTGATCCATTTCTTTTATTCAGCTGAGACAAATGGGGTGCTGTGATCAGAGATGATGACCTGTGGTTTTCCCACTTTACTAAAATGTCTGTTTTGTAGCACCTTTATAGTGTTCTGGCATTAGCCTATGGTATGGGATACACAACTACCCATTTGGTGATTACATCATACCCTACCGTTAAGTACTTCATCTGATAAAAATGGAGGCAAGGGACCATAATAATCCACTGCCAGAATTTCATTAGGTTTCCTTACCAATATTGGGTTCAAGGGCTCTGTATAGAATTTATTCAGTGGCTTGGTTCTTTGACAAATCTCACACTCCTTTATCACTTTCACTACATCTTTGTATTGCTTGGGCCAATAGAACTAATTCCATAACACATGATAAGTTTTTTCAGGTCCATAATGTCCACATAGTCTATGGGTGTATAGAGGGTTGTGCATTTTTAAAGATACCACAATTCACCAATTGATTAGTGGAAATATTAATGCAGTGTCACAAAACCTTTTTTTAACTGCACAACCTTTCCCTTGTTCATCAACAGGCTTAGTCTTTGGTTTTAAATTTTTTCCTGCTTCTTGATCTCTTCTGACACTCATATGTAATGGGTATCTTTCTTTTAATGCTCTTCTAGTTGATGCAGATTGGTTTCAATATTTTCTTTCTTGGTTATTTCTGATGCTGTGATGCACACACCATCTGCACATAAGTGTTAATGTTCCAACTTAATAGAGTTTTGTCTCAGTGCATCTGCAACTATGTTATCTGAGCCCTTGCAGTATTGGACTGTATAATCAAATTCCCTAAGCAACAGACTTCACCTCACCAAGCAGCTATTTGTCAAGTAGCTATGGTTCAGGAATTCAAAGGTCCATGATGATGACCCCTTGTGATCAAAAAAGAAATTGGCAGAACTTCTGGAAGGCCCATACAACTGCTAGAGCCTTCTCTGTTACAGAGTAGTTTAATTATGGATCCCTCATTAACTGGCTAATAAAATACATTTGTCTTCTTCATGCATTTGGTACAAAGTTGATCAAAGTCTGGATAAGCCAACATCACTTGCTCCAGAAACTTCTTTGATTGTCTTGAAATTCTCTTCCTGCATACCAGTCCATTCTCATAATACATCCTTCCTTATCAATCAAAGCAAAGGTTCCATATCAAGAGCAAAATCTTTATAAAACTTGTAAGCCTGAGAAACTCTTGAATGGCTTGTATCTCCTCATACTATGTTCTGATGCCTTGACTATTAATGATATGTTCAAAAGCATCACATTCTCAGCCACCTAGGTACTTTTTATTTTTATCCTTTTTGTTTAGGTGGTCAATCTGTCCACCTGCTCCTGCATGTATTCTTGGATTTTTATCATTTGCATATTCATGGCTTTACACATTTGGATCATCTTGACTTCTTGCTCATTTAGTGACCCTTTAACTTCATCCATAACTTCCTCCTTAATTTTTATATTTCTATCTGTCATTTCGTTCATTATCTTACTGAATTTTTCATTATGGCTTTCACTTGCTTCTATAATTTATTTTTTTATTCTTTCACTTAAAGTTTTATTTGCTTCTATTATTTATTTATTTTATCTTCTTTTCTTTCTTTATAATCTTCTCCTCATTCATTGTTCTTTCATAAATTCTAATAGCTGGCTTGTTATTGATGTTCCTCTATTTTCTGAGCTTGTTGCTTATCCTCTTCTTTTAGTTCTTTCTCTTCTTGTCTTCATTCATCCCCAGGAAGAATGTTCTCAGCTTCTATATTCATCATTTTCTTTTTTGCTCTGGTTTTCATCTATTTTTATTTTCTGATATTTTTACTACTTGATACTTTTATTGAGCTGCTCTCTCAATCCACTCCATGATTTGGCTCCAAGTCTTTGTTATGCCTATTTCATCATTTATGCTGATCATGGTGAAATAGGCATAACAATGTGCTCTTTTTTATTTCTCCCTTTTTTGTCCATTTCACTTCACTACACCATGTGCACCATTCACACTCACAGAATAATAATTTGCTTTTGCCTTTTCCATTCCTTTTTCTTTTAATGTTTTGTGCCTATGGGTAGGCCAGCTAGATTGGGCCTCATGATTAGGGCAATAAATGTAACTGGATCACCTGTCAAACTACATAAATAGCTTGTAGCTGTCTCCTGATGAGCATATTGTAGGAAAGGTAATAAAGATTGACATTACCCAATGTTTACTTAACCCCCTCCTATAACAATATTTCCTGCTCACCAGAGGATGTAGCATTAAAGAGACTGGATACTACTAGAAAATATCTTTGTTTGGGTTCCCAAACAATGCCACTAGAGTTCTAGCTTACTAACACCTTACTTACAAAGGTCTGGTTATGCCAAACATAGCTCAGAAGGCATGAGATTCTTGACAACAAGTGCAATGAATGATGTGAAATGAAACTGAACAACTAGATTAATTTTGAATAACAATTTTATTTAACAATAGGTTTTTAGTAATTCTTTCTAATACAGTTCATTAAAAGTTTGTTTCCCACTATTTCCATATCCAGGTGAAAACTCATTTTCAGTTCATATAATGAGAAGAAGTCTAGAAACATTTTGTTCAGCTCACTTCATTAATTCAGATGTTTGTAATCGCCTATAGAAACATATTTAACAGTTCACGTTATTCTGATATTTATCAGGGTTTCATATAGTAGACACATAATCATAGAAGCATTTTATTATGTTATTTCATTAACCCAGGTATTGATAAGTAAGTATATGAGTAATATATAAGTATTACAATCTTAATTCCATGTTATAAAAGCATTTCAGGTAGGTATACATATACAAATAATATATAAGTGTTATTAACTATTTATTCTAGGTCTGTTAAAAGCAGTAACTCCTTTGAGTTAATAAAATACGTTTATGGGAATCACATATATATAGCAGAGTATGTCTCTTTTGTAAATAGACTCCAACAATAAATTTCTTTCATTTTGTCCTTTTTATCTCACATATCTTTAATGGTGCTAATTGGTACATCAGGCCAGCCACTTGGTGCCATTGTTTTTCTGCTAAAAACACACAATTATATCGATCCAGGCCCGACTATTTTTAATTAAATTATTTTTACATTTTCTCTGACTTTTATTAAAATATTTTTTCCCAATTTGTCCCTCCTTTATTAAAAATATTTTTAGATATTCACCACTTTTTTAAAAATATTTTGACATTTTCTCCACCTTTTTTAAAAATATTTGGATATTTGATAAAACTTTTTTACTCATCTTTTGACATATTGTGACATTTGATATGGCTTTTTTTTTTTTTTACCAATATTTTGGCATTCTTGTAAATAATTTACGATACAAGATTTGATTCAAATATTTGTACATTTTCATTTTCAAAAATGGCAAAATTAAAAACATTGCATAATACAAATAAAGCCAAAACAAAAATCGCAACATTTTAAAAACAAAAAAGAAAATCAAAGTTGAAAAAGTTAAAAAGTTTTGATCTTAGTTTAACCTTTTTTGAGGGAAATGAGGAGAAATAATTTGTCATCACTGAGACAAAAGATCGAGACAAAATTTATTTTTGCTTTGTTTTTATTTTTAAAAAAGGGTTAATAAAAATTGGTTTTAAAAAGAAAAGTTTTAGCATATCAGCGGTATACAAATAAAGCCAAAACAAAAATTGCAGTATAGCCCCCTCCCAAAAAAAGTCGCCATATTTTTTTAAAAATAAACAAAGTTGAAAAAGTCAAAAGTTTTGATCTTATTTTAATGTTTTTGTTTGGGAGGGAAGGTTGACAAATAATTTGTCATCACTGATCAAACAAAGTTATTTCCTAAACTATGTGCAACCTCAGGCATTTTATTTGTCTCATAATTTACATGGCTATTTGCATGAGTTCTGAAAAAAGATGCTTGGCCATGACCTTTTGCAATTTTTTCCACCTTCCAAATTTGTAGGGAAGCATGGCAAAGGTCTTACATTTATTAGTATCAACTACTACATTGGGTAAAGGATAAGATCTTTAATTAGAAGGCATATATTAACAGTTACGGCCACTTGAATTCCCTCCACCCTCACACCATACGATCATGATCTGTTAAGTGTGCGTATTTGCATAGTGTTGCCAAGCATGTTAGTGGGCCATAATATTGGCATGCAATGCCATATATGCCTGCAGTGGCTAATATGAACAGTATTGTTCTATACACTGTAAATTTCTCTGCAAAAGCACAGAAATATTGGGCCATGAAAACAACATATTTCTGGGTTTTTAGCAGAGAAACAATGCCACCAGACAGGTGGCTTGGCAGAATGATTAGTACCTCTTTAACTTTATAATGCAATTGATATTTTCATATAACTAGTTCATTTAAAATGAAATACATAATTCATGTATATATGCGTGTGTTTAAAACTAATATAGTCAACTTTCGACAGAAATTAATGATTGATTGTTAAAACCTTTACTTTTTTTTATAAGCTTAAATAATATTTAACAAAAAAAATTCTTTTCTTTTATCTATGAATCCAAATGCATTACAATTTGCTTTATTTTAAACCAACAACAACACATATTTATAATTCTTTGAGCCACATATTGCAAATTTTGAGACATGTTTAAATACTTTTTAAAAAAATTAATAATATAAAATTTCCCCTTTTTTGTTTTATAGAAAACTAATGGCTATAATCTTAATTTGCATTTTATTATAATTGAATCATTTCTCTATATTTCGAATACAATTTTAAATAATGACTTACCTCAGAATTCATGTTTTCTTTTATTGCTAGGAATTCTCAAATAAATGGAGTCTGTTTTGGAACGGAATGGCACATTGAGAACTTCTAGGCAAGGCATGGAGATTTTTACGTGGTTGTAAACAGAGAGAGACAGAGCCAATTAGCTGGACATGTTACACTGATTCTTCATTAGGGTGCTTAATGGTTCCATCAAATTTTGCTACAGCGTGGCTTTTGCTCCTTGCATTTTAACTGGTAATGAGTTAATTCTGAAAACTATAACCCAATTCTGAAAACTATAACCAATTTTTATTTGTCAAGAACTCATCTTCTGATGTCAAATGATTTAGTAATTAATGTCTGTATTTTTCACTATTTTCCAGACCTATTTATACTTTTGTTTCACAATCTATGTATTCATCTTACATGCTTTTGCACTGATCTCATTGGTGGAAATGCTTTTCCATTCTCAACCGTGTTTTAATCTTATAGATCATTGGGCATTTCACCCTTTTAGTTGGAACAGACTAAAATAGTAATTGCTTTTAATTAAATTCTTTATCTGTCCATATATGTTTTTCAAAATTTTAATCAATTTTTTTGCCTGCACAGGGTGACTTGACACCTTTAATTAAATTATTACTACAGCCATTCTACTTTATAAAATATTTTTCAAACTGAGTTTTAATGTTTAAAGATTTTCATTTAATTGATTTTTAATTTGAACTTATGAGTTTTAATAACTATACAAAATTAACAAAGCGTATGACACACTTGAATGAGAAGCTATAAAGATACACAGAAATTATTACACGCTAAGGCTAAGGCTTTCGAGGCCTTTTGCCTCATATTCATAGCGGTACTGTGAGCTGCAGAATAAAGAAAGATTTATACTTTCTTTAATTGCAAATATAAATGTGTTTGATTTTCTTCCTCTTTTTAACTGAATCACTTTAAATTTGGAAATGTAGTTAACAAGCTATTGTTTTAACTGCTGTCAAATTTTGTTACTTCTTCCTTTCTTTTTTTTTCTTTAAAATTTTATCAACTAAAATAGTGTTAATTTTATTTGATTTTAACTTGTGTCATTTTAATTGAGGGGGGATCTTCTAAACATATTATAATGGTCGGGTATGATATGACACTTACCTTATCTGCCGAACAGGGCACCACCAGGCCATTCTAACCTAGAAAAATTTATATAGAAGACAGATATGTATTGTGAAGATCCAATTTTGTTTTATTATAATTATATATTGACCGTTAGCCCATGCCACTAGCTCAAACAGAAGCAAAAATAAATTCTTAAATTTTTTTTTTCTTTTTAATATAGAAAAATATATTTTTAATAGTAAAAATAAAAAAATAAAATAACATTTATTGATGCATATATATAAATTTAAAATTGAGCATAAATTGATCTTGTTTTATATTTTAATTAATTTATAAATTTAAATTATTTTAGTAAGTCAGCACAGATGGTTCGTTTATCAAAGTTTGTTTTATAATGTTGAGTATAGATATATTGGCTACATAGATTACTCAGTCAAAAACGTTTCAAAACAATCATTCAACCTCAGACTAAAAGTTCACAGCCAAACCCAAAGCCTGCTTCCAGATATACAGATGCAACCAATGCAATATGAAGATGCTAATATAAAATCATGCTGTCAGGAATGTGCATTTGCAATGTGATATTATTTGAAGGACATGATCTCCATCCAGTACAGGAATGTGCATCTGTCTGGTAAAGGAATCATGTATCTAATATTTAAGAGAAATACTATGTATGGGGGAGAGTGATCTATTTGCCAACTTATAGTCCCTATCCATAGAGCTAAAGGGATCAATATCTCAGGAAATACTTCTGCATCCATTGCAATGCAATGACTACATCTTTGGGTCATGCATTCAATTGGGCTTTGCCCTGTATGCTAACATGCTTCACATTACATTGATATAAAAACCCATATATACCTCTACCATCATCGACTTAACTATAAAACAAATAGTCTGAAATTAAACCCCTTTAAAATAAACATAAATGAATTTAAATATAAAGTTATTAATTGAAAATTGCTGAGGGAAATTTAAATAAAGTAAACCCAATGACCCTCATCATAAGATGCTACATTGACAACAATAACTTAAAAGATATATGAATAAATACATTTGGACACTCAGTATGAGGTGTCATATTTACCAATATATGTTTTATGTATATAAAAATACAAATAACTAACATAAATGTTAACAAATCTATGCAGCCATCTATACCAAACTTAAATTTAATACATTTTGTAATTTAGTTAATAGATAAAAAGGTAAATAAAACAAAAAATGGAAATGATTAGCTAACATAATGCATAAAAAATTTATTAATAACTGATTTACAATTTTCCCTTTTAAGTCAGATAAGAGTTCATACTTTATATAACTAATTGAAAGTTTGTTAAAAGTTTATATTGACTAGACTAGAGTTCATACTTTCCATGAGGGGTCTGAAGTCTGTCTTATCCATGAGAGATCTGAAGTCCATTTAATATTTCTAGGAGGATTGGTCGGTAGTTTGCTGCCTTTCCATGTTCATTAGTTTGGAGGCTGCCTCAGCTAGTATATTACAGAAAATAAAATCTATTTCAGACTCCTTATTAATTCTATTATTTTGGCTTTTATACTTTTATTAGCCTCTTATCAGCAATCCTACAGATCGATCACACATGATGTCATTGATCCCCCCAGTTCCAGATGCTTTTCCATTATGGTCGATGTGCTTGTTGCTGCTTCAGAGCAGGAAACAATCTCTAATTTTTATTTATATCTCTCATCTGACCTTTTAATTATTTAAGTGCCCCAAGAGCTAGTTTGCTTTAAAACAATCATTTCTATTTACTAAGATTAAACATGATAGAAATTAACATTTATGTCTATTTTCAAAAATATCAATCTTTATGTTTAGATCTTTACTTTTTTACAAAAAATATTTTTAAATACTTTTTTTAAAAAAATACTTTTAAAGTTTTTCATCTGTGCGATATATATATATATTATAACGTTTTCCGTATTTCTTAGGCCTCTACATGCTAATATAAATTGCGCGTGAGTTGATCAAGCTATGTCAAAAAGAAGAAAGTTGTATTTTGATTTCTATTAAAAACATAGCTATATTTCCTGATCAACTCGGCCTTGTAATTGTTGAGAATTATGCTATCGACGACATCAGCTTTTAATTTATTTGAAAGGCACCAGAGTTCTGCAAGAACCCACTGAACTGTCACATAGCATCTCGAAAATTAAAAAGAAAATATATTTTTAAACTAATCGGTATTACATCATACCGTAATGAGAATTATTTTTTTAAGATTATTATTCCTGGGCTTATTGAAACATATTGGCAAAGGTAAATTACATTTTAAATCTCATTAGACTAATAATAAAAAATAATAATTATTATTAATAACTCACAAATGAAAATTGGTATTAGAAATATTTTTATTCTAATAGATAAAAAATGTTTAAAGGAAATTATTAATCAAATAAATTGGAGAGAACACACTTAAATCAGACGTGAATCAATTAATAAAAAACAATTTTACAATTACAGTTCACTTCCAAATTTCTTCTAGAAAGTTACTTAAAAATGAATGTCTCTTGCACAAAAAATTTAATGTCTCTATCGGGATTGTTTAAACATATTTTTAAGAATTGTTTGCAAACGTTACTTTTGTCACAATCAGGATAATGAAGCATAATTTACTGGTAAGTTTTAGTGAATTCACGATGGTTGTAGATAACTATGCATAGTTTTTCGGGGTTGAATTGATCTCATGGCCTTTGATTATTAGTTGATCTTGCTGTCCATTCTCCTAGTCAGTCACGAAAGCTTTTCTGGTATACATCTTCAAGCACGATGTCTTCAGAAGCTCCGGTTCACTCTGCCATGCCGAATTACTTCAGCGTAGAGTGATCTTGGATATATTATTGTTATTCAAGACCAACTAGAGAAACCAATGAACAAGACGTTCCTCCAACCGAATCCCTCCTTTTTATACTAGAGGTCCAGTTTTCAGACTTCTGCGCATATCTTTTGTTTGTCAAAATATACGTTGATAATCTTATATATTCTTTATAAAATTTATGTTACAAAGTCTTTATTTTTTTCAGCATAATTCTGCCATCTTTAATTAGTTGAAATATTTTTACTTTCTCTTATCTAGATTGGTAATTTGTGTCTTTTGTTCTCTCCAATTCTAACTTTTATTTCTAATTACATAAAAAAAAAGAAAGAATAATTTAACTTTCATTGTACGTTATTTTTTTTTTTAAAAAAAAATTAGTCAAAAAAAATCTAAATTTACTTTTATTTTTTAGCTTTTACCAAATGCCAATATATTTGCAACGTATATAAATAAATGTTACAATATATATATATAACTTTTTTCATTTTGGCTTTTAGTCTTTAATAAAATCATTTTTACTTTAAGATTTATTTTTCTCTTTATTTTAATTTTAAAATAATGTAATGGCATATGTATATCATTACAATATATATGTGAAACAGTGTGTCTGTTTCACTATGTACTATATCCAGTCTGAAACCACTGATCTGCAATATATTATTTCACTATATATATATATCCTTACATACTCTCAGACACATATCTGTAATGTAATTAAACAATGTGTTTTTCTAATGTTATATTGCTTTCCAGTTTTGATCAATTAACCGAATGCTATACTTACTAGATTGTCATACAAATTCAAAATCACCACTTATCCCAGATGAATATAGGAACTAACATATCTAGTAAGTTTTCAAACAAGGGTAAAAAACTTTTATGCATAAGATGTAAACAAAGTCTTATTTATATAAGGCTTAGGCTAACTTTCATGTAAGAGTTCATATCTTATGATGCAGGACAATAATTTTAATTCAAATATGTAATTAAAAATAGTGTTTTCACAAGTTGTCATTTCCAGTTTTGACCAATTACCTTGACTTAAAATTCATTACTTGTACGGTCATTGAAAATGGGTAAGAAATGAGCAGTCACTATGAAAGTTACACCAACCTATCCACAAATGATACTGTTTATATCTAAAACATAAAGGATTTCACTCTTGTTTGGAATTTACTAGATCTTCTAATTAATGTATATGCCTGGAACAACTAATACAAGCTGTCATTGTGCATTGGCCTAGCAATCTGATAAGTGCAGAGGTGCCCAAAAGTTTTTTAACACAATGTGGTTGATTCCTCAAACCCAGATATTATATATAATGTTGGAAGAAGATTATAATTAATTGTTATATGTATGTGCGCACATGCATTATTAATAGCTGAGATATAGAAAAAAACCTAAAAAGAAATTGAAGCTTTTTACAAACATTTCATCATATAGTTACTATAAGCCTTATAATAGCTTATGGAATGGGAATTAGCCACTGCAATGAGATACATTTAACAGTTAATAGAAAACAATAGAATATATATAATCAATCAAAATTCAAATTTTGCAGATACTACCCCCTCCTCTTTATCCCAAGTCAGTTATACAGCCAAAAGTGATTCTCTTCTCATCAGGTGAGCTGGACACTTCAAATCAAATCTGGAATCTTCTCACCCTATTGTTGTACCATTTTTAATATATATGATAAATGCAACCCATTTAATTTTGGGAATTGAAATGATTTACGACTAAATGTCCATCTAGCTTAATTGTATTTATGCCTTCACTAATACGTTTACACATCTCTCACATGTGGTAGGAATTCATTTCTGTATGACTTAGTGTGAGTCGATGATTGTACTTCCCATACTTATAGCATGGGATTGAAATTCTTTTCAACACTATTGGAGCCAGTCCAATAACCATCCAGTTATCGGTCAGTATATGGATATCTGATGATTCTTAGCTAGATAGTAAAACCAGAATTAAAAATTGCTCAACGAATACTGATTACTTTTTAACTAACTGTTCCTGGATTAGGGCTCACAGAAAGATCTTTGCATATACAAATGTAAAATAGTCATTTTAAAATAATTAACTAAATATATTTCTTATAAATCATTACATTTTTAACTGACTGTTTCGACGAGCTAGGTCTCCCATCTAGATAAAATAGTATAATCAAAGGTCCTATTGTTAGCATTATAGAATCACTTACTCAAGCCTTAGTAAGAAATGTGGCAAAATAAATAGCACCAATTATTCCTTCTCTGAAATCACTTATAAAAATCACAATCTATTTTATTTCCACTGTTAATAATTGACAAATCACATAAAATATTATTCTTGTGAGTATTGATGTTATTTCATTGTTTACTAACATTCTAGTCAATGAAGCATTAGACATAACTTCTAAACGTAGGTTGTACAAAATAATTTGATGTAACTAAAGAAGACCCTGTGATTTTTCCTCTAGGCCTTAAAGAACCTGAACAGGGACTACTTTAAATATTCCTGTCTATGTGACTATTATTACTACGTGATTATTCATATAGTTTATGAAGATATGGCGAGGTCATTGGTATTTTTACCTCTGAGTTTAAAGATCAAAAAAATCATGGCCTTTCTTGTTAGTTACCTGATGCCTCTTAACTGAAATACCTGTTGAGTTTTCTTGAAGACAGAATGAATGTATGTAAATGAAACTTTTTTCTAATAGATATTTACAATTATCACTGGAAACTGGAAAGTTGCCAACCAATACGGTAGTTCGTAGCCAAAGGCCAAGGTTACTACGAATCTCCAGATTGTACATCCAGATTCATTTGATGATATTTTATTTAAATACCTCTATAACTGCAAACCACTTTTAAGTAAAGGACGGTTGCAAGAATTGGAAGAAGTGTCTAATATTAAATGATTCATTATTGGATGTTGTGAAGTTACAAGAAAAGGCGAAAAGACAATTGATTTAAAAAGTGGACATGTTCTCTACTACAAAGACATAAATATTGGAAGTATATGTGGAATAGGATTCACTATAAATAAAAAGTGAAAGAATAACATTGTGGTGATTGATGGTGTATCAGACAGGGTGGCCAGATTACTTTTTCAACTTAATAGTAGATATCAAATGCAGATCATTCAGTTTTATGACCCACGTTTTCATTGTAATGGGTAAGTAGAGGATTTTTATATGGATGTAGAAAAGACTTTTGATCAAACCAAACAATATTTAAAACTTATAGCGGGAGATTTGATACAATTGTTAAAAAATTGAAAGAAGAAAATGCTGTAGATAAATTTGGTTATGGTAATTGAAATGAGAGAGGACAGAGACTTGAGGAGTTTGCACAAACTTTTTTTATTTATTTATTTTAAATTCTTTTTTTTTTTTTTGAGAAAAATGCCAAACGGAAGTGGACATGAAAGTATCAAAATGAAGATCAAGCAGAATCGTATTATGTTTTGACTAACATAAGATATCTATTTCAAAATTATAATATTCTTAATAAATTCAACACAGCAACTAATCACCCTTTAGTGAAATATAAGACATATGTTAATGCAAAACTAGAGAGACAAAAATTATTAAGAAAAACATTACTCACATTTGACATTACTAATTTTCAAAAGCATTCCAATGAATTTAAATTAAAACTTGCAAATGGTTTTCAATTCTTAACATATTTGGAACATGATTCAGATTTGAAGGAAATTAATAAGAAGATAACTGATACACTTTTGAAAACGGCAACAAAGATAGCTCGTAGAAAAAAGCAGCAATTGACCAGTAGAATTTTTTACCGAGACATGGCAATTTACGAAGAAAAGAAGAAATTTGAAACTATATAAAAATAATGCATTAAGAAAGATTGAAAATCTAAAATTATATAAAATGATGCAAAAAAGACTTGAAGAAAATATGATTGTGAATGAGCAATGAAAGCTATAGAAGAGAATAAAAGTCTCAAGAGTATAAAGTAACTTCTTGATATTGGTAGAAAACTAGATTCGCAATAAGAAAAACAAAACAAGTGGAATTATTACTAAAAAAGAGATAACATCAAGAAATTTATGAAAGAGTTCTATCAATGATTATATAGTAATAAAGAACAAAGAAAAGTACTTCCTACAGTTGCTGTATCTTCAGAATTACTTAGGATATTAAGCACAGAATTCAGCTATCCCATCAAATCTATGAAGAATGGAAAAGCTACAGGTGATGAGGGAATTATGATCGATATCTTAATGAAGAAATAACTTTTTTGGCAACATTATTTATCAAATGTTGAAATGATAAACGTAAAAGATATATCAGATAATTTGAAGAATGCATTATCAATATTTAAAAAAGGTCATAAAGAATATATCAGAAATTACAAACCTATCAGTCTTTTATCAGTTCCAAACAAAATTTTTACCAAGATAATTATAACTCATCTACAGAAGACTTTGAATTTTAACCAACTAAAAGAGCAAGCTGTATTTAAAAGGGGTTTTAGTAGAGTGAATGATATCCAAGTATTGAGAGAAGTATAGAAAGGACCAATGAATATGAGTTGTCATTATGCTTTGGATTTATAGATGATGAAAAGGCATTTAATTCTATTAGCATTTCTTCAATGATTAAAGCAGTGGATCATCAAGATATAGATCCAGGATATTATCATATTTTAAAGAATATTTATAAAAATGCAACAGCAAGAATTAGAATACATAATTATATTAGGAAAGTCAACATTGAGAAGAGTGTAAGACAGGGGACTCTATATCTCCAAACTTTTTACAGCAGTGGTGCAAGAAGTATTTTGTGGATTAAAATGAGAAGTTAAAGAAATAAAACTTAATGAAGATTATTAATCTAGATTTTTCAGATGCTGTAATTGTTTTTGCAAAAAATGCTTTAGAGCTTCCGGAAATGTGGTAGGAGTTATCAGATAAAAGTGAGAAAATTGGATTAAAAGTAAATACTAAAAAAACTTAAGCAATAATGTTCAATGGATTTTCTTAAACAAAGAAAATAAAGATTAATACTGATGAGTTTAAAGAAGATAATATATCTATAAATATCGTGGACAGATTATTACTGTAGATGGAAACATAAAGGATGAAATTAATCATAGAATTAAACTTGTTTGGAGATCTTTTGATAAAAACAATATTAAAAGGAAACATGCCTATGCGTTTTACAAGGTAGGTTTTTAATAAATATGTTTTACCAGTTTTTAATTATGAATCTGACTTATGGATATTGAAGCAATGGAGCTGAAGTCCAATCCATGCTTCACAGCCTCCTATAAACTTAATTAGTATTGTAGGCTTGAATTAAGTTTATAGTCCAATATCAGCAGGGTTTTTCATTAAAGCTAAAATTAATTACATTTATATAATTTGTATTTGCATTTAAATATTTTGTTTTAAATAAATTCCATTCTAAGATTAAATTGCTGTTTGAAAAAAATTACTTGTAAAACCTTTTAATCAAACATATATATACGTCAAGCATATATATATATATATAAGTTAATGCAAAATTCTGCTGAAATAAAATGCTTATGTTATTAAAAGAAATAATATATTTTTCTTTTTAAAATCTTGTTAAAATATGGCGTATGATTGTTATTTTGAGATAATCCTGCCAACATTTTCTAAAAGAATGTATGTTTGTAATTAATTAGCCCATTCGAGGCAAATTAAAGATGGCCTTCTCTTTCTTTTTTAATTAATAAAATTCAAAGTTTAAAGAAAGAAATTTAGAATAAAAAAGTAAAAGTTATTTTTAGAAAATGTTACCTTGAAACAAAGGAACGTGGGAGGAGCTTATCAAGATCTAAGATCATAGGCAAAACAATAGAGGGTAGCTTACAAAAAACCGTATAAATAGGAGAGTGAACAAAAGACTTGGCATTCAGATTTTCCTTTTGGAGATTGCATTCAGATTCCCCTTTGGAGATTTCATTTTAGATTTTTCTGGAGGCTTTTTCTTGTGCTTGCTTTTGTCAGATTTTGCTTTTGCTTGCTGAGATTTCTATGTAGAGAATTCATGCAGATTTTTCCTGTGCTTTGAACCTCCCAGATTTTGCTTCTTGTTTCCATTTTGCTCCAAAAGTTATTCAACTGTCATATTCGAAATGATGGAAAAGTTCAAACATGCTACAAGCTAAAAGCCATATGAATTTGATGGATTCTACCATGCTAAGTGGTTAGGCAAAGCTTTGCCTACCACCGGGGTTCCTAAAAACCATAAAAATGGTGTAGTATCCACCCAATAGTAATCTGAACTCTGTTCCATGTCTGTAGAACTTTTCGTGAAAGCATACTACATATTTCCACTTTCCTTGTCCGGGCAAATACCTATCGATGGACCGATCAAGCCACACATTTCGAGGGAACATGATCAAGGAACCAGGAGGTAATCGTATCTCTCCTCCATTGAACTATTTACTTTCTACCCTCTTTTGTTTATACCCTTCTTAATTGCTTCATTGAATTATATTTCTGAAATGTGTATTTAATTATATTTGTTATGTAACCATTTTTATTAGACTAGTCTTAGATATATATGTGTGATCATCTATCTTTATATTTAACCCTTTTTCCTTCACTATTCTTCATTACTAACATATATAAATGTTTTGTATTCCATTGCGGTTAAGTTTAAAAGTTAATTTTTCATTTAAAAGCTCTTTCTAATTCCAATTATGTTTGTAAAATAAATATGAGTAAGTTTCCTTTGTTTGCCAATTTGATCTCCACAATAACACCTCTTTTGTCCGCTATTAGCTCATTACATATATCTGATTTAGCTATATATGTCTTAAATAATTGTAAACTGTTTTTAGTGCAAAGCAATTAGAAATGCTTTGTGAAAGATCTTTTTTTTTATTGTACTTTATCGAGGAGATTCGAGTTGACAATTTTATTAGAATTGGGAAGAAAAGACTTAGACCGCAAAAATATTATATCGTTTAATCTGTTTTTATTGTCTAATTAGTTTTTCATTAATTTAGGGGAATAGCGGAGGCCATTAAAAACATTCTTAGTATTTTAAAGTCATTAATTAAACATATTATTTAACTATAAAAAGCTTGAGTTTTCTAATTTTATTATAATGCTTTATTTTACTTTTCCAATGATCCAGGCACACAAAACACATTTTTCATAGTACTTTTATGCACATTTACCTATTTAGCTCTGAAGGTGTTCCCGTCCATGTCTCTACCCTGATGCTAAGCTTGGCTGAATGAAAAGTAATTTATGCGTGTCTCAGACAATGTTGTTGGTTCGTAGTTAGCATCGAGAATAGGTGAATAGGGCAGAGGTCATAGTATTATTGATTTAATATCTCACGTATGGGTGACCTCGAGGTACTTTCACCTAGTATTCAAACTGGGTTAAACCAACATACATCATCTGACTGTCACAATATGAAACTTGGACATTCAACAGAAGAGCAATACACAGACTTCAGGCCATTCACTGAAGTATGAATAGTTGTATATTAGGATTAACAAGAATAGATTGAAAATGAAATGCATGGATGAGAGAACAAACAGGTGTTACTGACATCATTGAAAGAATTAAAAGACAGAAGTGGAGTTGAGTTGGACATATTGTTAGAAGAGATGATAATAGAGGGTTAGTTGAAAATCTTAAATTTAATTCTGAGAGATTGTAAAAAACCCAGAGAGAGATCACATGTGAGATGGATGGATACATTATATGCAAGTAATTGAAACCCCAATGGGATTCCCCATTGCCAAAAATTTTGCCAAATTGTTCATTAGAATAATTTGCATCACAGAATCTAGGTTCATCTGTACATGAAGAATTTATCTAATCCAGGGACATTGACACTACATATATTGTTTCATCACATGGGAAGAGACATTGAATAATTTCTGAATGCATATGAATAGCGAATCAATGTGGTATCAACTGTATACAGAAATTGTATAAACTGGTAGATCCCAAAGAAAACATCTCACTATCATCCAGAGCAAATATCTGTGGCTAAATCACTTTTCACAAGAGCATTCTTACTTTCAAATAAAATTTATATTAAAAAAAGAGATCAAACATATACATGACGTCTTATTGATAAAGGTTACAGCATCATGATTATAAACAAGCCAATATGCCAAATCACAAATACCATAAAAAAGAGAAGGAAATGTCTCTATTCGAATATGTATTTTATATAAAAGGAACTACAAATAAAATTGAATCTACTAAAATGCTACCACAAAAAAACACTGCATTCTTCATTGAACAAAAATTATTAGTGTTTTAACCAACCTTAAGAATTTAATCCTTACTGTAACTCAAGAAACCGATGAGATTCCATGTGGCATGTATCAAATTGCATATTTAAAAAAAAGAAATCGCATAAGGGTCAGAAAAATGCATATAAAAAACTTTCAACATTTACAGAATTTACTCTCTGTGGTTTGAACATTGGCCATTAGATGAATTTATCAAATATTAGGATAATATCTACATGCAAGAATCATCACCAATGTATATTTAGGAAAGTGATAGAAATTTTTAAAAGACCTAATTGTATAAAGAAATGTGACGAAACAATAAAATCACTATCTATATGAAAGAAATCTCTTGCAAAATGAATATTAATAAAAACGTCCTCAGATTTAAGGCAAATTGATTTACAAAAATTCTTATCCCATTAAGGACAAATATTATCTTACTGCTACACCATCCGGTTATTATTATTATTTTATTTTTATTACATTGTTATTAAACTTCATTGCTTTTAAAAGACATCTTTATGATTTATAAAAGGGTTTAGCTCCTGAAAACATTTATTTCATTATGCATATGCAGTATGCTAGAATGTATTCTATAAATATGCAGACACGACCTCGTTCAATAAATATTTTTAAGCTAAACTATTACTAGGCAGTTCATGTCTATAATTATGTTTTAAAGTACAAATTGGATTTTATTTACTTTCTTCATATTCTTCAGACAGCATTAGAGAAATCATAGAAGAGACGTAAAGTGATAAAAGAAATATATTTTATGGGTGTCGCCTTACAAATATTTTCACACGTACCCTTTTACACAATCTATTTAAATAACTATCCGATTTTTGGTCAGTAAAAAAGTAATTAGTTATTTTTGATTTGAGATTAAAACAAAAAAAAAAATGCTACAAACTCTTACTGATTAACTGTTAATTAATTTGATAATTTTTTTTTTTTTACATTTTATAGTGATATTAGAAAAGACCTTAACTACACAATGGCTATAGCATTTTATCTTAAAGGGGAGATAGTTTACGAGCGAGATATCATTATAGATAACTCTAATGCTTATTATCATATAGTGCAAACGTAGAGTAGCGGATTCTTGAACCCAAAGACTATTGGATCACTGCTCAATGTGTAATTTTTGGTGCTCCGACTATTAACAAACTCCCGCGTAATAACCCATTCGATTATTTGTATATATAATTATAATCAGAAATCTCTATGTATCAAGCTTAGCTAAATATGGATACAAAATTTATTTTGCTTCTTTTATAAAAAAATTTTGAAAACATTTTCCTGTAATTACTAAAATATGAATATCTTACATCTATGTATATGTTGTGCGTGTGAAGAAAATATATATTATAAACAAATGTATGATTATATATTTTATTATATTAATATTCCTTAGTTTGACAAAGTAACCTTATTATTAACAAAATTCTGAAAAATATCCTGTAAGCTTTAATTACTTACTTACATCGTTAGTTTTTTTAATTTGTCTGTATCTATTATTCACGGCTTTCTTTACTCTCTTGGATCTACATTTCCATACTTTCATTTTCTTCTTTATTTTAAGTCGTTGTCTCACATTTATCTTCCTCTTGAATCTCTGCCATCACGTTTTCACTTTTATCTTTTTCTTGAATCTCACTCTCATTGTTTTCACTTTTTTTAGAAATCAGTTTCCAAATGGTAGAAATCATTTCATATATTACATTTCCACAGATAAAAATCGGACCTTCTCCAATTGTCAAATTGAATTCGGTAGGTCGACGAAATGTAATATGTACCGCAGTTGATGGAAATGCGGTTAGATTAAATAGGGTGAAATTTTTTTCACAATTGTTGCTATCTAGAGATTTGACTTTGACAATATTTTGCTCATTTGGATTCGCATCTTTAGTTAGAGAAGCACCGGTCACACATAAGATTACATTTCCTTCCAAGTTCATGTTGGCTCGAATAGATTCACCTTCCCAGGTGTAGCTACGATTCTTCTGGCTTAATTCACAGCTCCAAACACTTAATGTCATGTAATTCATTATTTCAAAGATTAAATCTGTATATTCGATTACCCAGGAAAATTATTAAATACTCAAGGCAATTTATGCAACTTTTCCTATGCAAATAAGATATAAGCAAACTTGCGTATGCAAATGCATTTGCATAGAAAAGAATTTTAGAATTTTATTGAAAATATATATATATATAATACTCAAATATATTATCTATACTAAAAATATAATTATAAGGTACTTGGAATTCAGACCTTTAACCTCCCTACAACTATCACTCGATCTTATACAATTGATATACCTGAACACATACATGTGAAAAAGATAAATGATCTCCAATATACATATTTCATGCGAAACTAGCTCTCATCAGTTGGTCCAGGTGACCATCTCCCCCACATGTACAATCAGTGCTCAGTTTATATTAAAATAGTAAATCTTCAAATTTAATCAACAAGATTTAATTCTTTCCATCCTCCAACTCTCAGCCTTCCATCATCAGCAATGGCTTTGAGTGTTCCATCCTCAGATTTTTGGTAATGTGGATGGTAGGGTGTTAGAGAGTGGGAAGAATTGAAGCTTGTCCATTAAAGTTTGAAGATTTACTATCTTAATATAAACTGAGCATTGATTAAAAATATACATGTGGGAGATGATGATCTGGACCAACTGATGAGTGCTAGTTCAGCATGAAGTATATATTTTGGAGCTCATTTATTCTTTTTATATGTATGTAATCAGGTGTATCAATTGTATAAGATGGAGTAGATAGTTGTGGGAAGCTTGAAAGTCTGAGTTCAAGTCCCTTCTAATTATATATTGTAATGTTAGTGAGATATACATTCTAAAACACACATTTGTATCTGCATGACATATTTGATAATTTAAAAATAAATAAACAAATTATTAAAGAAAAATGAGAATAGGCAAAAAAATATTTAAAAGTAGATTCTAAAATATAATTTCGTAAGAATAAAAGCAGTGCTCATTTTTCTTTTTAGAATAGAATAATACTAGTGGGATGGGAAAAGGAATCAGGAGGAATAAAAATTTAAACCCACTCATTCTCTTTTTATTAATTTAAAAGAAAAAGGAATAAATGTTTAAAAAACTCAATAAATGTAAAATGTTAAAATAAAATTAGTTTTAAAAAAAATCATTTGTGAAATATCTCATCAGCAGGAATGTAATTAATTGGGAAAGATTCTTGAATAATAAGATATTAAGTGAATCTAATAAAGATTAGATAAAATAAAATGTAAAAATTAATTGAAACTAGATTTAAATTATAATAAAAATTAAACTTATGAGGAAATAAGCAATGGGAGAGTTAGATATAAATGTTGCAGCTTGGCTATTTATTCAAATATTCCGACAGATAGTCACTGTTTGAAGAATTATTGCAAGCTTCGAATTCACCAGTTCATCGATCCACTCATCACTGAGGATAAAGATAACATGATCTTCAGTGAGCCAGTCATTACTGCTATAGACAATATCAATGCAGAAGTCATGGAATTAGCAGCATGCATTGATAGAAAGCCATAGGAATGTTTGTCTGGACTTCATGTTCAGAGTCCTCAACTCCATCAACTGTCCTCATTTGGAACTAACAACTGGAACCAATGCCTAAACTGTGAAATAAATTCTGCCTCATAATCTCTATCTCTATCATTGTAAGCCAAAGAATGGAAAGAATGCCATGGAAACTAAAAGATCAACCAGCTGGAAATTAACACTAATGAAAACCTAGGTAAATACTTTTCAATAAACTGCCTAGACATGTTATTTATTGTTAAGTGACAAGAACTTTAATGAAAGACTGTCATAAAATTTAGCCTTAACATAATCATTTATATTTTCTTTATGTAAAGTTTTATTATATTATACTAAATATGTGCTTGCATTAATAAATAATAATGTTTCCTTAATTGTTATTTGGTCTGCTCTCTTTCACTGCATCACTATTAATTTAAGGGTATAAATATTTGTATGTGTTAATTAAAATGCACTGTGCCCCATGATAAAGAATAGAAGTTAGTTTGGAATACTTTAAGTGTTGGATTTATATGCCTGTCATCCACGCATGCTAGCTATACATAACACATAGTCAGCTACCATCTGAGACTTTGTTCTCAAAGCAAATAAAATGCTTTGGATGTAGGGTGTTGTTCCAGCAGTCAAGAGGTCTATGGCCAGGAAATAGGATCAAGCTGCCCATTTGCATAACCTCGATCTGGCTATAGTTATCTTTGATGATTAATCTATCAATGGTAGTCTACCCCTCTGCTTGAAGGTACAACCGGTGTTAGAAAAAAATAATCACATAAAGTAAAATGGTAATAAACAAGTCTTATAAGTAAATAATAAAAATAAGTTATATATATATAAAAAAAGGGATCAAGACTAAATATAAATAAAAAAAGGGATCAAGACTAAATATAAATTAAATTGTTAAAGACAGGTGAATCAGCACGATATATTTGATTCACCTGTCTTTAACAATTTAATATATATATTCATATTTAAAAAAAAAAGATAATCAATTTTTATTCTAAATTAAATTAATAAAACATATTTCCAATTAGAAATTGTGCGGATATATTTTTAATGGCTTTCAGATATGGGGCGCTTAGTTGTTTTTGTTGTATTTGAGAGAAATGGAGAGAGCAATAGTAATACTAGGAAGAGGGGTAGAGATACCTTTAATAGGTAGCAATGGAATATATACATTTTCGGATTTTTTATTTGCTGATGATATGTTCTTATGTACAGAAAGTAGAGAAGATATGGAAGTTATACTGAAGACATGTGAAGAATTGTTAAAGAGGTTAGGATTAAATTTAATGAAGAAAAATTAAAAGTAATGAAGATTAATACTGGGGAAAGAGAGAGACATTTTTGTTGGGGGATATTTGGTGAATAAGTATAACTATTTTGGAATCACCTTAAATAATAAGAGAAATTGCTTAGATGAATGGAAGAAAAAAATGATAATTGAAGTAAAAAAACCGAAAGAGACTGATAAAGAAATTAACAGTGTTTTCTTATAATAAATATGATATAACTAGAATTGTTATGGAATGGAGTGGCCCTCGCAGGATTAACATACGATAACGATTGTTTATGTGGTAGTAAAGGTGTGGTAGATTACTTAGAAAAAGTACAAAGAGAAGTAGGAAGATATATGTTAGATGAAGATGTGTGGATGGCAAAGTAGGCATTTCAAAGAGAAATAGGGTGGTCAAGTTTTATATGAGAAATGCATATAGCAAAATGAAAATGTTTTGTAGATTATAATTTATGGATAATAAGAGAATAGCCAAAATAGTGTTTAATTTGGTTGTGAGTAAAGGGTAGGCAACAAGATGGGTGAGAAAAGTACTACGGTATATAGAAGATTTGAATAAAGAATTTATATCAGTATACTTATACGAAAGGCGGGGTGATTGTGTTAGGAGAATTGTTGAGTGTTATAGTGACAAGGAATGGGATAGAAAAATAGATGCATTAACAAAAAATAAGGAGTTGAAAAGATAGAAAATTATTATGGAGGGTAAAAAGAGTTTAAATATATATAAAAAAAATAAACAGAAAGATTGGGTGGAGTTAATTTATGAGAATAGCAAAAAAGGTAGTTTACTATTTAAGGCTTGAACAGGATTGTTAGTAACAAGGGAATAAAGACATAATTGGAGAAATATGAGTGATTTAGTCTGCAAGCTGTGTAAGGAAAGCATAGAAAATATTAAGCATATGTTAATTAAAATGCAAGTGCCTTCAAGAAGAAAGGGTGCAAATAATGAAATTGTGGAAGAATAAATATAACCAAAGTTATTATATAGAAAGTGGATTCTTGGTTTTTATGCTAGGTTTGGGAAAAGATAGTGGAGATTTAGCTATAAAGGCCATAGAGTGAACAAAGATGATGATGTGGAAATGGGATGAAACAGGATAAAGAAGAATATGGAAAAAACTTAGGGTGGGAAATAGAAAGGAAAAGTAAAGTGGCTAACAGCTTTCTCTGGGCATAATGGCCGAGAGATTCCTGACTCCCAATAAAAAAAAGCCACAGTGCATTGCATCGCATCATATCCCATTTTCTATTATCAATATTTATGTATCGCAATTTTAAACAATTACCTCTCATCCCAAAAATGTGAAGTATTATGACGTTATTTTGTCTGAAATCTAATGTTTCAAGCCTGAGATGAGAGCGTATCTATATTATAAAACCATTGTAACTCGTCTCAGCCTAAAAGCTAATTTTAATTTGTATGTATTGTTGTTAGATAGCGTTGAATCGACTTTGACTTATGCCGGTCATATGACTAGCATTTCTGTGCTGAATTTTTCAACTGTTAACGGCAAATTCATTATTTTCATAGTATAGATTTGTCACTTCACTCCTGGTCGTCCTCTTTATCTCTAACGCCATCTTTATAAACTAATATGATCAAAATAAATAATTTCAAACTTATCATTTGAACTTCAAATCCAAGTTCAAATTTATTATAATCAAATATCTATTTACTCCTATTATTGAATGGAATTTCAACGTTGTTCTACGTTTCATTAGACTATTCACTGCATGGCAAAAATTATCCACAAAGATTAATCAGAGGCCTTAATTATGGCAGTAGTGCAACAAAACCCTTTGGCCTTAAAGTAATTATTCTTTACAGGATACTTTTTTATGGTTTGATACCTACTTAAAGAGTTTACTGATGTATTTATTGGCATCTTTTTTATATTTTCTATTCAGTCTAAGGATTTTTCTGTTCTTCAGTATTTTAATTTGCATGAAAACCAACAATATGAGTTTAAATCTATTCACCCACCCACCCCGATCTTTTTTTTATTTCCAGCAAATTTGGAATTTGGAGACTATGTTTTAAAACTTCAATCAAAGAAGACAAGATATATTAATTGAAGCCTTTTAAATACATTACAAGACATTTTAATTGCTATAGTTTATTTCATTAAAGGATTAATTACTTTGGACGTAATGTGGCGTTTGAGCACCACAAATGGTATGGGCTATGATTCAGAAACTTTTGGCAATAATGCCTTGAACCCTAATACATGAACTTTTCTATTTTTGATTTTTAATGCTTTCTTGATATTAGTAAATATTTTCTCAAGTTTAGCAAAATATCAGCTACTGTTGAACAAATTCAGTTATATGATGTATATATTTTCTCATTTTAATTGTTTATAACTTTGTGCAATTTGTCTGTATTTTTTTTAATAATGTCAATAAATTCTTTACATTTTTTGACATATATAATCTTACACACTCAAATAAAGATAATTATAATATAATTAAACATAGCGTTTTCCCAATATTATATATGATTTCCAGTTAATCAAATACTATTTGAAAGTTTTCAGCATCCTAAGAATTTTAATTTATATATATAACTAACTATAACGTTTTCACAATAAGTTAGACTAAGTCATATATAAATGAAGCTGCATTTACATCTGAGATATAATGGATGTATCCTGGTTCTGAATGTTGGATTTATTAATTTCGATATATACTCTGACCAATTTGCATTGGTCTAGCAATCTTATTGATAAGTTTAACTGCGTTTTATTCATCGGTCAAAACTGAAAATTATATGTATATATTAATACCATAAATAAATCACGACTCACATATTACATATACTTGTCATCGTTTATGTAAATATCACATTTGTAAATATGCACAGCACGTTTTCTCACGTGTGCGTACACACATATTTACACTTTTATAATTTGGATAAGATATATAATTAGGATTGTACATTTCTAAATTTCCATACCAGAATAAGCAGATCAAGAAAATGTCATTAATACAAAAAATTCCATGGTTATTTTAGTTTGGCTTTTGCTCAATTGTTCTTCTTCGATAGGAGATCTTAACTTCGCATGGATTCTTGTTATTTAATTAAAGTTGGTCTAAGTGATCACAGCATTATGTCTTTAATGAGAAATCCAAGTATATCAAGCTCAAATTTGCGTAGAGAATTTATTTTGTAAAGCCTTATAAAAACTTTTTTTTGTATTATTAAATTGTATTTAGCTTACCTGAGTGTGTGTGTGTTTGGACATATAAAAAAAAATTATGGTATATTTTATTTGAACACAAACCTTCAAGCTATCTTCAGCCATTTATTCTATCTCATACAACCGATACACATGACTACAAACGTGAAAAAAATAGAAATGATCTTCCATGTACATATTTCGTGCTGAACAAGGACTCATCAGTTGGTCCAAATCATCTTCTCTCACACACATATATAATCAATACTCAGTGTATATTAAGATAGCAAATCTTCACATTTTAATAGACCGCCTTTAATCTACTCCACCCTCCAACTCTTCATCATGCATAGCATTGAAAATCGGATAATGGAATCCCCAAATCCCTTGTAATGCCACGGCTGAAGGGAGCTTGAAGGTCTGTGCCCAAATCCCCTATGTTTTATATAGATCCCAGACATATAAAAACATACTTGGAGTTAAAATGATACATTTTATTGTATTACAAAGTTTTTTTCTACGATAAAATTAAAAAATTAATTGTATTACAAAGTTAATATGTTATTAAAACAAATATAGCGATAATATACGTCCATATTTTCAACAAATTAATTCAATCTTTAATAATGGTTTTTTTTTTTTTACATTGTAGGAAAAGATTTAATAAAGTTTATTTTTTATTTTTTTAACTAAGACGTTTTTTTTTCTAATACATTTTTTAGTCTGTTGTTCTTTATCATTTTTTCATTTATCTCTTCTTTTTAAGTATCAATTTTCTTTTCTTCCATTTATCTTAGAAATCTTTTTACCATAAGAAAGAGAAATCTTTTCTTTATATATTACGTCTCCACAGATAAATATCGGGCCTAATTCATATTTCAAAGTACTATCAATTGAAAGCGATGGATAGATTAAAAAGAAGCAAAAATGTCTCTCGATTGTTTTCATCTATCGATTTGATTTCAACGCTACTTCTCTCTCCTTTATGCGCTACACCGAGAGCAGCGCTTTTTATCCACAAGAGCACTTTTTTTTTCTATATGAAATCCCACTCGCGAAACTTTGCTGTCCCAAATGCAGCTGGGATTTGCCTTCGTTAAGTGACAGCACCAAACACTAATTACTTCCTTGCAAATCATTATTTCCGAAACACAAGATAAAAATAATCTTTAAAAATGATTAAATGGAGACAATTTCGTATGCAAATGAGTTTGACTTTATTCAAGTAATATTGAATCTATTATATTTTAAAAATTTATGTTTATATTTTTTCTATTTAATAAAAAACAATAAATAATGGAATTTTTTTTTGATGAAATAAAATTTTAGTAGTCTACATTTACTTGGAATTTAGATGTAATTACAGGGGTTTGAACACAGACTTTCAAGATCTCTTAGCTATTCACTCTATCCCATATAACCGGTACACATGGGCCACACAACAAAAAAGTCCATTCATGACAATTTTCCTATATACATATTTCATGATAAACCAGCAATCATCAGTTGGTCCAGATCATCATATCCCACACACATATATAATTAGTTCTCGGGTTATATTAAGATAGCAAATTTTCAAACATTAAAGGACAGGCTTTTCAACCATATACATTTTCTTTTAATATTGAACTATTTTGACTATAAAACTTCATACAAGTTTAATTCTCCGATTAATTTTAACTATTACCTTTTCATTTGTATTGATAATCCGACCAAAAATATTTGTAGTTATTAATTTCTTAATTCGTGGTTATTAATATTTATGTACTTTTTCTGAGAAATTCTATTGAATATTACTTTAGTACTTTTAACATTTATCTTTTTTTTTTTCATATGTCATAGCATCGGCCGGGACGCGAACCCACAACCGTCTGCAAACAACTACTTGCTTGCATGGCAGCTGCGATACCTCTCGGCTAACAACGCAAGACAAACATTTATCTTTAATCTACTTTTTAAATTTTTATCCAATAACTCTTACAATATTTCCTGCTTCTTTGGAGTATTATTACTATCTGAAAAATGTAGATGATTTAAATAATTTCCATTTATTTTTACTCTCTTAGCTTTCCATTTTAATCCACATAATATTTCTCACAAAGACTGCTGTGAAAAGTATTGGAGATCTGTAGTACATCCTTCTTATTGTTAATCTTCTTAATGTATCTCTGTAATCTAATTAGTGCTGTTGCATTGTAATAAACATTCCTCAGAATATGATAATATTCCTGGATCTGTATATTGATGACTCAATACTTTAATCATTAGATAATGCTTATAAAATTATATGCCTTTTAATAATATACTTATTCAAAGATTAATTGCAATTTATATCTATTAATTCAAAGATTAATGGCAGTTTATATTATTGGTCTTTTCTATAACTTCTCTTAATACTTGGTTGTGATCCGCCATATTAAAATCACTTTTAAGTTCAACCACCCCATTTTGATATTTCTTTAAAACAATTTTTAACTGGGTATATTTATAGTATCATTCCACATATTTATTACATTTTTACACTCCAACTGCTTGCGACGCTTCTACAATGTTCTTTAATATATAGGGTATATGAGCACAGACTTTCACACGACCCACCACTCTATCACATGACACCATTACACTTGAACACATATATGTCGAAAAGATAAATAATGTTCTTTAATATAACTTTATTACTAAGACGATCGTAATTGAAATATTCAATGCGACATTAATGCAAGAATGAGGAAACAACCTTTATTTTGTATTTTTCGATTCCACGAAAACAACTGCTTTAACACACACACGTATTACAAGTTATCATATCACATCACATGCTGTGTCCAGGTGTGGCCAACCTATGCAGTCATGTCTATTAGCTTTGCTAGTTGGAGATCACTAACTGAAGTAGCATCAATTATATATTGAGTAACAAGAGAGAGAAATGGTTTAGTCTAATAACATAGTTTATTGAACATGTATTTACATATTATAACAGTCGGATAGATGATCAAATCGTCTTACCGTATCTGCCAAACAGGACGCCACCAGGCATTTGAACCTGGAAAATTTATATAGTAGACAGATACGTAAGTTAAAATTCCAATTTTACATGTAAATATTTTTTCGACCGTCAGCCCTTGCCTCTAGCTTAGTGAGAAGCAGAGATTTATAAAATATAATTCTTGAAATATTTTTCAATATAAAAAAAAATAAAAGAAGCCACTGCCAGTAATAACATACACAAACATTTATTAAACATATATGTAATTTAGAATTATTATTAGAGTCTAACTTTTACTTTAGCATTTAATTTACATTTTTACCTTTTATTTTTGAAGTTTGCACAGATGAATTTAATATTTTATTAAAGTGTCGAGTATGAATAGATTACATAGATTGCATATGAAAAGAAAATATTCTATCCCTTATTTAACCTTAGGCCAAAAGTTCGCAGTTAAACCAACGTCAATCCATATGATATATCGATGTATTCAGTGCAGCATGAATACGACAGCCCAAATACCATACTGTCAGGAATGTACTCATCCAGTACAGGAATGTTACATCTGTCTGGTGAGAAGAACAATAAAAAATACTCCATAGGAAGGGATTGCGGTCCTTTTTGCCAACTTACGATCCCATCCCATAGGCAAAGGGGTGATCCAAGGAGCAGGGAATATCGTCTGTCTCCAATGGTCAATAAGAAAGGCTTATTTCACATGAGTGCATGTATAAGGTGATCCTGCACGTAGCGGACTTCATACTACATTTACTAATTACACCAATATATCCAATCCATTGACCCAATTTAACTATGAAACAAATAACCTAAGATTTATCCTCCCATAATTAAACTAATATAACTTTACAAATCTATGCAGCCATTCACGACCGACTTAAATTGAGCATTTATTAAGTTTAATTTAATGAAAAAACAAAAATCATAATAAAACTTAAAAGAACAACAAAAATAAATGGAAATGATTTAAAACAATATATATATATATATATCAAATAAAATTAATTATTAATAATAATTTATGTTGGTCAGTTCATAAAGTTCTTACGGTTTAGACATACTGGAAAAGTTTCTTTTTTAGAAGTTTGCAATTTGGGATCCAGCATTAATTCCCCTGTTGTCCTGTGGTCTGCAGTGTAAGAAAACGATTGGTCATTTCTCTTTCTTTCTATTTTTTTATAGCAAAACTGAAGGGATTGAAGAATGCGTCTTTCCAATCCTTTCTTCTTCAACTCTAGCACACCTCTGCTTTCACATTTCTGCCCTCTTCTCAGCTCTTTCTTCACTCACTAAAATTTATTTCCAAACTTTTTCTTTTATATTAGAATTTTGGATTCAGTGGACATTACGACATGATGATGGTGATGGTCTTTTCATTGACGTCCATTTCCTGAGAGATTTCTTTCATTAAGCATTCTGTTCCCATTGTTTTTCTCTCCTATCTGACCTTTAATTATACATTTTGAAATGCCTAAAGGCTAGTTCACTTGGACTAATTAATAATCATTTCCATTTTATACAATAGCATTAATTAATTTATTGTACAAACTTATTATCTTTAAATCTTTTAAGTTTTTTTTTTAATATTTAGTTTTAAAACATTTTTCTAATAAAGTTTTCTTTTAATAATTTTTTATCTGTGCGATTTTGTATATATAAAGTTTATTTTAATTTTCAATTTTTAATAAACAAATTTTTATTTGCGAACTTTATTTTTAATTTAATGTCTAATTTTTAAAATAAATAATGTAACGGTGTGTGCCCATTACAATATATACAACTAGAGTAGTGCGATATAAAAAGACAACCTAGTCCTGCTTTTGTCTCTTCTAGAGGCAGAAATTTCCTCCATTTTAACCTGTGGTTTGGGAAGTTTTATGTATCCCTTTATTTTCCATTGTTCTTCTGGAGAGCTCAGCATTCATACCATATATGGTCTGATCTTATTAACATGTTCATCCATGGACTAGTTGGTGTACTCAACATTCATATGGTGGAAATGACCAGGTATTGCCTGACTTAAACTAAACTTGACTATATATAGTCTACTTCTACATAATCCGAGTGAGCCCTTACAATATTTGATACATGCTTGAATACAATAATCAATTCATGCCAGAAGGCTTGTGCATAATCCCTATCTAGTGCCTACTCATCCAATATCCCCAATCTTGTGGCTTTCATCAGTGAGAGGATCTGAGAGCAATGCACCTTTTAACTCTACTTAATTATAAAACTTTGAATCTAAAATTGAAAACACAATAATATTTTCAATCCAAGCTTTTTAGTTTATATAGTCTTATAGGTCTGAACTCAGTTCAGTACCCATGCATTTTGGTGTCTTTGATTCTTTAATAACCATAGCCACCACTATCCTATTAGGCAGGATTGGTATTAAATCACTAAACATCATATGATCACAATTTCTTATGCTTGTTCATAACTGTTATTAAAGTAGACAAAACTCTCCATACAGTTAGACCACCCAGTTCAAGCCAGTGTAATCAATTGATGCCAGAAGGCTTGTGCATAAAATCCCTATCTAGTGCCTACTCATCCAACTTTCCCAGACTAGTTTCTAGCTTGTGGCTTTCATCAGTCAGGAGCCTTGGATTTGAGAGCACTGCACTTAAATCTTAGGATCTAATGCATCCCTCCAGCAGCCACCTTTTATCTCTACTTAACTACAAAATTATGTCTAAAATTTTTGAAAACACAATATTATTTTCAATCGAACCTCATTAGCTTATGTAGTCCTACATATCTGAACTCAGTACAGTACCCATAAATTTTGGTGTCTTTGGTTCTTTAATAGCCACCACTATTCTATTAGGCATCCATTGATTACTCTGTCTTGCACTGAGTGGCACTACTGTATGGAGAGTTTTGACTGTATTAATAACAGTTATAAGCAAGCATAAGAAATGGTGATCATGTGAATGTGACCTTATTGTATATTAATATAATCATTAATATCATTAATAATATTATACAAATACATATGTGACTATTATTTATTAAATATGACATTAACTCTGTAACAATATATACATATATGCACCCAATATATGTGCACACTCTCTATATATATTGTAGGAGTATATATATATATACTTATACATACATATATTCAATATGTGTACATTATATTTGTATTCTTATTATATTTATAAAACTAAATATATAATATAGTAAGTTAGTATTTTTCATTTGTTAAAATGAAAAATCATTGTTGAGAAAAGACAGTTGACAAGGTGATGACCTCTTGGGTCACATGGAGTTTTTCAAATTAAAGGGAATGAAGTTAACTTAGTGATTTAACATCGAATTGTAACAATATAGAATATGATTTGCTTCAACTAGCTCATGCAGTTATATATATATATATTTATTAGAAGATTAAGGATTCTATTCTTTTAGCAATATCCTCACAAAGACTTATACTGTGTTCGATTTAAAAGAACAGGGTATAGAATAAAATCTATATTTTGAATGATTTAATACTTATTAGAAGAAATTTCTAATATTTTTTTAAAGAAAGTAATTTATAAATTACTTAGTTTGAATATATTTTTGTGTTCTATAAAAATTGTTATAATTGGAGTTCTGATTTTAAACTTTGATTTAAAAAACATTTTAATAAAAACAATGTACTTTACATTATAAGAAAAATGCAAAGTGAGTAGAATACTAATTTATCATGGGATATATATAATGCACTTGTCTAATCAAATATATATGTGTGTGAATAACATCTGTTGCTAAATGCTTATAAAATTATATAGAAGCTATATCTTCAAAATGGAATTATAATTGTTAATAAAAGAACTGTGTATTAACGAAGATGACATCTACATGCAAGGAGGAAACTAAATGTCAACTTGATATCTCCTATTATTTTCTTCAATGTATAACAATGAAGGAATTAAAAATTGCATCTTCGAAGGATTTTCATTTGCAAATTCCAGGAACATCTAAGACTATTGCATTAACTTTTATAAATACCATTTAAGTCTTTAAAAATTATAATTGGAAAACATTATTTTCATTTCCTTTATTATCATATTTATTTTATTAAAGAAATGAATAATAAAAGAGAATTAATAATTTAAAATATTTTTATTTATGATTAATAAAAATTTAGATATAGGTTAAGAAATATTAATATGGGAAAGGCATGTAAAAATATAAAGGAATTAAGCAAACTTAGAGGTAAGAGATTAAATTATTTTTAAATTCACATACTATTATTTTTTATGACATGACACTACTTTGTTTGTACTAATCCTAATAGTCTAATAACCATTATGTATAATAAGTGAATAAATGACTAACATTAATATGAAATATATATTTTTATATTAATAAACATAAATTACTTACAATCATTTTAACGAATGTAAACATTATATATAAATAAATGGATTATTATTTGTATAATCTAATTAATATATAAGAGTGTTAGCGCAAAAGTCTTAATATTTGGATACTTATATTTTATATACATTATAAAATCATGTAGTGTTATAAGTTAAAAAATATATCTATCGTAGGTAAATAGAATATTTATATTTTTTAATATAAGGAAGTAGATATATAAATCATTTTTATATATTATAAAGTTTAAGTTATTTATTTGTTAAATAAATAATTATTATGTTTTTTATATTAAACTAATTGAAGTCTTCAATTTTATTTTTTTTATTTATTTGATTTTATAAGATAAGAACAAACTTTTAATATAATAATCTTTATTGATTATTATATTAACTTCATGAAACCCATTTTAAAGAGTTAGTGAGATTTGTTATTAATATTACTCTAGTATATCGATAGAAACCCCTGAAGAAAATCAATTGTTAAACTTCCCTGAGTTCGAAATCTGAGCATAACGGTTAAATCAATTAAGGTGAAAATTGATTTGATGTGGCTTAGATATAATAATTTATTAATAATAAATTATTTATTGGGAACAGATATAGTTTTATATCAAAATTAAATCACATCATTCGTGCATCCTATATGAAGACCTTAAATCTGACTATAGTGAAATTCGACTGCCTTAACTTATCTCGTTGAGAGAGTGCATGCCATTACAATATATATATATATATATGAATGCGTAGGCTATAATGTATTTTATTAAGCTATAATATAACACTCATAAACAGATTCACTATTGATATGTTAAAATGAGTTAACCTTTGGTTGACTAAACAACATTGTATGCAAAAAAGGGTCAGTAAATGGATTATAAAATTGTAAGATGAAAACTTAAAGAAGCATCTATCTCTTAATATAAATTTCTCAGAACTCTGAAACACTTATTTCATCATTTCACCAATTCCTCCAGCAATATAAAAATCTTTTATTTGATCGTGTAGCACCTTATGCGTCTCATCTTGCTATTATCAGCTAAATGTTTCTATACTAGATATGAATGACTTGTTATAAACATTTAAGATAAAATACTTTTAATTATACCATTTACAGAATTTCTTTGACTTCAAAACGACTCAACACTTTTTGTTCATCCTCAGCACCTTAACAGGACCAATCTATGCATGCACATCTTTATTTAAACTTTTCAAGCTCATCTCCAGTGCCACCTATTGATACCTGTCATATTTTTAATTTACACGTATCATAGCTATTCATTTATAGTGATTGTTTACTTTTTTTGTATGTATATGTTTATGCAGAAAGGAATTTGGTTTTAACTAAAAGGATACCCATTGATTTCTTTGTGAGGCATTAAAGAAATTAAGCAAAGCAAATTCTGAAAATCGACTGATTATCACTATGTAATAGTTGTCATACATGCATGATTTTCTCAGCAACATGCATTATCCAGCATGGT
Organism: Epiperipatus broadwayi; assembly: GCA_028023455.1. Lineage (NCBI taxonomy): Eukaryota > Metazoa > Onychophora > Udeonychophora > Euonychophora > Peripatidae > Epiperipatus > Epiperipatus broadwayi. Next base: position 5,104,723 of record JAQFVV010000086.1, read on the forward strand.
GCTTTATTGGCTTTTTTATTTCAAGTGTAAGATCAAAATACATCATGGTTTTTCTTTTCAGTTGCCTGATAATTCTTCAACTGAATAATCAGTTAAGATTTGTTGAAGATAAGATGAATGTGTGTGAATGATCTTTTTCAAATATGTATTCATTACAGATAAAGCTCAAATTTGGAGATCATTCTCAGGTATAAAGTTACCTGTGAAAGCAGGAGTTGGTGGCCAAAGGCAGAAGATGCTGAGAATCTCCTGAGTTCAGATCAAGGTAGGCATTAAATTTTAACCCTTCATTTTTTGAATGAACAAAGAATATATGAATTAGAAGATCTGTCTAATATCAAACAAGACATTGTTGAACATTGTGAAATTAAAAGAAAAAGTCAAGAGTCAATTGATTTGAAAAGTGGATGTGTAAACACAAGGATAAAAAGTGGAAAAATAACAGTGTGGAAATTGATAGTATATCGGAGAAGATGACAAAATTAGTTATTCAATTTAAGGGAAGATAACAAACGTAAATAATTTGTGCTCCAATAACTCCTTATTATGATGAAGAAACAGAGAATTTTATATAAATGTACAAAATAATTCTAAACACACTAAATCTCATTTTACAATTCTTTTGAGAGAATTTCATGATAGAGTTGAAAAACGACTGAAAGATGAAAGCGCTATAAGTCGATTTGGTTATAGTAATAGAAATAAATAAACACAAGAGATTTATAGAATTTGTAGAAAAAATGTATATCATGATTTTTTTCTTTGAAAAAAAAAAAAGCTAAACAGAAATGGATATGGAAATATCTAAATGAGGTATAGCAGGATTGGATTATATTTTGATTAACAGAAAATATTTATGTAGTGTTTTTTTTCTCTGAAAAAGGTTTATTAGACTTTGAATTTACATGTTTACATACAGTGATAAATTTTTGAAATCAGCCTTTCCAAGCTATTGCGCATGCGCTTTTTTTTACAAGTGTTAATAATAAATGATTACAATAGCTTGGAAAGGTTGTAAAAATGTATTACAATTATAAACATAGAGCTATATAAAATAAATGCTTACTTACATATAGTGATAAACTAAATTTATCTATGATTCACAATGCATATTTTGATTTTAATGTAATTTTACACCATTGAACTTCATTACCTCAAAATAAATTTTTAAACCGACATGATCACATGATATGATATACAATGATACACTTATGATATTAGTAAGGACACTATGTTACAACCAAACAACAAAAAATAATAGTCACTTTCATCAGTCACCCAAATCCATTCAATGATTGACTGTTGAGCATAGACCCTCATCACAATACACTAAAGAACCCAAGAAGTGAGTTATTTCTAACTCAAACCTGGATTCTAATGGCTGAAATTCCCAAAAGACTTGCAAGTCCAAACAGTAAGAGTCTGTAAAAAATCTGTCCATACATGTTCTGTGGCTGGTGTCAGTGAAATGCCCACTGTCCAGGCCTTTCTCTGAGATTCTGTAGACCACTTAATCATCTCAGGGTAAATTGCATGCTGAAGCATTTCTTCCATAATTAGCCTATTCTTGATTAAAATTCTTAAGATAATTCCACTGCAACTCCCATTTAATATCTTCTACTTTTATATAGGAAATGATGACAAGTCATAACCATACTTCAAATCTATTCTGCCCCCATCTATCTTTATATTTATCATCGATCACTAGGTATTGATCTTGGTCAAAGTAAACACTGAAATCTGTTTTTTCTACCTCATCAAGACCTGTGGTTTCTAGATTGCCATGCTCTAGATTCAAATAGTTAATTTCATATTTCTTATGTTCTAAATCCTTGTCATTAAGATGTCCATCACTTGGTGCTTCCTTTGCTTCAAGAACTTCCAAAAGGATCATTGTCTGCTCTATGAATTTCCTTGTTTTTTAACATCAGCAACTGAGCAGAATTCTCCTCCATACTATCAGAGACAGGTAAATGCTGGGACACAATTGATTCTTCATCATGGATGCTGACCTTATACTTCTTTCCTTTTATATTCCTGTTCGATGAATCAGCATCCAAAAAAACTCTTACTTGATTTGCCTGTCTTTTGAACTACTGAATTGCAAATGGAGTTGCTGGCATTCCTTTTTTTAGTTGCTGGAATTTCTCTTACTTTTGGCAGTGGATCATGAGTGCAGAATCTACTAATATCATGTCAAAATCTGTGTCTGTGCCAGAATTTGTAGATATCCAGGGAGTTTTCTCCAATGACTGTAGAATGGTGAGAATCATTTGTTCTGAAGTCTGTGATAACTCCAGCTTAATTGGTTGTGACTATTTACTTTCTTCTTGATTTGATATAAAGGGTTGCTTCTCTTGTGTAGACCCAGAAATAAAGTTATGTTATCTAGTCATCCTAAGTTTACAATTCAGGCATATCCTAAAGGGAAGGTGATCCCTCAACCTGCAGTGGAAGCCCTGTGGGGATACACCCTGAAAAGATATTATTAGAGAGGCTGACTCCATGAAGTGGATTGTGGGAAGGTCTATAGGTGATGCTCCTTTATTGAGAGTAATTGAAAAGAGCATAGAATTTGTGAGTACAGGAATGTTCGCCATTTTCTTGAGGACATACCTAAAGTTTGATATACTCCATAGGGTCTAAGGATTTTCTGAAGTTCAAATTGATTAAAACTCAGATAAACATTTTCCAATATGGCTAGTCAATATGACCAGCCTATTCATGTGGGTTGTACACAAAATGCATATTAAAAACTTTCAACATTTATAGAACTTACTCTCTGTGGTTTGAACATTGGTCATTGGATGAATTTATCAAATATTTGGATAATATCTACATGCAAGAATCATCATCAATGTATATATAGGAAGGTGATAGAAATTTTTAAAAGACCTAATTGTATAAAGAAATGTGACGAAACAATAAAATCACTATCTATATGAAAGAAATCTCTTGCAAAATGAATATTAATAAAAACGTCCTCAGATTTAAGGCAAATTGATTTACAACAACTCCTATCCCATTAAGAACAAGTATTATCTTGCTGCTACACCATCCGGTTATTATTATTATTATTTTATTTTTATTACATTGTTATTAAACTTCATTGTTTTTGAAAGACATCTTTATGATTTATAAAATGTTTTAACTCCTGAAAACATTTATTTCATTATGCATATGCAGTATGCTAGAATGTATTCTATAAATATGCAGACACAACCTCGTTCAATAAATATTTTTAAGCTAAACTATTACTAGGCAGTTCATGTCTATAATTATGTTTTAAAGTACAAATTGGATTTTATTTACTTTCTTCATATTCTTCAAAGTACAAATTGGATTTTATTTACTTTCTTCATATTCTTCAGACAGCATTAGAGAAATCATAGAAGAGACATAAAGTGATAAAAGAAATATATTTTATGGGTGTCGCCTTACAATTATTTTCACACGTACCCTTTTACACAATCTATTTAAATAACTATCCGATTTTTGGTCAGTAAAAAAGTAATTAGTTATTTTTGATTTGAGATTAAAACAAAAAAAAAATGCTACAAATTCTTACTGATTAACTGTTAATTAATTTGATAATTTTTTTTACATTTTATAGTGATATTAGAAAAGACCTTAACTACACAATGGCTATAACATTTTATCTTAAAGGGGAGATAGTTTGCGAGCGAGATATCATTATAGATAGCTCTAATGCTTATTATCATATAGTGCAAACGTAGAGTAGCGGATTCTTGAACCCAAAGTCTATTGGATCACTGCTCAATGTGTTATTTTTGGTGCTCCGACTATTGACGAACTCCCGCGTAATAACCCATTCGATTATTTGTAAATATAATTATAATCAGAAATCTCTATGTATCAAGCTTAGCTAAATATGGATACAAAATTTATTTTGCTTCTTTTATAAAAAAATTTTGAAAACATTTTCCTGTAATTACTAAAATATGAATATCTTACATCTATGTATATGTTGTGCGTGTGAAGAAAATATATATTATAAACAAATGTATGATTATATATTTTATTATATTAATATTCCTTAGTTTGACAAAGTAACCTTATTATTAACAAAATTCTGAAAAATATCCTGTAAGCTTTAATTACTTACTTACATCGTTAGTTTTTTTAATTTGTCTGTATCTATTATTCACTGCTTTCTTTACTCTCTTGGATCTACATTTTCATACTTTCATTTTCTTCTTTATTTTAAGTCGTTGTCTCACATTTACCTTCCTCTTGAATCTCTGCCATCACGTTTTCACTTTTATCTTTTTCTTGAATCTCACTCTCATTGTTTTCAATTTTCTTAGAAAACGGTTTCCAAATGGTAGAAATCATTTTTTCATATATTACCTTTCCACAGATAAAAATCGGACCTTCTCCAATTGTCAAATTGAATTCGGTATGTCGACGAAATGTAATATTTATCGTAGTTGATGGAATAACGGATAGATTAAATAGTGTGAAATTTTTTTCACAATTGTTGATATCTAGCGTTTTGACTTTGACAATATTTTGCTCCTTTGGATTCGCATCTTTAGTTAGAGAAGCACCGGTCACACATAAGATTACATTTCCTTCCAAGTTCATGTTGGCTTGAAAAGATTCACCTTCCCAGGTGCAGCTACGATTTTTCCGGCTTAATTCACAGCCCCAAACCTTTAATGTCATGTAATTCATTATTTTAAAGATTAAATCTGTATATTCGATTACTTAGAAAATTATTGAATACTGAAGGCAATTTATGCAACTTTTCCTATGCAAATAAGAATAACCAAACTTGCGTATGCAAATGCTTTTGCATAGAAAAGAATTCTATTGAATTAATATATATAATAAACACCTCCCCAATCTTTTTAAATTCATAAAAATAAAGATACAATAAAAGACAAATGCTCCCCCTCCCAAAATGCCTTTCGTGTTGAACCAGCACTCATCAGTTGGCCCAGGTCACTATCTCTCATACATATATCTAATACATGAGTATTTATCTAGAGCAAATTGTCACATTTTCATTTATCATTGTCAAACTTCCGTTCACTCACAACTTTGACGCCATCCATTTCAGATAAATACAATCATAATTGTTACTAATTTTTATCGAAACTATAGATTATCTCTAGTATAGATATAAACTTTAAACCTCAGTTAAATATTAATACATCTGATTTTTTAAATGTGCACACACAAGTATGGAGGTGTTTATTATATCTATAAGATATTACACATGGGAAAGAAAGATGAATAACTCCGTGTGTGTGTGTAAATTTAAAAAATCAGATATATTAATCTTTAACTGAGGTTTAAAGTTTATATCTGTATTAGAGATAATCTCTAGTTTCGATAATGATCATTATTGTATTTATCTGAAACGGATGGCGTCAAAGTTGTGAATGGAGGGAAGTTTGACAATGGTAAATGAAAATGTAGCAATATATATAATACTTAAATATATTATCTATACTACAAATATAATTATAAGGGACTTGAATTCAGACCTTTAAGCTCCCCACAACTATCACTCGATTTTATACAACTGATATACCTGACCACATACATGTAAAAAAGATAAATGCTCTCCAATATATGTATTTCATGTTAAACTAGATCTCATCAGTTGGTCCAGATGACCACCTCCCACACATATACAATTAGTGTTCATTTTATATTAAGATAGTAAATCTTCAAACTTTAATCGACAAGATTCATTTCACCCCAACCTCCAACCCTCAGCCTTCCAACATCAACGAGGGCTTTGAGTATTCCATTCTCAGATTTTTTGGTGATGTGGATGGTAGGAGTTAGAGCATGGAGAGGATTGAAGCTTGTCTATTAAAGTTTGAAGATTTACTTTCTTAATATAAACTGATTATTGATTGAATATACATGTGGAAGAAGGTGATCTGGACCAACTGATGAGTGCTAGTGCTAGTTCAGCATGAAATATGTATAGTGGAGATCAGTTATTCTTTTTATATGTATGTGGTCAGGTGTATCAATTGTATAAGATGGAATAGATAGTTGTGGGAAGCTTGAAAGTCTGAGTTCAAGTCCCTTCTAATTAGGTATTGTAATATTAGTGAGATATACATTTTAAAATACACATATATATCTGCATTACATATTTGATAATTTGGAAATAAATAAACAAATTATTAAAGAAAAATGAGAATAGTTAAAAAAATATTTTAAAGTGGATTCCAAAATATAATTTTATAAGAATAAAAGCAGTGCTCATTTTTCTTTTTAGAATAGAAGAAACCTCTTTCTGAAGAGTGGGATGGGAAAAGGAGTCAGGAGAAAATAAAAATTTTAAACCCACTCTTTCTTCTTTTTATTAATTTAAAAGAAAATGAATGAATGTTTAAAAAAACTTAATAAATGTAAAATTTTAAAATAAAATTACTTTATAAAAATGACTTTTCTGAAATATCTCGCCCACAGGAATGCAATTAATTTACAAAAATTCCTGAACAATAAGATATTAAATGACTCTAATAAAGATTAGATAAAACAAAATGTCAAAATTAATTAAAACTAGATTTATGTTATAATAAAAATTAAAACTATGTTAAGGAAATAAACAATTAGAAAGTTAGATATAAAAGTTGCAGCTTGGCTATTGTTTTTTCAGTCATGATTCATTCAGATATTCAGACAGATAGTCAGTCTTAGAGCTGTTGCAAATTTTGAGTTCACTAGTTCATCGATCTACTCGTCATTCAGGGCATAGTTAACATGATCCTCAGTGAGACAGTCATTACTGCTGTACACAATATCAATGCAGAAGTCATGGAATTAGCAACATGCATTGATAGAAAGCCATAGGAATGGCTGTCTGGACTTCATGCTCAGAGACCTCATCTCCATTAACTGTCCTCATTTGGAACTAACAACTGGAACCAATGCTTAAACTGTGAAATAAATTCTGTGACATACTCTCTCTCTCCCATTGTTGAGCCAAAGAATGGAAGGAATGCCATGAAGCCATCAGTTGAGACCAAAAGGCCAACCAGCTGGAAATTAATACTAATGAAAACCTAGGTAAATATCTTTTCAATAACCTGCCTAGACATGTTATTTCTTTTGAAGTGACAAAAACTTTAATGAAAGACTGTCATAAAATTTAGCCTTAACATAATCATTTATATTTTCTTTATGTAAAGTTTTATTATATTATACTAAATATGTGCTTGCATTAATAAATAATAATGTTTCCTTAATTTTTATTTGGTCTGCTCTCTTTCACTGCATCACTATTAATTTAAGGATATAAATATTTGTATGTGTTAATTAAAATGCACTGTGCCCCATGATAAAGCATAGGAGCTAGCTTGAGATATGTCAAGTGCTGAATTTGTGTGCCTGTCATCCAAGCATGCCAGCTATATATAACATATGGTCAGCTAGATTCTGAGACTTAGTTCTCAAAACAAATAAAATGCTTTTGGATGTGGGGTGTTGTTCCAGAAGTCGAGAGTGCTATGGCCAGGAAATAGGATCAAGCTGTGCATTCGTACAGCCTCGATCTGGTTATAAGTATCTTTGATGATTAATCTATCAATGGTAGTCTACCCCTCTGCTTGAAGGTATGACCAGTGTTAAAGAAGAAAATAGTCACATAAAATAAAATGGTAATAAATAAGTGTTATAAGTAAATAATAAAAATGTTATATATATAAAAATGTGTATCAAGAATAAATATGAATTAAATTTTTAAAGGCAGGTGAATCGACTCAATATATATATATATATAGCGCTTGAAAGGCTGATCTTTAATGTATTACAATTTATAAACATAGCGCTATAAAAATAAATGCTTATTTACATATATATATAAAATTTAGTGAAGAAAAATCAAAAGTAATGAATACTGGGGAAAGAGAAGAGAAATTTTTTTATTGAGGATATAAGTTAAGTGTGGTAAATAAGTATAACTATTTTGGAATCGTTTTAAATAATATGAGAAATTGCTTAGATGATTGGGAGAAAAAATTGATAAATGAAGCAAAGAAAAGAAAGGGATTGATAAAGAAATTGACAGTGTTTTCTTATAATAAATATAATGTAGTTAGAATTACATGGAAGGAAGTGGCAGTAACAGGTTTAACATATGATAATGGTGTATTATGTGGTAGTAAAGGGTTGGTAGATTACTTAGAAAAAGAACAGAGAAAAGTAGGAAGACATGCAATAGATGCAGGTGTGTGGATGGCAAAGGAGGCAATTAAAAAAATAGGGTGGTCAAGTTTATATGAGAAATGCAAAAAGCAAAATTAAAATGTTCAGTAGATTGCAATTTATGGATAATAAGAGAATAGCCAAAATAGTATTTAATTGGGTTATGAGTAAAGAGCAGGCAACAAGATGGTTGAGAAAGGTAGTATGATATGCAGAAAATTTTATATCAGTATACTTATATGAAGGGTGGGATCACTGGGTTAGGGTAATTGTTGAGTGTTATAATCATAGCATTGTAGCCTTAACAAGAAACCCAAGTATATCAAGCTTAAATTTGCATGGAGATTTTATTTTATATCTTCAACATTATAAAAACTTTTTGTATTATTAAATTGTATTTAACTTAACTGAGTGTGTGTTTGGACATATAAAAAACAAATTTATGGTATATTTTATCTGAACACAAACTTTCAAGCTACCTTCAGTCTTCCAGTTCTATCTCATACAACCGATACACATGACTACAAACGTGAAAAAAATATAAATGATCTTCGATGTACATATTTCGTGCTGAACAAGGACTCATCAGTTGGTCCAAATCATCTTCTCTCACACACATATATATTCAATACTCAGTTTATATTAAGATAGCAAATCTTCACACTTTAATAGACCGCCTTTAATCTACTCCACCCTCCAACTCTTCATCATGCATATCATTAAAAATCGGATGATGGAATGCCCAAGTCACTTGTAATGCCACGGCTGAAGGGACTTGAAAGTCTGTGCCCAAATCCCCTATGTTACATATAAACTCCGGACATATAAAAACATACTTGTAGTGAAAATCGTACATTTTATTGTATTACAAAGTTAATATATTATTAAAACAAATATAGTTATAATATACTTCCATATGTTCAACAAATTAGTTCAATCTTTAATAATGGTTTTTTTTTATTGTAGGAAAAGATTTAATAAAGTTTATTATTTGTTTTTTTAACTAAGATGTTTTTTTTTTCTAAAACATTTTTATAGTCTGTTATTCTTTATCATTTTTTTCATTTATCTCTTCTTTTTCAGTATAATTTATCTTCTTTTCATTTATCTTAGAAATCTCTTTACAACGAGTAAGAGAAATCTTTTCTTCATATATTACGTCTCCACAGATAAATATCGGGCCTATTCCATATTTCAAAGTAAATACTACACTGTGGTGAAATGTAATATCAATTGAAAGCGGTGGATAGGTTGATTCTGAAAGATTAAAAAGAACCAAAAATGTCTCTCGATTGTTTTCATCTATCGATCTGATTTCAACACTACTTCTCTCTCTTTCTTGCGCTATACCGAGAGCCGCGCTTTTTACCCACAAGTACACACTTTCTTCTATATGAAACTCCACTCGCGAAACTTTGCTATCCCAAACGCAGCTGGGATTTGCTTTCGTTAAGTGACAGCACCAAACACTAATTACTTTCTTGCAAATCATTATTTCCGAAATCACAGCCATATCAAGATAAAACTAATCTTTAAAAATGATTAAATGGAGATAAATTTCATATGCAAATGAGTTTGATTTTATTCAAGTAATATTGAATAAATTATACTTTAACAATTTATGTTTATATTTTTATATTTAAAAAAAAAAACAATAAATAATGGAAATTTTTTTTTGATGAAATAAAATTTTAATAATCTATATTTACTAGTAGAAATTGTGCCGGCTTTTGTTGGATGACTTTCTGATATACAACGCGTTGATATACAATCTCTTATTAAAGCAGGTTTCCAATGTATACTCATCCTGTATAAACAAGTATCATAGTCGAATACAAATATAGTTTATTGACTTAGAAATTTAGATGTAATTACAGGAAATTTGAACTCAGACTTTCAAGATCCGTTTTGCTATCCACTCTATCCCATATGACCGATACATATGACAACACAGATGTGAAAAAGATAAATGATCTCCAATATACATATTTCATGCTGAACCAGCAATCATCAGTTGGTCCAGATCATCATCCACACACATATATAATTAGTGCTCAGTTTATATTAAGATAGCAAATCTTCAAACTTTAATGGACAGGCTTCAATCTATTGTATCTTCTAACTCTTCAGCCATCCATACCATTGAAAATCTGATGATGGAATGCCCAAATCTCTTGTTGATGCCAATCTTATTGTCATGCCCATATTGCCCTTAAGTCTTTATGATTCCTCATGTATAGTGTCATGCCCATATTGCCCTTAAGTCTTTATGATTCCTCATGTATAGGACCTTGTCCATTTAAATATACAGAAGAGGGATGGGTAGGATATAGGCTGAATCTGTAATATTTGAATACAAACATAAATTTATATACTATGAATTAAAATATAATTATAAAGGGTTGTATGAGATATAGTGGATAGACAAAGGGGGTTTGAAATACTGTGTTCAAATTCCCTATAAGTATCATAGTTTAAACAATTAGTTCCTAATCATTTCAAATATTTGCGTATCAGTATATAATGCTGAAGATAGAATGCTTCAAGTACCAAATGTAAGCAAATCTGTGAAGTTTGATAAAAATTACAAATCAACTCAAAATACAAGAAAATTTTAATTTATTATCATCAACATATTTAAGCATTATCAATCCATTGTCGGATGAAGATCTCTCTAGGTTTAGTCCAATGTGTCCAATTCCTAGCCTTTCTGCTCCACAGCCCACCAATATGTCCCCTCTTTCTAGGTCTTTTGCCATCTATTAGAATCGCTGTTAGAAGTTTTCGTTTATCATATTTTATAAAGTCATGTCTGGCCCAACCCCATTTCTATTTGTTTAAGTCTTTCACTAATATCAATGGTATAATGTTTGTTCTTTCAACCAAATATTTTACTTTTGATCTTTTTTGTTCCTCCCAACATTCGTTCCTCAATAAATCTTTCTTTTTAAACCTACATATTTTCTTTTAATGTTGAACTATTTTCACTATAAAAACTCATCCAAGTTTAATTCTACGATTAATTTTAACTATTACCTTTTCATTTGTATTCATAATCCGATCAAAAATATTTGTAGTTATTAATTTCTTAATTCATGATTATTAATATTTACGTCATTTTTCTGAGAAATTCTATTGAACATTACTTTATCTTTAATCTACTTTTTTACTTTTATCCAATAACTCTTACAATATTTCCTGCTTCTTTGAAGTATTATTACTATCTGCAAAATCTAGATGATTTAAACAATTTCCATTTATTTTTACTCTCTTAGCTTTCCATTTTAATCCACATAATATTTTTCACAAACTTCTGTGAAAAGTATTGGAGATCTTTATAGATATAATAAACATCTCCATACTTCCCCATTCTTTGTAAATACATATAAATAAAGATATAATAAAAGACAAATGACACCCAAGATGCATTTCGTGCTGAACCAGCACTCATCAGTTGGCCCAGGTCACAATCTCTCATATACATCTTTATTATATGCAAAGTATTTATCTAGAGTAAATTGTTACATTTTCATTTACCATTGTCAAACTTCCTCCACCCACAACTTTGACGCCATCCATTTCAGACAAATACACTAATGATTACTACTAATCATTTTCGAAACTAGAGATTATCTTTAGCACAGATATAAATTTTAAACCTTAGTTAAAGTTTAATATATCTGATTTTTTTAAAATTTTACACACGGAGTTATTCACCTTTCTCTTTCCCGCATGTAATATCTTTATTGGCGATCTATCGTACATCCTTCTTATTGTTAATCTTCTTAATATATCTCTGTAATCTAATTCGTGCTGTTGCATTGTAATAAACATTCCTCAGAATATGATAATATTTTTGGATCTGTATATTGATGACCCAATGCTTTAATCATTAGATAATGCTTATAGAATTATATGCCTTTTAATAATATATTTATTCAAAGATTAATTGCAAATTTATATCTATTAATTCAAAAATTAATAGCAGTGTCTTTTCTATAACTTCTCTTAATATTTGGTTGTGATCCGCCATATTAAAATCACTTTTAAATTCAACCATCCCATTTGATATTTCTTTAAAACAATTTTTAACTGGGTATATTTATAGTATCATTCCACATATTTATTACATTTTTACACTCCAACTGCTTACAACGCTTCTACAATGTTCTTTAATATATAGGGTATATGAGCACAGACTTTCACATGACCCTCCACTCTATCTCATAATACCGTTACGCTTGAACACATATATGTCCAAAAGATAAATAATGTTCTTTAATATAACTTTATTACTAAAACGATAGCGATTGAAATATTCAGTGTGACATTAATGCAAGAATGAGCAAACAAACCTTTATTTTGTCCTTTTTTTATTCCACGAAAATAACTGCTTTAACACACACGTATTATAAATTATCATGCCACATGCTGTGTCCAGGTGTGGCCGACCTATGCAGTCATGTCTATTAGCTTTGCTAGTTGGAGATCACTAACTGAAGTAGCATCAATTATACATAGAGTAACAAGAGAGAGAAATGATTTAGTCTAATAACATAGTTTATTAATCATGTATTTACATATAGTAGTGCCATATAAAAAGACAACCTAGTCCAGCTTTTGTCTCTTCCAGAGGCAAAAATTTCTTCCATTTTAATCTGTGGTTTGGGAGGTTTTATGTATCCCTTTATTTTCCATTGTTCTTCTGGAGAGCCCAGCATTCATACCATATATGGTCTGATCTTATTAACATGATCATACACGAACTAGTTGTGTACTCAACATTTATGTGGTGGAAATGACCATGCATGGTCTGACTTGAATTAAACTTGAGTATATGTAGTCTAGTTCTACCTAATTGAGCATGTCCTTACAATATTTGATGCACGCTAGAATATAAAAATATATTTTACTATACAAATACAACTAGAACATTATTATTCAAACAGGCAAAACTCTCCATACAGTAATCAATGGATGCCAGAAGGCTTGTGCATAATTACTATCTAGTGCCTACTTATTCAATATCCCCAGATAAGTTTCTTGCTTTTGGGTTTCATCAGTGAGGAGCCTTGGATCTGAGAGTACTGCACCTAGAGCTTAAGACCTAATGCAACCCTCCAGTAAACATCTTTTACCTCTACTTAACTATAAAACTTTTGAGTCTAAAATTGAAAAACAATATTTTTAATCCAAGCTTATTACCTTAAATAGTCATACAGGTCTGAACTCAGTTCAGTAGCCACACATTTTAGTTTCTTTGGTTCTTTAATAACCATAGCTACCACTAACCTATTAGACAGTAATGGTATTAAATCACTAAACATCACATGGTGACCATTTCTTATACTTTTTCATAACTATTATTAAAACAGGCAAAACTCTTCATACAATAATGCTACTCAGTGCAAGCCAGAGTAATCAATGGATGCCAGAAGGCTTGTGCATAAATATTCCGACCTAGTGCCTATTCATTCAATATCCCCAGACTAGTTTCTAGCTTGTAAGTTTTATCAGTGAGGAACCTTGGATCTGAGAGCACTGTAGCTAGATCTTAAGATCTAATGCACCCCTCCAGCAGTCATCTTTTATCTCTACTTAACTATAAAACTTTGAGACTAAAATTGAAAACACACTATTTTCAACCCAAGCTCATTAGCTTATATAGTCATACAGGTCTGAACTCAGCTCAGTACCCATACATTTTGGTGTCTGTTTTTTAATAACTATAGCCACCACTATCCTATTATACAGGATTAAAACACTAAACATAACATATACTTACTCATAACTGTTATTAAAATAGCCAAACTCTTCATACAGTAATGCCACCCAGTAAAAGCCAGATAATGAATGGATGCCAGAATGATTGTGCATAAAATCCCTATCTAGTGCCAACTCTTCCAATATCTCCAGACTAGTTTCTACTTTGTGACCTTCATCAGTGAGAAGTCTTGGATCTGAGAACACTGAACCTAGAATTCCAGTAGGCAACTTTTATCTCTACTTAACTACAAAACTATGAGTCTAAAATTGAAAACACAATAATATTTTCAATCCAAAGTCATTAGCTTATATAGTCATACAAGTCTGAACACAGTTACATTTTGGTGTCTTTGGTTCTTTAATAATGATAGCCACCACTATCCTATTAGGCATCCATTGATTAATCTGGCTTGCACTGGGTGGTACTACTGTATGGGTTTTTGACTGTTTAAATAACAGTTTATTAATACAATCATAAATATCAATAATAATAGTGTATTCATTAAATATGACAAATCATCATCACCAATCATTATCCAATGCACGATGAAAGTCTCTCCAAATTCAATCCATTTTCTCCAATCTTTAGCTTCTCTTCTCCACATCACTCCTGCACCCTTTCTTATTTCATCCATCCATTCCACATGTGGTCTCTTTCTGGGTCTTTTACAATCTCTTGGAATATAGTCTAAGATTTTAATTGTTTATCTATTATCATCTCTATCAATATGTCCATCCCAACTACACTTCAGTTTTTTAATTTTTTCAATGAAGTTAGTAACACCTGGTTGTTTCTTACTCATTTATTGCGTTTTTGATCTCTTCTTGTTACTCCTAATATGCATATCTCCATACTTCTTTGAGTGGTTTAAAGACTGTGCATTGCTCTTCTATTAAGTGTTCAAGTCTACTGGCAAAACACATTTATTAAAAACCTTTCTTTTCAAACACATAGGCATATTTCTTTTTAATACCAAGTTATTTCTACCAAAAGCACTCCAAATAAGTTTAATTCTATGATTAATTTCATCCATTATATTTCAATCTGTATTAATAATCTGACCAAGGTATTTGCAACTGTTAATTTCTTTTAACTCATCATAATCAATCTCTTATTTTTATATTTTGAGAAAATCCATTGAACATTACTTGCAAAAACATCTACATCATCTGCAAAATCTAATCTCCATTTACTTTCACTCATTTAGCTTCCCATTTTAATCCACAAAATACTTCTTGCAGTACTGCTGTAAAAAGTTTTGGAGACATGAGGTCACCCTGTCTTACACCCTTCTCAGTGTTAACTTTCCTAGTATCATTATGCAATCTAATTGTTACTGTTGCATTTTTATAAATATTCTTCAAAATATGACAATATCCTGGAACTATACCTTGATGATCCAATGCTTTAGTTACTGAAGAAATGTTTATAGAATCAAATGCCTTTTTCATAATCTACAAATCAATGCCTAATGGCAATTTATATTTATTTGGCCTTTATATATCTTCCCTCAATACCTGGATATGATCTATTGTACTAAAACCACTTTTAAATTCAGCCTAAATGAAGAATGAAAAATTGAAGAACAAAAAGTAAAGTGAAAAGCAAACTAGGAAGACTTGAAGAAATGAGTAAAAGCTGATAGCTGATAACATAGTTGCAAACAAGATACAGCAGTAGAAAAAAGCTCCAGTTAAATTTAATTAAACTGACTCAGGAAAGAAGTGAGGAGCAAGGTGCTTGCTTAGAAATTATTTGTGAATGTCTACCTGCAATTACAGGAGTTAAAGAATTATATAGTTATTGAAATAAAGTCTTTAATAAAATGTGAAATTAGAGATGAGTTCTAAAACAAATTCAGCCTGTTTTCTTGGTTGATAGAAATCCAATGTTTTCTGTAGATTAGTTATAATTATCTTGGTAAAATTTTTTGTATAAAACTGATAAAAGGCTGATATGTCTGTAATTTCTAATATCTTCTTTTATCACCTTTTTTAAATATTAATATTATTACTGCATTCTTCCAATCATCCGGTACATCTTTATCATTTAGACATTTGGTATATAACTTTGCTAAAATTGTTTCTATTTCTTCACCTGCTTCTTTTAATATATCAATTATAATTCCATCATTTCCTGGAGCCTTTCCTTTCTTCATACACTTAATTGCATGTCTCACTTCTTTATTTAAAATTCTGGAAAATTCGAAAGATATAATAGATACAGGAGGTACTTGTTCTTTATTACTATATAATTCTTGATAGAAGTCTTCTACCCACTTCATGATGCCATCTCTTTTTTTAGTAATAATTCCATCTTTTTTTCTTATTGCAGATATAAATTTCCTATACCAAAATGTTACTTTACACTCTTGAGACTTTATTATCTTCAACAGTTTTCCTTGCTAGTTCACAGTTATACTTTCTTATATCATTTTCAACTCTTTTCCGTACCATTTTACAAACTTCGAGATATTCAATCCTTTTCAATGCATTATTTTTGTATATTTTCATATTTCTTCTTTTCTTCTTAGATTCTCTAGTCTCAATAGAAAATTTATTGGTCAATTTCTGCTTCTTTCTAGCAGCTATCTTTGCTCCAGTTTTTAAAAGTGTATCAGTTATTTTCTCATTAATTTCATTCCAATCTAAATCATGTTCAGAATCTACTAATACTTGAAACCGATTTGTATGTTCTAATTTAAATTTATTAGAATGTTTCTGAAGATTAGGAATACCACCTGTAAATATGGTTTTCTTAATAATTTTTCTCTCTCTAGTTTTGCATTAACGTGTATCTTATATCTTACTAATCGATGATCACTTCCTGTGTTAAATTTATTAAGAAAACATTACAATCTTGAAATATGTATTTTCTGTTGGTCAAAATATAATCCAATTCTGCTGTACGTTCATTTGGATGCTTCCATGTCCATTTCCTTTTAACATTTTCTCAAAAAAAAAAAATTCATAATATAAAACTTTTTCTTTTTCTGCAAACTCCACAAATCTATGTCCTCTCTCATTTCTATTACTATAATCAAAATTACCTACAGCACTTTCATCTTTCATTCAACCAATTCTAGCATTAAAGTCTCCCGTTTCAATTTTAAAATGTTGTTTATTCTGATCAAAAGTATTTTGTACATGCATATAAAATCTTCTACTACTTCATCAGTATGAGAACTTGTTGTGCATAAATTATCTGCACTTGGTATCTACTACTAAGTTGTATAACTAATCTTGACATTCTAATCTTGACATTCTGACAGATCCACCATCAATCTCCACAATGTTATTCTTCCAGTTTTTATTTATAATGAATCCTACTCCACTTATATTTCCAATATTTGTGCCTTCATAACAGAGTATACATCCACTTTTTAAATTGTCTTTCAGCCTTTCAAGTTATTATTATATCATCTGCTTGCACTTATTACATTTAATATATTTACATTTGTTACGATAATTTAGTTAGATTTGAAAATTACTGCTTAGTAAATCGAAAGATTTGACATTGTTTGTTTATATATAATATTTAGTGAATTAAATGAGAAGGTGTTTAAATCTGCATTCTCTTAGTTCAAAATGCTTGAGTCTCCCTTATTTATATATAAATTTAAGTAGAAAAGAAGGTGGGTTCCATCTTTTTTTCATAAAACCTCTGACTTGTGTTTTGAATTTGTAGTTCCTTGTGCAGTCATTATTACTATCTGATTCGCTGTCATTTAAAAAATTCTAAGGTGTTTTTGTCAAAAGTTTCAGCCTTTCACATTATTATTATTTGTGTTTGTAATATTATTTCTTACTTCCTCATTGGGCTATCTTCCAACGAGTATATGGCAATATCAGAGGCTTTGTGACTTTGTGGGGTGTTAGCTTTTTTTTCTAAAGATTGGAGATGGGGAAACATTATCACTATTTTCATATTCTATAATAATGAAATTCTTTGGATTGTTATTGTTTTTTTTAAAAGATCGATCTGGTTTCTAGTAGAATATAATTGAGTAACCTTATTTTGAATTTGTTAAATACTTTCAAATGAATTCTTATTTTACAGTTAGTTTTTTACCTCACTAAAATCAATCAGATTCACCGATATATTATTGGACTATTTATATTATATTATGGTCTATTTTCTTACTTTATTGCTATTTTATTGGATTTAATTCTGAATCTAAACCAGAGGGATTGGATGAGTCCATTATTGAGGGTAAGCTTTGGATAAATCACAAAAGAAATCTCTTCCTTGCACGTGTTTTTGTAGCATATTCTGTACATCTTTTTCACGTTATCATCAAAATGTTCCTGTCCCCATATGTAAATAGCTTACAAAAATGTTAAGACAAACCGATTTTATTAATATATTTTCAGAATAATAAACATTACCATGCATATGTGTGGCTGTTACCGAAACTGATGTAATGTAATCTATACTGAAGGAATTCTTTTAACCAAACTAAACATTCCTTCTAAAATTTATTTCATACCAAAATAAACTCATCTACTTCTTATTTCTTACGGTGAAATCATTCATTTTTACAGCATTGATTCTTTTTTCTTCACTAATTTTATTTTAATGAAACCTGTTTCATTAAGTCCACTATTTTAAATCCATTATTCTATTCTCATGTTCCACATTTTCGTTATTAATACTTTTAAAAATATCTGTACTTTTTTATTTCAGTCTTAAATTTCGTCTTCTTTCTATGCTGTTTACCCTAATCATTTTCAACATCCTATTCCCCAAAAATAAATGTTCAATACTCTCTATTACATCTCCACATAAACTACATCTATAATCCAAATCCTTATTTTTTCGCCCTTGAATAACAGTAATTACTTCTACTGCTATTTTACTTTGCTTCTTCATATTATATATATAATTCTTGTATCAATGTACACTTTTTGTCCCTAACTCAATTTGTTTTATCTCTAATTTATTTATCATATTTTTGTACCACTTACAATTAAGTACCTCTGATACACTCACAACCTTTTTATCCCATGTTTTTTTCATGTATCAAAGCATCAACCGGGAAGCAAACCCACGAACCCGGGAGAACTGCTTGTAAGGCGGCTGTGCTGACCATTCGAACACCAACGCTTGACAAACTATTTATAAATATACAGAAAAAACATGTCTATTAATTTTGCTTGTGGTAAAATCTTTCTTGTCCAATATATTTATTGTCTTCTTCACATAATCCAATTAAACAGCTTTTTTTTATTAAATTATTTTCTTCATATATTGTAATTTTCCAAACATTTTGCATTTACTTTTTATTTCTCTTATTAAAAAAAGTATGCACATCACTCCATTTCTTTTTGAATACCCTAATATGCTGTTCAACAATTCACTAATAAAGTCCTGCGTGATTTAAGGCAGACTCTAGAGTTAAAAGGTCCTGATACCAATGCTGTCGCATTCGGTGACACTCGAACTTGTAATCAACTCTTGAACAATTACGGTAGTCGATTATTTATTATGTTAAACAATGCGCATCTGCCTATTGGTTTTTGCATTCTGTCTAAACATTCCTCTACTTCTTATTAATATATATATATAATTTAACTATTATTTTACGGGTTACAATTATCCATTCCTAATCTGTCTATTTATCGTGTGTATATATATACTCGCACATACATGTGTATAGTTTTTGTATTGTGACATACGTATATAATGGAATCATTTGTCAAATGTATATATGGAAGTAAATTAGTAGAGTTTCTATCTTGGGATCTGGAACCCCCACGATCGATTCCGTCGCTATGATATCTTATTAACTCCCAAATAATAAAGCTATATGCCCTTTTTTTTAAAACTAAGCAATGTTTTAGAACTTTATAAACTGCTACTCTTCAAACCCTCTAAATTAGCAGGATTGCATTTTAATATTACTTTATAGTTTGTTCATCTATATCTAAATTACGAATTCTTATTTTTTACTTTTATCGTCAAACATCACCCACTAAAGAAACTGTGGAGATAACTTAAAGTGTTAGAAAAACAAAGTAGATAATTTTATACACGCTATCCTAGATTCCCTTCTCCCCCCATCTATATCACTTATAGCCAATTCAGATAATCATTCAATTATTGGTTGGTAAGTAGGTATCTAGCTATTCTTATTTAAGCCGGTATTATATATAGATTAGCTACTTATTAAATATTTAAGATAGAAGACTTCTAAACTTATCTCATTAAACTATTATTAAATTGTATTATTATATTAAATTATTGTATTGTATCTATATTATATACGTATTACTTATAGAATAGTATGTCCTATACAGTATATGGATATTCTTAGTCGTTCACTGATTGGGTTGTATAACCATTAAAAAACTCATCGCTAATGTATTATTATTATTATTATTATTATTATTATTTTACTTTTTCTTATAGAAATGAAATAATCATACTCATTTGCAAGTGGTTACGGTTATTATAAACAACAAACAATTTTATAATTAATTATACAATTTATTATTGCAATCTTTAATTAATACATTAAGTATACTATTAAGAAATTTTAATATCAACAATCTTTCATTCCGTTTACAAAGCAGTTAATTTTCTATTAGTGTTTTTTTTCTACGCTCTATTACAAGATTTAATCTTTACTTGTTTCTTCGCTCCCGTCTTTTCTCAATGTTGATATGCTTAATGAACCTACGCCACCTAAATTTACTTTTATACTCCGTTCCTTATATTCTATTTCATCTTGGTGTTTCGTTTTTTTACTTATTTCATAAATCTTAGATATCGGTTGCTTTTTTACAAGAAATACGTTTCCAAAGATAAACATGGGACCTGTTCCATTTTTCAAAACGAATACCGTTTTCGCAAGGAATGAAATATTCAGCGAAGCCATTGGGTTAGTCGATGCCGAAAGATTAAATAAAATCCATCTTTGGTTGCAATCGTTATAATCCATAGATGTGATTTCAGCAATGTTTGAATCTTCTTTATTCGTCACATCACCCAGATTCGCGCCTCTCACAGACAAACTTGGACAAAGATGTTCTTCACTACTTAA
The DNA here is from genome assembly GCA_028023455.1 of Epiperipatus broadwayi. Lineage (NCBI taxonomy): Eukaryota > Metazoa > Onychophora > Udeonychophora > Euonychophora > Peripatidae > Epiperipatus > Epiperipatus broadwayi. The sequence continues at coordinate 5,125,734 of JAQFVV010000086.1, forward strand.
TGTTTTTAGTACAGCTTCAGGATCCCAAGTATAAGTAGGATTAGCCTGGCTTAATTCACAGCACCAAATGCCTATTGTCATGCCTTCCATGATTACCGAGTTCTTCCGTTTTCAAAGTAAAATGATTGACAATTTATTTAAGAGGGAATTTAAATAAATATTCAAGATAATTTATGCTTCAACATAAAATGATTGACAATTTATTTAAGAGGGAATTTAAATAAATATTCAAGATAATTTATGCAAGCATTTTGGATGCAAATGAGTTTACGTAGAAAAAAACTGTTTAAGTAATATACTGAGGAAATTATATTCAGTTAAAACTATATATTTGTAATTCTTTTAAAACTAAAATAAAGGATAATAGATTTTGTCTTTCTAAATTATATTAATAAAATTCTTAGAAATTATGCATATAAAATTTATAGTAATCATTTTTCAATCAAAGTCTACGGTTTTAACAGGTGTTTTCTATTCCCATTTAAAATGCACTATATTGATATAATGCGCTATAGTCGAATGGCTGTATAATCCAAGCCAATTACCTTTGATTATATATATATATAATTGTATATATAATTTTAATGATTTTTAAAGAGCACTTAATTTTATGGCTTAGCAAATATGTAAATCAAAGAATGTAAATTTATAAACGGAACAAAGAAATCCAAATAAGTTATTAGAATAATTCACAACTAAGATACCCGAAGCATTATTTAAATGAAATTTGTCGATAATATAACAAAAGCTTATGAATTATCTTAATAACGTATTTGGATTTGTTTATTTCGTGAATATATATATAACAAAATCATAATCAGTAACAGCAAAAACATTACAACAAATAGATTTATTTTAATTTTAAGGGGAGGAGGAGATAAATGATGATGATCATCATCATCATCGTTAACCATTATCAATCCATTGCAGGATGAAGGTTTCTCTAAGTTTATTCTATCTCCAAAATTTAGCCTCTCTTCTCCACATCATCCCTGCATACTTTTTTATTTCATTCATCCATCTCACATGATGTCTCATTCTGGGTCTTTTACAATATTGTGGAATCCCGTTTAAGATTTTAATTATCCATCTCTTATTATCTCTTCTAGCAATATGTCCATCCCAACTTCACTTAAGTCTTTTAATTCTTTCAACGATGTTCATAATATCTGTTTGTCCAATATATTGCTTTTTCGATCTCTTCCTGTTAGGTCTAACTTGCATCTCTCTATACTTTGTTGAGTGGTCTGAAGTCTCTGTATTGCTCTTCTATTAAATGTCAAAGTCTCAAATCCATAAGTAAGAACTAGTAAAGTACATTTATTAAAAACCTTTATTTTCAAACATATAGGCATATTTCCTTTTAATATTAAGTTATTTCTACCAAACGCACTCCAATTGAGTTTAATTCTATGATTAATTTCATCCATTATGTTTCCATCTGTAGTAATAATCTGACCAAGCTCTTTGTAAGTGTTAACTTCTTCTAACTCATCATAATCAAACTTTATTTTCATCTTTTGAAAAAAATCGATTGAACATTACTTTAGTCTTTTTAACATTTACGTATAGTCCTACTTTCTTACTTTCATTTGACAAATCTTGCAACATTTCTTGAAGCCCTAAAGCATTATTTGCAAAACCTCTACATCATCTGCAAAATCTAAATGACTTAGATAATCTCCAATGACTTCTACTCCTTTAGCTTCCTATTTAGTTTTACACCCTTCTCAATGTTAATCTTCCTAGTATAGTTATGTAATCTAATTATTTCTGTTGCATTTTTATAAATATTTTTTAAAATATGGAAACATCCTCGGCCTATACTTTAATGATCCTATGCTTTAATCACTGAAAAAATGCATATAGAATTAAATGTTTTTTCATAATCTATATGTCCAAAGCATAATGGCAACTCATATTCATTGGTTCTTTCTATAAATTTTCTCAATACTTGGATATGATCTACTGTACTAAAACTACTTCTAAATCCAGCTTCTATATTTGGTTGGTTGAAATCCAATGTTCTTCAAACGTTGTAATTATCTTAATAAAAAATTTGAATAAAACTGATAAAAAGCTGATAGGTTTGTTTTTATTAGCTTTTTAAAATATTAATATTAATACTATATTCTTCCAATCATCTGGTACATCTTTATCATTTGAACATTCGGTATATAATTTTGTTGAATTTTTTTCTATATCTTCACCTGCTTCTTTTAATATATCGATTATAATTCCATCATTACCTGGAGCTTTTTTTTTCTTCATAAATAAATAAGCATTTATTTTTATATGACGCTATGCATACAATTGTATACATTCAAAGATCAGCCTTTCAAGCTAATTGTGCATGCGTCTTCTGGAGTGTTAAATAATAGATGAATACTCCACTCCACAATACAAGATATAGTATTTATGCAGGAATAAAAGGAATCCTCCTACTCCTACAACTCAAATTCTTTTATATGAGCAAATCTGAAGTACTGTTTAGTAAAGCGAGAGAGTAGAATTCTCACTTTAAATTACTATCTACGATTGAATGACGTCGGTGAAATTGTCTAGAATTTACTAGACGTCACTCTAAGTGAAACTTAATTATACGTAATACGTAAATAAGCATTTATTTTTATATGACGCTATGCATACAATTGTACCAAAGTGAGAATTCTACTCTCAAGCTTTACTAAACAGTACTTCAGATTTGCTCATATAAAAGAATTTGAGTTGTAGGAGTAGGAGGATTCCTTTTATTCCTGCATAAATACTATATCTTGTATTGTGGAGTGGAGTATTCATCTATTATTTAACACTCGCAGAAGACGCATGCACAATTAGCTTGAAAGGCTGATCTTTGAATGTATACAATTGTATGCATAGCGTCATATAAAAATAAATGCTTATTTACGTATAATTAAGTTTCACTTAGAGTGACGTCTAGTAAATTCTAGACAATTTCACCGACGTCATTCAATCGTAGATAGTAATTTAAAGTGAGAATTCTACTCTCACGCTTTACTAAACAGTACTTCAGATTTGCTCATATAAAAGAATTTGAGTTGTAGGAGTAGGAGGATTCCTTTTATTCCTGCATAAATACTATATCTTGTATTGTGGAGTGAAGTATTCATTTATTATTTAACACTCACAGAAGACGCATGCACAATTAGCTTGAAAGGCTGATCTTTGAATGTATTTCTTCATAAATGTAAATGCATGTCTCACTTCTGAATTTAAAATTCTGGCGATTCAGAAGATATAATAGATTTAGAAGGTACTTGTTTTTTTTTACTATATAATTATTGGTAGAAATCTTTTACCCATTTCATGATGACATCTCTCTTTTCAGTAATAATTCCCTCTTTGTTTATTGCAGATATAAGTTTCCTACCAATACCAAAATGTTGTTTTATACTCATGAGACTTTTATTCTCTTTTATAGCTTTTCTTGTTAGTTCACAATTATACTTTCTTATATCATTGTCAACTGTTTTTTTCACAATCCGACAAAATCGGAGGTATTCAATCCTTTTTGATACATCATTTTTATATATCTTCATCTATTCCTTCTTTTTTCATAAAATTATCTAATCTCAGTAAAAAAGTTTTATTTCATCAAATGCTGATTTTTGCTACTATTTTCCTATTAATTTCCTTCAAAGTTGAATCAAGTTAAAAATCTACTAATACTTGAAAACGATTCGCAAATTCTAATTTGTAGATTAAGAATATCTACTGTAAATATTGTTTTTCTTAATAATTTTTGTCCCTCTAGTTTTGCATTAACCTTCACGTGTATCTTATATCTTACTAAAAGATGATCACTTCCTGTGTTGAATTTATTAAGAACATTACAATCTTGAAATATGTATTTTCTGTTAGTCAAAATATAATCCAATTCTGCTGTACCTTCATTTGGGTGCTTCCATGTCCATTTCCTTTTAACATTTTTCTCAAAAAAAATTCATAATATAAAAGTTTTTCCTTTTCTGCAAACTCCACAATTCTATGTCCTCTCTCATTTCTATTTCCATAAACAAATTTACCTACAGCATTTTTATCTTTCATTTGTTTACAAATTCTAGCATTAAAGTCTCCCATGACAAATTTAAAATGTTGTTTAGTCTGATCAAAAGCCTTTTGTACATCCATATAAAAGCCTTCTAATACTTCATCACTATGAGAATTTTCTGGGGCATAAACCTTTTATAACTAATCTTGCCACTCTATCTGATACACCATCAATCTCTTCCACTTTTTATTTAGATTGAATCTACTCCACTTGTAGTTCCAATATTTATGTCTTTGTAGTAGAGTACATGTCCAATTTTAAGTCAGTTGTTTCATCTTTTCTTCTGACTTCACAAAGTCTAATAATGTCCCACTGAATATTGTGACATATATATTTGACCATGTGAGCTCAATATATATTATTTGATGTGTTACATTTTTTTATTAGATTATATTAAATAAGATTCCTTATTGATGTTAAATTATAAAGTTTTAGCTAAATGCATTATATTATTGATTAAAATAATTTACTTAGCATATTTAAATATTAATTACACAAGAACTACTAATTAGACTATTTAATGTTTGATTAAAAAATGCCAGTTGATAGTTTAAATCTAAGTCAGAATTAATTTAAAGCCTTAAGTATAGGTAGTTAATAAGGTTGTTTATTCTATAAAATATGCATATTTAATTTTCATGAGGATTTCTGTTTGTTTATTTTAAAATAAATGGTTTCAAAATAATAATTTATAAAATGTTAATTCATGCAAGAGTTATTTAAAACCAGGGTTTAGAAATGTTGATTTTAAATATAATTACATGGGATAAATTTTAATTTAAATAAGTTTTAAAGTAAATAAGTTTTAAACAGATAAAAAGGTAGTTTTATTGTTTTTGAAATGATGGTTATATCTATATGTGTGTGAATATTGGTGCATGTGTTTGAATGAATGGAACATTTAAAAGAGAATTATTAAAAGTTATATTTTTAAAATGAGTACTTTTAACTAAACATAAAAAGGATTCTGGAAATAGAATAATGATTATATTTTGAGTAGAATGTGTGCAATTTAAAAATGTAAATAAATAAATTTAAATTATTTAAATAAGCCATTTATTTAATAATTAAATTGCAATGAATAAAGATCATTATCAGTTTAGATACCATGTGAATAGATAGTCTGCATTAAAAAATTCCAAGATCAAGTTAATTATTTATGAAAGTGAAAATTATGCTAGTAATTTAAATGTCCTGCCTCCCTAGTTAAATGGGATTGGTTTAACTGGATCATCTGATAGGTATTGTGGAAAATAGACATGCACAGGTGTTTGGATATAAAAAGAAAAAAACAAAATAATTATTAGTGTGTGAATTGGAATTCTTACTGAAATTATTTTAATTGATTGTATCTTGTTTTGCTATTTTAAATCAGTTTAAAAGTTTTTAATTGATTTTACTTTTATCATTTCAATGATCTGAATAAAAGAGTTAAAACTTAGCCATTGCCCTATTACCCTAAAGTCACTGTTTGGCCAACTTATCAAGCAGTAAATCATGGAAAGATGCTAAAAATCCTATTAATTTTTAAAGGAAGTCAATGGAGACTAACTACACATTGAAAAGCATATAGTTATTCTGTCCTTATTCTAAAATCATTAATTAATTTGAACTTTGGCTGTAATAATTGCTTTCAAAACTTTAATGTTTTAAGTTCATTATTAACATTAATCTTATTTATTAATGAAGTATTTATTACATGCTTGATAAAACTCTGACCTAAAAGATGAATAATTTACAAAAGACAATCATTCCTAATTTGTTTTGGAAATGCTTATAAAAGTCATTATATTTGTGTCAAATTAAAAGTATAATAAGGATCAATTATCATAGAAACATAGGAATAGAAGAGATTGAAATGATTTGGAATTGTATTATATAGTTCTAAAGAACAAATCCATTTACTTCTGTTCTAAAGAAAGAAAAAGTCTTAAGAATCAGCTTTATAAATACTCTGAAGAAAAGTATTTATTCATTTGATATTCTACTAATGCAGATACGCTAAAATTGAATTCATATAATTATCCATTCTGAATTCATCTGCCTATACATTTAGAATATTTCCTAAATTGTTTATTTGTTTTTTTAAATATATATTACTATACTTTAAAGAAAGAAGAAATAATTGAAACTTACATCATACTTAATATTATTAAAATGTGTGAACTTTATAGTATAAAACTTTATAAGAACTGTTATTATTTAGTATCTTCTATTTGCTCATATCTTCTTGAATTTGTGCTTTAATTATAAACATCATTCTAAAGGAATTCCATCTCTTCAATATGATATGTGTATTTTTTATCTGCTCAAAGGAAAGTTTGTATTGCAGTATTTTCTTAAAGAAGATACAAAAGGACTTCAATGAAAAAAGATTATTTTTATTATAAAATGAAAAGAACTTAAATCTCTAATCTTAAATGGTAGAACAAAATACTTAAGATATCTATCTATCTATCTATCTATCTATCTATCTATCTATCTATCTATCTATCTATCTATCTATCTATCTATCTATCTATCTATCTATCTATCTATCTATCTATCTATCTATCTATCTATCTATCTATCTATCTATCTATCTATCTATCTATCTATCTATCTATCTATCTATCTATCTATCTATCTATCTATCTATCTATCTATCTATCTATCTATCTATCTATCTATCTATCTATCTATCTATCTATCTATCTATCTATCTATCTATCTATCTATCTATCTATCTATCTATCTATCTATCTATCTATCTATCTATCTATCTATCTATCTATCTATCTATCTATCTATCTATCTATCTATCTATCTATCTATCTATCTATCTATCTATCTATCTATCTATCTATCTATCTATCTATCTATCTATCTATCTATCTATCTATCTATCTATCTATCTATCTATCTATCTATCTATCTATCTATCTATCTATCTATCTATCTATCTATCTATCTATCTATCTATCTATCTATCTATCTATCTATCTATCTATCTATCTATCTATCTATCTATCTATCTATCTATCTATCTATCTATCTATCTATCTATCTATCTATATCATAACCTGATAGGCCAACCAAACCCAATCTGACACCACCCACCTACAACAATATTTTCTGATCATCAGAGCATGTCGCACCAAAGAGACTGGAAACATCTAGAAATTTACGTTTGGTTTTCCAAACAATGCCACTAGAGTTCCATCTCACTACAACCTTACTTACCCATGTCGAGTTATTCCAGACATAGTGCAGGTGACAAGAGATTCCTGTGAACTAGTGCATTAATTTATGAGTGATGCAAATTGAAACTGGCAAGAGGTATTACTTCTTTGTAACAATAATTTTATTTAACAATAATATTTGGGTTATTAAAAAAAGAAAAAGTTTGACAGTCTCTAATCTGGCTGTCATCATATCCATGTGGACATTATGGATGTTCTCCCTGATCTTTCCTGAGGAGGAATTGTTCTTCCTGGTTTGATGTTCTCTCATCTGCATAGATACATATCCATGTGTATAGAAGTATTTGTTTTATCCAGATATTTAGAAATATTTGTTTTATCCAGGTATATAAAAGTATTTGTTTTTATCCAGGTATATAAAAATATTTGTCTTTATCCAAGTATCTAGAAGCACTTAATTATATCCAGGTACATAGAACTATTTGTTTTTATTAAGGTATCTAGAAGCATTTAATTCCATCCATGTATACAGAAGCATCTGATTTATCCAGGTATATAAAAAAATTTGTTTTTATCCAGGTATACAGAAGCATCTGAGTTATTTAGGTATGTAAAAGTATTTGTTTATATCCAGGTATTTAGAAGCATTTAATTTTATCCAGGTACATAGAAGCTGTTGATTTATCCAGGGATCTAAAAGTATTTGTTTTTATCCAGGTATCTAGAAGCACTTAATTCTATCCAGGTATACAGAAATATTTGTTTTATCCAGGCATATAGAATCAATTGTTTTATCCATGTATCTAGATTACTATTATTTTTATTTAACATATTATCTAAAGGTGAGTTTGAACCACTTACTCATCATGTAGGTGAGATTTGGAGTCATTATTTGATAGAATTTTATTGTTATATAACATATTATATCAGTGAGGGTTTGACCCACTTACTCATCATGTAGGTGCGATTTGGAGTCATTATTTGATAGTACTTTATTTTCATTTAACATATTATCCAAATGTGGGTTTAAACCATTTACTCATCATATAGGTGCGGTTTGAAGTCATTATTTGGAAGTATATTCTTATTATTTATTCAGATATGTGGGTACATATTCATCGTTATTCATGTATACAATATATCTATTTGTAACCTAGAATTTCTTATTCACTTATATAAACATTTTTTTTAATTTATGTGTGGGTGGATTCAGATTTAATTCATTCCATCAAAGCATTTTGTAAAATAATAAATGTCACTTCCATAATCAATAATTTCATTTATGTAGATACACATTAGTATGAATTTCATTATAGAATTATTTTCAGATTAGCAAAATCATTTTTGCATCTTCAGTTCATCTTTTAATAATGCATAAATAATCTTATTACTCCAGAATGCTCCACATAAAAATTAGTCATTTAAAATAAACATGTTTTTATTTTGCATTATATTATAATCAATTGACCCAGAAAATGACATTTCATTAAATCATAAATTATTTTAATAAACGCATCTTACAAAATATTTTCAATTCACCTATTACTCCAATGTGTTTTATTTTTCAATATATTTTCTTTTGTATTATTTTACAATCAATCAATTTAAAAAGTAACATTTTATTATTTTATAATTAAACTTAATGAATACATTTTACAAAATATTTTCAAGTATTATAAAAGGTGTACAAATTTTCTTACCTGAACCTTGGTTCTCCATAAATTTTCCAATTAATAAGGAGTGTTCCAAGAGCTTAATGAGTCAATGGTCCATTTACAGGCCTTGTTTTCATTTTACTTCATTGCTGAACCAGGTGACAGATGAGAGAGAAAAGCTGTTTTCTATTCAACCAGACATTCAAAGGTATAATATTTTAACCACTATGACTTCTAGATTCCAACCTCTGCTATTCAAGCACTTTATTTGTTTTGAGGTAAAGCTCAGGTGTCAGCTAGCTATGAGAACTAATGTGCCAGGACAGTAGGCCCATAATCCAGCACTTGAAATATCCCATGACTAGCTCAATTAAAAGAATAATTGAACACATTATTGCTTTAATTAGTGGTAAAGAATTGACTGACAAATTCAAGATAATTTATTTTAACTAAACATTTATTATTCTAATTTTAATTACTTATATGAAACTTAATTAAATGAAACAATGACTTATCATAACCTCAGATTCACACATATACAATAGCAATATAATCTAACAAAGAATATTAAATAATACATTTTAAAATACATGAAATCAATATAAAATATCCTAAAGCATTAATACACATGACATTTCAAAAACACGCACATCCATAATTATTCATGCATGCTATAGAATTTATTTTTAACTGACTCTGGGAGGCTTTAAGAATTGCAATGGCTACTTTAATATCAGAAATGGAAACAATAGAAGTTACTCATTATCTATAGGATTTCAATTTTGACTTCTTGCTGATTGTTGCTCCATGTGAAAATATTTCAAATCGGCTGGATTTGAGGTTCTGTGGAGGTTTAATCCTTATTTCATGGCACTATTATTTAAGACAGTTAAATATCTCTGGTGTTTTTTCAAGTTGTTAAGCAGGTATTACTTTTGCCAGGCAGGTTGGCTATTTTCATCACATTCAGGCTTGGAGCCAGTCATATGTGTCTGATGATGATTAACACTGCATGATTGTAAAACTAATTGATGGATTGATTTAATCTGATTGTGATCTCAACTTCTAGATTGATGAAAATCCAGACTATTTATGTGATGACCTGTTGTCGCTTTGGTAACTGGTTTTTATGTCCACCTGCTACATCTGTTATTGAAATTCCTCCACTGTTTTTGAATACATTCCTTAGATAACTTTTGATTACATGTTTTCATTTGGTAGCCATTGCAAATTTGTTGTTTTGTGGATTTTTAATTCGTAGCCATTGCAAATTCTGTGTTTATATTTCTTATGATTATATAATATTTTCTTAACTTTCATTTATTCCTTAACATTGAACATGCACATATTTATTTTATCAATCATTTGCTTTTTACGCACATGTGTATTTTATTCTAATAAATAATTTAAATGAAAGAGATTTTTTTCCCTTTTTTCTTTTAGTTTTAAGATTTCCTTTTCTTTTTTAAACTTAAATAAAAAGAGAGTATAAACAGAGCAAAACTCTCCATACAGTATTGCCACCTGTGCTAAACAGAGTAATCAATGGATGCCAGAAGGCTTGTGCATAAAATCCCTATCTAATGCCTACTCATCCAATATCCCCAGACTAGTTTCTGGCTTGTGGCCTTCATCAATGAGGAGCTTTGGATCTGAGAGCACTGCATCTAGATCTTAGGATCTAATGCAACCCTCTATCAACCACCTTTTATCTCTACTTAACTACAAAACTATGAGAATGAAATTGAAAACACAAAAAATATTTTCAATCTAAGCTCAATAGCTTATATAGTCATATGGGTCTGAACTCAGTTCAGCACCCATACATTTTGGTGTCTTTGGCTCTTTTACAACCATAGCCACCACTATCCTATTAGGCAGGATTGAAAATATTTTTTGTGTTTTCAATTTCATTCTCATAGTTTTGTACTTAAGTAGAGATAAAAGGTGGTTGCTAAAGCGTTGCATTAGATCCTAAGATCTAGATGCAGGGCTCTCAGATCCAAAGCTCCTCACTGACAAAGGCCACAAGCCAGAAACTAGTCTGGGGATATTGGATGAGTAGGCATCAGATAGGGATTTTATGCACAAGCCTTCTGGCATCCATTGATTACTCTGTTTAGCACAGGTGGCAATACTGTATGGAGAGTTTTGCTCTGTTTATCAACAATTAATGTGCTAGTATAGGAAATGTGATCATGTGATGCTTAATGGTTTAAAAAGAGAGTATCTTATAGTTTGAACTGTTCTACTTTTAATATTTTCTAAATTAATTTCTCTTTCCCTTACAATTACTCCTAACTTTTATAGATTATTTCTTTTTTTTTTAATGAGGTGTATTTCATTTTAAACTAATAATAATAAAAAACTCTTTAGACTTTTATAAACAATAATCTCTCAACTGCAACCTTCACATTATTTCTGAGAATTTTATTTTATTATTTTTTTGACCAAAATTTCAATGAGCGCTCTCAGTAGCATTACTATAAATATATATATATATATAATTGCTAATAGATTGATTGATTTTTGATTTTATTACCGTATTCATGTTTTTGTTGGTCAGTGATCTTAAAGTACTCACCCAATTTAAAAATAAACACACGTGGATAGCCATTTTAAAGTTTGTTGATTTTGTGATTTCTCTTACTGTAATCCCTACATACTCTAAGTAATACTACCAGTCACAATCTATCAGATAACTAAACTCATATTCATACACAACAAAAGGCAAAAGGTAAATGTACTTACTTTGATAATAGATCATTTTACTGCTAAGTTGCAATCGATGTTTTTATTTTAATTAAGGTCAACCTAAGTGCCTTTTTTGGTATAATGGACAGTGAAGATCGAATGTGCTTTAATATTGGCATACCATAAATATGAATTCTGACCTTGAGGTCTGAGCACATGCTTTTCACACTGTTTATGTTGATCTTACAAGATTTAACTTTACCTTTAGGAAGAGTAGAATATGGTTCCATGCTTTTTTCTAACCATTTTTACTGCTTCTTTCTAACCAAGGAGATTCTAGATATGCTAACATAATTGCAATGTCTGAAAACTAAATACCTCTGGAGACATTGAGTGTATATTGCTGTTTATTGGATTTATGGAAAGCTTTTCTGGTGGTATTTTCTGATGAAAAAAATATTTAGCAATAGTTTTGCCGAATATCAGATGGGTATTTGTTTAATCCAGATTTCTAACATAATTTTAAGATTGAGGTCAGCTTTTTTAATGGACCTGTAGTTTCAGTTAGTATTGATTGAAAAACTGCAGGATTGAAGATGGTGTATAGACTGGAATTATTCATTTTCAGGTGAGACAGATTTTCAGTGCCTCATTTAAAATATATTTTATATCAGAGATCAAAGGCAGGAAATTCCTCCCCTAAATCTGTATATTGTAATTGTATCTCTAGAATAATTAAGAGTTTAGAAGAGAAATAAGCCATCAGCAGAGAGATTGTTTTATAGTAATATAACTGGAAGTACAGTAAAGATTAATTGAGAATTTATAATCAGACATATTGGACCCCTCCAAAACTTAATTATGATTTTTAAATTGCTTTACCTTGAGGAAAAAATAGAATTTGATTCATATATGTTGGCCAATTTTTCAGAGTGAGCCCATCAAATTCTTCCAAGAAACAAATTTTGGCCATTTTGACAAAATATGTTTTCCGTTTTTTCAATTGTGGGGAAAATTTTTTTCTTATCTCACTTTTTGACAAAATGAAGCAACATTAAATCTTTAGTTTGTTCTCTTTCTTTTTTAATTATCTAATATTAACTACCATTAATTTCTTTATGATGATGAAAATTTAATCAATCCACTTGGGAGGATTTGTTACATTGTGTGAATTCAATAGATTATATATGTTTTGCTGCTGGAAAAATACTTTCAAGATAATAAATAAAGTACAACTAAAATAATGCCAAACATATTTTAAATCTATTCTTACAGTAATGTATTTACAACAGTTACTAAAAGTTATTATCTATTAGGATAGAAAAAATTACAAATATGTAGTTGTTGACCATGACAACCAGTGGATTAGAGGAATGACGTAATTTCTCTAACAAAATGTAAGAATTCTAACCACATATTTTTCCTTAATGAAAGGTCTTCTACTATTTGCTGCTGGCAACTTTCCACTCAGGACCTGAAATGTCTAACTACATTCTATCAAACAGGCAAAACTCTCCATACAGTTGTGCAACTCAGTGCAAGCCAGAGTAATCAACAGATGCCAGAAGGTTTGTGCATAAATTACCTATCTAGTGCTTACTCATTCAATATTTCCAGATTAGTTTTTAGCTTGTGGCTTTCATCAGTAAGGAACCTTGGATCTGAGAGCACTGCACCTATATCTTAGGATCTAATGCAACCCTCCAGCAGCCACCTTTTATCTCTACTTAACTACAAAACTATAAGAATAAAATTGAAAACACTAATATTTTCAATCCAGGCTTTAATCATGTAGGTCTGAACTCAGTTCAGTACTTATACATGTTGGTTTCTTAGGTTCTTTAATAACCACAGCCACCACTATCCTCTTAGGCAGTTATTAACAGTTATGAACAAGCATAAGAAATGGTGATCACGTGATGTTTAGTGATACATTCTAGCAAGTAATGGTTAACATGTTTTAGAAATCAAATAATTCTATGCCAGTGAATATTGTTTTGAATATAACTGAGTAACCTTATTTTGTATTTGTTGATTACTCTCAAATGAATTCCCATTTTACAGTTAGTTTTCTACCTCACTAAAATCAATCAGATTCACCGATATATTATTGGCCTATTTATATTATACTGTGATATTTTTCTTACTTTATTGTTATTTTATTGGATTTGATACTGAATCCAAACCAGAGAGATTGGATGAGTCCATTACTGAGGATAAGTTTAGGAAAAGTCACAAAAGAAGTCTCTTCCTTGCACATGTTTTATAGTAAATTGTGCACTTCTTTTTCACGTTATTATCATCAAAATTTTCCTGTCCCCATATGTAAATAACTTACAAAAAAATGTAAAGATAAAACTTAGATTTTATTAATATATTTACAGAATAATAAACACTACCATGCATATGTTTGGCTGTTACAGAAACTGATATAAAGTAATCTATAATGAAGGAATTCTTTTAACCAAATTAAACATTCCTTCTAAAATTTATTAAATACCAAAATAAACTCTTCTATTTCTTATCATTTTTTAAGCATTGATTCTTTTTTCTTCACCAATTTTATTTTAAAGAAAGCTGTTTCATAAGTCCACTATTTTAAATCCATTATTTTATTCTCATTTTTCACATTTTCGTTATTAATACTTTTAAAAATATCTGTACTTTTTTATTTCAGTCTTAAGTTTCGTCTTCTTTCTATGCTATTTATCCTAATCATTTTCTAATCCTATTCCCAAAAAGTAAAGGTTCAATACTCTCCATTACATCTCCACATAAACTACATCTATAATCCAAATCCTTACTTTTTTCCCCTCTCGCGAGATAACTATAATTACGTCTACTGTTATTTTACGTTGCTTCTTCATATTATATATATAATTCTTGTATCAATCTACACTTTTTGTATTTATATTCCCTAACTCTATTTGTTTTATGTCTAATCTATTTATCATATTTTTTTACCACTTATAATTAAGTATCTCTGATACATTCACAACATTTTTTTACCATGTTTTTTTTTATTTATAAATATACAGAAAAAACATGTCTATTAATTTTCCTTGTGGTAAAATCTTTCTTTCCCAATATATTTATAGTCTTCTTCACATAATCCAATTAAACAACTATTTTTATTAAATTATTTTCTTCATATATTTTAACCTTTTAAATATTTTAAATTTACTTTTTGTTTCTCCTATTAGAAAAAGGATATACATCACTCCATTTCTTTTTGAATACCCTAATATATGTTCACCAATTCACCAATAAAGTCCTGCGTGATTTAAGGCAGCGGTGAGATGCCCAACTCTAGAGTTAAAAGGTCCTGATACCAATGCTGTCGCATTCGGTGACACTCGAACTTCTAATCAACTCTTGAACAATTAAGATAGTCGATTATTTATTATGTTAAACAATGCGCATCTGCCTATTGGTTTTTGCATTCTGTCTAAACATTCCTCTACTTCTTGTTAATATATATAATTTAACTATTATTTTATGGGTTACAATTATCCATTTCTAATCTGTCTACTTATCGTGTGTATATACTTGCAAATATATGTGTATGATTTTTGTATTGTGACATGCATATATAAATGAATCGTTTGTCAAATGTATATGTAAGTAAATTAGTAGAGTTTCTGCCTTGGGAGCTGGAACCCCCACGATCGATTCTGGCTCTATGATTTTTTTACCAACTCCCTAATAACAAAACCATATTATCTGCGCGTTTTGGCGCAGTTGATTGAACTTCCGAATTGAAATAGGGAGATCCCAGAGTTAGAAGTCCCAGAGTTAATTCTGGCCCTATGACTTCTTATGAGCTCCCAAACAATAAAGCCATATACCCTTTTTTAAAAACTAAACACTGTTTTAGAACTTTATAAACTTCTACTCTTCAAACCCACTAAATTAGCAAGACTGCATTTTAATATTACGTTATAATTTGTTCATCTATATCTAAATTACAAATTCTTATTTTTTACTATTATCGTCAAACAGCACCACACTGTGGAGATAACAAAGTGTTAGAAAAACAAAGTAGATAATTTTATACACGTTATCTTAGATCCCCCCCCCCCATCTATATCACTTGTAGCCAATTCAGATAATCATTCAATTATTGGTTGGTAAATAGGTATCTAGCTATTCTTATCTAAGCTGGTATTATATACATATTAGATACTTATTAAATATTTAATATAGAAAACTTCTAAACTTCTCATTAAATCAAATTATTATTAAATTATATTATTATATTAAATTATTAGATTAGGTCTATATTATATACGTATTACTTATAGAATAGTATGTTCTATACAGTATATGGATATTCTTAGTCGGTTCACTGATTGGGTTGTATAAGCATTAAAAAACTCATCGCTAATGTATTCTTATTATTTTAGTTTTTTTACTTTTTCTTATACAATTGAAATAATCATCCTCATTTGCAAATAGTTATGGTTATTATAAACAACAAACAATTTTATAATTAATCATACATTTTATTATAGCAATCTTTAATTAATACATTAAATATATTATTAAGCAATTTTAATATCAACAGTCTCTCATTCCGTTTACATAGTAGTTAATTTTCTATTAGTGCTTTTTTTTCTGCGCTCTAGTACGAGATTTAATCTTTGCTTCTTTCTTCGCTCTCGTCTTTTCACAACGATGTTATGTTTAATAAACCTGCTCCACCTAAATTTACTTTTATACTCCGTTCCTTATATTCCATTTCATCTTGGGGTTTGGTTTTTTTACTTATTTCACAAATCTTAGATATCGGTTGCCTTCTTACAAGAACTACGTCTCCAAAGATAAACATGGGACCTGTTCCATTTTTCAAAACGAATACCGTTTTCGCAAGGAATGAAATATCCAGCGAAGCCATTGGGTTAGTCGATGACGAAAGATTAAATAAAATCCATCTTTGGTTGCAATCGTTATAATCCATAGATGTGATTTCAGCAATGTTTGAATCTTCTTTATTCGTCACATCACCCAGATTCGCGCCTCTCACAGACAAACTTGGACAAAGATGTTCTTCACTACTTAATGTTTTTAGTACAGCTTCAGGATCCCAAGTGTAAGTAGGATTAGCCTGGCTTAATTCACAGCACCAAAAGCCTATTGTCATGCCTTCCATGATTACCGAGTTCTTTAGTTTTCAACATAAAATGATTGACAATTTATTTAAGAGGGAATTTAAATAAATATTCAAGATAATTTATGCTTCAACATAAAATGATTGACAATTTATTTAAGAGGGAATTTAAATAAATATTCAAGATAATTTATGCAAGCATTTTGGATGCAAATGAGTTTACATGGAAAAAAAAACTGCTTAAGTAATATACTGAGGAAATTATGTTCAGTTAAAACTATATATTTTTAATTCTTTTAAAAATAAAATAAAGGATAATGGATTTTGTCTTTCTAAATTATATTAATAAAATTCTTAGAAATTGTGCATATAAAATTTATAATAATCATTTTTCAATCAAGGTCTATAGTTTTAAGAGTTGTTTTCTATTCCCATTTAAAATGCACTATATTGATATAATGCGCTATAGTCGAATGGCTGTATAATCTAATCCAATAACTTGTGATTATATATATACATAATTTTAATGATTTTTAAAGAGCACGTAAATAATTTTATGGCATACCCAATATGTAACTCAAAGAATATAAATTTATACAAGGAACAAAGAAATCCAAATAAGTTATTAGAATAATTCACAACTAAAATTACCGAAGCATTATTTAAATGAATATGTAGATAATATAATAAAAGCTTATGAAAGAAAATCATAATCAGTAATAGCAAAAATATTACAACAAATAGACTTATTCTAATTTTAAGGGAAGGGGAGATAAATGATGATGATGATCATCATCATCGTCAACCATTATCAATTCATTGCAGGATGAAGGTCTCTCCAAGTTTAATCCATCTTCGAACTCTAGCCTCTTTTCTCCACATCATCCCTGCATACTTTTTTATTTCATTCATCCGTCTCACATGTGGTCTCTTTCTGGGTCTTTTACAATATCGCGGAATTCCGTTTAAGATTTCAATTGTCCATCTCTTATCATCTCTTCTAGCAATATGGTCAGCCCAACTCCACTTAAGTCTTTTAATTCTTTCAACGATGTCAATAATACCTGTTTGTTCTCTTATCCATATATTGCTTTTTCGATCTCTTCTTGTTAGGTCTAACAAGCATCTCTCTATACTTTTTGAGTGGTCTGAAGTTTCTGTATTGCTCTTCTATTTAATGTCAAAGTCTCAAATCCATAAGTAATAACTAGTAAAACACATTTATTAAAAACCTTTATTTTCAAACATATAGGCATATTTCCTTTTAATATTGTTATTTCTACCAAACGCACTCCAACCAAGTTTAATTCTATGATTAATTTCTTCTATTATGTTTCCATCTGTTGTAATAATCTGACCAAGCTCTTTGTAGTTATTAACTTCTTCTAACTCATCATAATCAATCTTTATTTTCATCTTTTGAAAAAAATCGATTGAACATTACTTTAGTCTTTTTAACATTTAGCTTTAGTCCTACTTTCTTACTTTCATCTAAGAACTCTTGCAACATTTCATGAAGCCTAAAGCATTATTTGTAAAAACAACAACTAATTTGGAATTTATTTGCAAAAACAACTACATCATCTGCAAAACCTAAATGACTTAAATAATCTCCATTTACTTCTACTCCTTTAGATTCCTATTTAGTCTTACATCCTTCTCAATGTTAATCTTTCTAGTATAATTATGTAATCTAATTGTTACTGTTGCATTTTTTATAAATATTCTTTAGAATATGACAATATCCTGGCTCTATACCTTAATGATCCAAAGCTTTAATCTCTTAAAAAATGCGTATAGAATCAAATGATTTTTCATAATTTACAAATCCAAAGCATAATGGCAATTCATATTCATTGGTCATTTTTATAAATTTTCTCAATACTTGAATATAATCTACTATACTAAAACTACTTTTAAATCCAGCTTATTCTTTTGGATGGTTGAAATCCAGTATTCTAGGTAAACGAGTTGTAATTATCTTGTTAAAAAAATCTGAATAAACTTATAAAAAGCTGATAGGTTGGTTTTTATCAGCTTTTTAAAATATTAATATTAATACTGCATTTTTTTCCAATCATCTGGTACATCTTTATCATTTAGACATTTGGTATATAACTTGTCAAAAAATGTTCTATTTTTTCACCTGCTTCTTTTAATATATCGATTATAATTCCATCATTACCTTAGCTTTTCCTTTCTTCATAAATGTAATTGCGTGTCTCACTTCTGAATTTAATATCCTGGACAATTTAGAAGATATAATAGATGTAAAGAGATGGGGATTAAGTTTAGTGAAGAAAAGTCAAAAGTAATGGTGATTAATACTGGGTATAGAGAGAACAAATTTTTTTTATCGGGGGATGTAAAATTAAGTGTGGTAAGTAGATATAACTATTTGGGAATGGTCTTAAGTAATCAGAGAAATTGCTTGAATGAATGGGAGAAAAAATTGATAAATGAAGCAAAGAAAAAAAAGTGATTGATAAAGAAATTAACAGTGTTTTCATGTAATAAATATGATGTAGCTAGAATTGTATGGAAGGAAGCGGCGCGATAGCAGGGTTAACATATGGTAACGATGCGTTATGTGTTAGTAAAGGGGTATTGGATAACTTGGAAAAGGTACAAAGAGAAGTATGAAGACATTCATTAGATTCAGATGTTCGGACGGCAAAGGAGGCAATTCAAGGATAAATGCGATGGTCAAGTTTTTATATGAGAGATGCAAAAAGCAAGATGAAAATGTTCAGTAGATTGCAGTTTTATGGATAATAAAAGAATAGCCAAAATTGTATTTAATTGGGTTATGAATAAAGGGCAAGTAACAAATTGAGAGAGGAAGGTAATGCGACATGCAGAAGATTTGAATAAAGAATATTATGTCAGTATATTTGTACAAAAGGTGGGATGATTGTGTTAGGAGAATTGTTGAGTGTTATCTTGGTAAGTAATGGGATAGAAGAATAGTTGCATTAATAAAGAATAGGGAGTTGGAGAGATGGAGAACTAGTATAGAGAGTAAAAACAGTTCTATTTATATATAGAAGTAAATGGAATATTAGGTGTGAGTTAATTTATGATAATAGCAAGAAAAGTAGTTTATTGTTTAAGCCTCGAACGGGATGTTTAGCAACAGGGGATTATACACATAAAGTAAAAAACGTGGGTGATTTAGTGTGCAAGATGTGTAAGGAAGGCATAGAAAATATTAGGCATCTGTTAATTGAATGTAAATGCTAGAAAGAAGGAAGGATACAAATAATAAAGTTGTGGAAGAATAAATATAAGGAAAGTGATTATACAGAAAGTGGGTTATTGATTTTTATGCTGGGTTTGGGAAAAGATAAAGAGAAGTGAGATATAAAGGCCATGGAGTTGACAAATATTATGTTGTGGACATGGGATGGAGCAGGATATGGGAAAAATTAGAGTGGGAAATGGAAAGGAAAGGCATAGGAGCTAACAGGTTTTTCTGGGTATTGTAGCTGAGAGATTCCTGATTTCGTATAAGGAGAAGTCACAGTACATCACATCACATCACGGTTTTAATAATAGTTATGAGCAAGCATAAGAAATGGTGATTATGTGATGTTTAGTTGTATTAACTTTATTATTTATTAATACAAATATTAATATAACAATAGTATTATACAAATGTATGCGACCTTATTATTTATTAATACAATGATTAATATTAATAATATTATACAAATACATACGTAACTATTATTTATTAAATACGACATTAACTCCATAACAATATATATATATATGCACCCAATATATGTGCGCACTTTCTTTCTCTCTCTCTATATATATATATATATATGCGTAGGCTATAATACCTATTATTAAGCTATAATATAGCACTTATAAACAGATTACTATTGATAAGTTAAAATGAGTTAACTTTTGGTTGACTAAACAACATTGTATGCAAAAAAAGGGACAGTAAATAGATTATAAAATTGTTAAGATGAAAACTTGAAGAAACACCTATCTTTTAATATTCAGTGTCCAGCGGCACTCTATTGCTCGCTGGATTGCAACTATCAATAACACAATATAAAATAATTAATGAGGCAGACCGGCAAGTAGGTTTAAATAACGAAGATTTATTTAAAGGTTTATATATATGTTAATCACTATTAATATATACAAAGTACGAATAATATATACATGCTAATATTATTATATATAAATAAGGGGCCCGAAGGCAGAGTAAAATAATAAAGAGATCGGTACGACCTGTTATAGTTCCCTAGGTTTACTTTGGCACGTCCGGAGGTAAACCTCTCCGCAAGGCTAGGTGAAGCAAAGGAGCTGACTGGAGCACCCGAGGAAATGGCACATCTACCTTTCAAGCGCTTCACGTAGCAAGTGTCCTCTCTCAGTTCAATATTCGATCCATTACTTGTCACGCCTTTATTTTGGAGTAGCCTCCCTTCATTGGCCATCCACTGTCCATGTGGTGGTCATCTCTTTAGTTCTTATAGGATCCCTGATTAGATAATGTCACGCCTTTAACATTGTCTATTCTAAGCAATGGCTTTGTTTACATTATCCAATCCTTCTTGATAAATTACTTTATAGTTTAGCGCTAATATCATTTAATTATTTACAAAACACAATTAGCGATCCGTTAGTTTTACATTTATTTTTATTATTGGTTAAACATATTTTTTTCTATACATGCACATACACACATGTAGCATACCTCCCCCAAGTTCAGAGATAGCGTTTTAGTTTGTTGATTTTTTTTTTTCTGAACTTAGCACAATCACTGAGGTGGGAGGGAATTTTACTTTCCCTCTTAGAATATTGGGGGATGTCCAATTCCACGTCTGGAGCGTCATCTTTTCTCGGAAATGGCTGCAGCATTTGTTGTATACTTTCGTCTTTAGGCAATTGATTTATGTGTTTGCGTAACTCTCTTCCGTTCTCCATTCGTACAGCAACCACTTGCTTACTTAAATGTCGCACAATTTCTGATTTAATCCAGAATCTATCCTGATTATTTCTAACCCATACGCGGTCTTGTGGTGAGAATTTATAATTTCTGCCTGAAGGTACTTCGGTGTCCTTCGTTGGTATAATTTTGTCAAGCTTTGTTCGCAGTCTATGACCTAGATATTTCTCTGCAGGTGATTTACCTGACTTTGCTGTAGGCGTAGAGTGTTGGTAAAGAAGTGCGTTAAAGACGGCTTCGTGCAGACTTTGTTTTCCCATTTTATTGATGGCGGATTTTAAATTCTGTACAGTTTTTCAGCCAGTCCATTTGCATTTGATTGGAGGTGGTAAGGTGGAGTAAATATGTGGTTAATTCCCCATTCATGCATCGAGTAAGCGAACTTTTCTGATGTAAAACCTGTGCCATTGTCGGATACTAGGGTTTCTGGGAGACCGTGGTGCGCGAACATTTCCAACAGTTTGTTGATGGCTTCATCCGAACCTGTGTTTTTAACTATTTTATATTCGGCCCATCCTGAATAGGCATCCACTGCTACTAGAAATAATTGTCCTTGAATAGGACCGCAGTGATCTATATGAATTCTCTGCCATGGCTTGTCTGCTTCTTGCCAGGACTCGAATTTGGCTGAGGGTGCATTTGCACATGACTGGCAGTTTGTGCAGTTTTTTATGCACTGTTCTATGTCACTGTTAATTTTCGGCCACCAGACATAACTACGAGCTAACGCTTTCGCCCTTACAATGCCTGGATGACCTTCGTGCAATAAATTAAGTATTTGCGACCTGCCGCTTACGGGGATTAGTACTTGGTCACCTCTGAGTATACAGTCTTTGCAAATGGACAGTTGTTCTCGAGCTTTTCATAGCTCTATATGCAAGAAAGATGGTCTTTGTTTTGGCCAACCTTTGCTGATTTTTTCCATGATCCATCTGTAGCCAGCGTCTTCTCTGGTCCAAGCGGCTACCTTTGCGCTGTTAAGTGTCTGGCTGTTTAGTGCATCGATATAATTAATTTCTACTTCGTTTACTTCTTTCTTGAGCTGATCTGGCATTCGCGATAATGCATCGGCATGACCGATTTTCGTGCCTTTTTTGTATTCGAGGTTATAATTGTAACCTGCTAGTATGTTAAGCCATCTCAACATATGAGGGCTTAAATGTTCAGGCATCTGTTTCGTGCCTAGAATTCCCAAGAGTGGCTTATGGTCGGTTATTAATTGGAAAGGATGTCCATATAGATATTGGTGGAATTTACGAATTCCGAACACTATGGTGAGGGCATCCTTGTCTAGCTGGCTGTAGTTCTTTTCCGCCTTGGACAAGGTGTGCGACGCGTATGCTATAGGACGTTCTCCAGAGTGGGGTGGATGGCATATCACTGCCCCCATGCCATTTTCTGATGCATCAGTTGTCACGGTTACCTCACGCTCGCTGTCATAATGGACCAGTAGTTTATTTGATGTGAGAAGGGCTTTGGTGTGGAGAAATGCTTGCTCTTGTGCTGCTTCCCAATTCCATTTCTGTTTTTTTTTAATAATTCGTAGAGCGGCGTCGCTATGTGTGCTTTGCCATTCAGGAAGTTTTCAAAATAGTTCACCAGGCCCAAAAAGGCCTGTAGTTGTTTTACGTTATTCAGTCTTCTGGCGTCAGATACTGCTTTGACTTTTTCAGGGGAGGGGCTTATTACTGAGTTTGACACTATGTGACCCAGGAATTTTATTTCAGTAGCCTTCCAAATACATTTTTTCGCATTTAATTTTGCTCCAAATTCCTCCAGTCTTTGGCAAACTTTTGAGATACGAGTGCTCAATTCATTTTCTGAATTAGCAGTGACCAATATATCGTCAAAGTAGGGGATGACACCTTTGAGTCCATTTAGAAGAGTCTCCACTTTTGCTTGGAATAAACTTGGTGCTGAAGCTATTCCGAATGGTAGACGTTTGCATCTAAATAAACCTATGTGTGTAGTAAGTGTTAGAATGTTTGCAGCTTTGTTGGTCACTGGGATTTGGTGGAAGGCCAAGTTGAGGTCTAATTTTGAAAAATATTTAGACTTTTGGAGCGACGCTATGATTTCTCTTGAGTTAGGAACGGGGTATGCGTGTTTGTTTAGTGCTTTATTGACTGATACACGGTAATCGCCGCACAAATGTATTTGTCCATTTGGCTTGGTTATTACAACCAGTGGGGTAGCCCACTTGGCTTCTTCTGTTGCTTCAAGCACACCATCTTTAACCAATTGCTTTATTTCCTCCGCTATTTTCTCTTTCTGAGCGTACGGAATCTTTCGTGGTCTACAAATTATAGGCACTGCTTCGGGTGATAATTCTAATGAAACTGGTTTTGTTTTTATCCTTCCCAGTTCTCCATCGAAAAGTTTAGGAAAACACTGTCTGATGTTTTTTTCAATGTCAATATTTTTGACCCAAACAATTTTTATTCCCAGTTGCTGAAACCAATCACGGCCAATTAGAGGATTTATAGGGGCGTGTACTATATATAATGGCAATGTAACTAATTTTTTCGCATTGTTTGAAGTAATTGGAGCCTCAATTACTCCTTTAATTTTTATAGCGTTACCATTGACGTCTCGAGCCTTCAGATTCGTACGCATCAGTCTAGGTGGCTGTCTCATATCTGCCACAATGGTTTTCCAATCTTTAATGGACAGTAACGACACCCCACTACCACTGTCAATTTCCATCGATAGGGGTTTTCCGTAAATTTTGACAGTTATTTCGAATTTCTGTGATTGGTCCGAAGACACATTATTAATTGCCGAAAATTCCTCTTGTTTATATTTTCTCGTAACGCTCTCTTGGCTGTTATTCTTTGTATAATTATCGTATTTTTTATTTCTGCACATTTTTTCCCAGTGGCCGAATTTATTGCAGTGTTTACAGCATTGGTCTTTATAAAAACAGTCACGTGCCATGTGACCTAGTTTTCCGCAGCAAAAACACTTAATTCGACTTTTCTTAATGTCTGTTGTTCCACTTTGATCAGGCACCCTTCTATCTGGTTTGTCTACTTTGTGGACTTCATAAGGATCGTTGTCCGCTATTTTCATGGCCGCAAATTCCTTTGATTGCTGCAACACGAGTTCGTGAGCTATACCACGTTTGATAGCTACTTTATAGTTAATATCCATATCTGCCAATAACTGCTGTCTCAGACTATCACTGCTCATTCCACATAAAAATTGTTCGAGGAGGGCTTCCTCCAGGTATGAATCATAGACGCAGTTTTTTGCGAGTTCTCGCAGGGCAGTATCATAATCTTGTGTCCGCTCATTCTTGCCTTAGCGGTGATTTCTAAAGTGGAGTCTGGCAATGTGTCTAGACTCACGAGGATTAAAATAGTTGGTCAAACGATCTTTGACCTGTTCAAATGTTAATTCTTCCGGGGTTTTAGGTTCACAGAGCCTATTTGCGATCTGGATTACTCCTTTACCAGCGAAACACAATAAGGTCGCTGTTTTGCTTTTATCGTCTTTTACTCTGTTAATAATTAACAGTTTTTCAATTTGTTGGATGTACAGGGGCCACTCACTTGCCTCTCTGACGTCAAATTTGGATATTGCCGGCTGCATTACAGTACTTAGTCAATTTAACAAAAATATAAAAATTTTACGATAACTTAGTCAATTTAAAGAAATATAAAAATATTTTTCTTAGTAGTTTTATCTCATCACAAAATCAAATAATTAGACGCCAACGTATTCGGCTGTCAATGCATTGATTGTTATTACTGAGAATTACACCGCTGAGGTTCGTAATCAACTGTAACTGCACCAATTCAGTGTCCAGCGGCACTCTATTGCTCGCTGGATTGCAACTATCAATAACACAATATAAAATAATTAATGAGGCAGACCGGCAAGTAGGTTTAAATAACGAAGATTTATTTAAAGGTTTATATATATGTTAATCACTATTAATATATACAAAGTACGAATAATATATACACGCTAATATTATTATATATAAATAAGGGGCCCGAAGGCAGAGTAAAATAATAAAGAGATCAGTACAACCTGTTATAGTTCCCTAGGTTTACTTTTGGCATGTCCGGAAGTAAACCTCTCCGCAAGGCTTGGTGAAGCAAAGGAGCTGACTGGAGCACCCGAGGAAATGGCACATCTACCTTTCAAGCGCTTCACGTAGCAAGTGTCCTCTCAGTTCAATATTCAATTCATTACTTGTCACGCCTTTATTTTGGAGTAGCCTCCCTTCATTGGCCATCCGCTGTCCACGTGGTGGTCATCTCTTTAGTTCTTATAGGATCCCTGATTAGATAATGTCATGCCTTTAACATTGTCTATTCTAAGCAATGGCTTTGTTTACATTATCCAATCCTTCTTGATAAATTACTTTATAGTTTAGCGCTAATATCATTTAATTATTTACAAAACACAATTAGCGATCCGTTAGTTTTACATTTATTTTTATTATTGATTAAACGTATTTTTTTCTATACATGCACATACACACACATGTAGCATAATATAAATTTCTCAGAACTCTGAAACACTTATTTCATCATTTCACCAATTCCTCCAGGAATATAAAAATCTTTTGTTTGATCGTGTAGCAACTCATGCGTCTCATCTTGCTATTGTCAGCAAAATGTTTCTATACTAGATATGAATGACTTGTTATAAACATTTAAGATAAAATACTTTTAATTATACCATTTACAGAATTTCTTTGACTTCAAAACGACTCAACACTTTTTGATCATCCTCAGCATCTTAACAGGACCAATCTATGCCTGCACATCTTTATTTAAACTTTTCAAGGTCATCTCCAGTGCCACCTATTGATACCTGTCATATTTTTAATTTACACATATCATAGCTATTCATTTATAGTGATTGTTTACACTTTTTGTATGTATATTGTAACCCCCCCACGGGACCGTGACATTTCCCTACCTACTCCAATCCTTGCTTGACGATTCCTTTTTTTGTTGGCACCCGCTGTGTTCTTCCGTCCGGGGATTACATGATGTTCTGCGACGATAATTTCTAACACCCATACACGTACGCTTTATTTATTTTATACATAGATTCGAATCGAATCCCAGTAATAGGCGCCAGGAGAACTTTTAGAAGAGTCCGCCACGTATGTGCATAAGCCCACTCAATTACATCACAAAACATGCCCGTGCCTCGCTCCAGTCGGAAACATGAAACGAACACAGCCACAATTACCTTACACACTACCTCCGTTATTATAATCATAGAAGGGCCCGCCCTACATCCCACAGAACAAATTAATCCAACTTAACTTTAGTCTAAAAAGCATCACGACATAAGCATAAAATCAATAAAATCCCACCCCCAAAATATCAACTGCATTCAGCATAAAATCAATAAAATCCCACCCCCAAAATATCAACTGCATTCATTTCCATACAAACAAACTTACGCTAAAGCATTCATTCCGATATATATAAATTTATGTTGAAATTCCAAGCAATTAAATAACAAAAAAATTAGCTACATAAATATTTATTTAATCTGTTTAATAATGATTAACGCAGGTATGTGATCGGCAAGCCGAGACAATTAACGGTAAACTTCAAATTACTTTGCACATATTATTTCAGACTGTTGATCAGTCGGCAAATTTATTAGGTAAAAAAATTCTCGAACTGTTCATAAATGATTAATATTAATTATACTGTTTTAGATTAATGTCTTTCTAATAGTTCTGGATATTAAAGTTATTTCTTTAAGTGCACAATTGAATATAACAAATTTTACGATAGCTACCTGTGAAATGTAGAACGACTGTAATGGGATCCTGAGCGAAGATTATTCTTTAATGAGGTATTCCGGCGATTTGCGCGGTCTCCAAGCGAGCGTGGTCCTAATATGAGGTTCTCCGGTGGTATGAGCATCTTGATGGCAATCAGCTGGACTGGACGCGGAGGTCCGGCGGTCAAGCCGCGAATTCTATATTCAGCAACGCATGGCAGTTAGATTCATAACGTCTAATAAAAAATCAAGTCTCTTAATAATTTCTCTAAAGAAGAGCACAACTGTCCTCTGAAAACGCTGTTCGGCCTTTTTGATCTTTGCCTTCACGCCCTCACACCTTGAATTTTTCTCCTCCAATCAATCCCATGCACCTGTGAGTCCCTTTATTTGATAAGTCCATCGCGTGTCAGCTCAACTCCGAGATTTCTGGGATTGTTGACATTAGTTTGGAATTTAACCGTTTTTCTTAGGTATTGTTTCTTTGGGGACAGAAATCTAAGTCGTACAATAGCGGTGTACACTTTCTCACACCTCTGTTTCTAATTTTGGCTTGTTTTATCTCGGCGTACCAGCACATATCCTGCCTATTGTTTCAATTTCTAATTTTATATTTACTAATTACGTTTGTACAAATTAATCTGAGATTGCTTGGAATTTCAGAACATATTGCTAATTAATTTAAATTATTTGATAAAAGTTAAACTTGCGTTCAATCATTCTTCCTTAATTAATCAAAAATGAATAATAAAAAAAACTACAACGACGGATTATAGATTTATTCTCAGCACACACACAAAATAATAAAATAACAACAATTTTTACTCTTTTTTTCAATAAATCTGACAGGTACTCTTATATAGCTGCGATCGGCTTTTAGAAACGGCTGTTCTTCGCTTATTATTAAAGCAAGACCGCTTTTATAAAAGTTTTGTCCCTGTCAGTTATTTCGTCCATTGATTATAGTTAAATATACCCCCATACGCCTGGGTTTGAATACCATGTAACGCTATTCCGTTACAATATGTTTATGCAGAAAGGAATTTGGTTTTAACTAAAAGGATACCCATTGTTTCCTTTGTGAGGCATTAAAAAAATTAAGCAAAGCAAATTCTGAAAATCGACTGATTATCACTATGTAATAGTTGTCATACATGCATGATTTGCTCAGCAACATGCATTATCCAGCATGGTGCTTTATTGGCTTTTTTATTTCAAGTTTAAGATCAAAATACATCATGGTTTTTCTTTTCAGTTGCCTGATAATTCTTAACTGAATTATCAGTTAAGATTTGTTGAAGATAAGATGAAAGTGTGTCAATGATATTTTTCAAATATGTATTCATTACAGATAAAGCACAAATTTGGAGATCATTCGCAGAAGGCTATAAAGTCACCAGCCAAAGCAGAAGTTGGTGGCCAAAGGCAGAAGATGCTGAGAATCTCTTGACTTCAGATGAAGGTTGGCTTTAAATTATGATCTTTGACTTTTTGAGTGAAGAAAGAATATATGAATTAGAAGATCTGTCTAATATCAAACAAGTCATTGTTGAGCAAAGTCGAAAGACAATTGATTTGAAATGTGGATGTGTAAACACAATGAGAAAAAGTGGAAAAATAACAGTGTGGAAATTGATAGTATATCGGAGAAGATGACAAAATTAGTTATTCAATTTAAGGGAAGATAACAAACGTAAATAATTTGTGCTCCAATAACTCCTTATTATGATGAAGAAACAGAGAATTTTATATAAATGTACAAAATAATTCTAAACACACTAAATCTCATTTTACAATTCTTTTGAGAGAATTTCATGATAGAGTTGAAAAACGACTGAAAGATGAAAGCGCTATAAGTCGATTTGGTTATAGTAATAAAAATAAATAAACACAAGAGATTTATAAAATTTGTAGAAAAAATTTATATTATGATTTTTTTTCTTTGAAAAAAAAAAAGCTAAACGGAAATGGATATGGAAATATCTAAATGAGATATAGCAGGACTGGATTATATTTTGATTAACAGAAAATATGTATGCAGTGTTTGTTTCCTCAAAAAAGTTTATTAGACTTTAAATTTACATGTTTAAATACAGTGATAAACTAAATTTATCTATGATTCAGAATGCATATTTTAATTTTAATGTAATTTTACATCATAGAACTTCATTATCTCAGAATACATTTTTAAACCGACATGCTCACATGATATGATATACTTCCGATATTAGTAAGCACACTATGTTACAACCAAATGACAAAAAATAATAGTCATTTTCATCAGTCACCCAAATCCATTCAACGATTGACTGTTGACCATAGACCCTTGTCACAATACACTAAAGAATCCAAGAAGCGAATTATTTCTAACTCAAACCTGGATTCCAATGGTCAAAATTCCCAAAGACTTTCAAGTCCAAACAGTAAGAGTCCATAAAAAAATGTTTCCATACATGTTTCGTGGCTGGCATCAGTGAAATTCCCACTGTCCAGGCACTTCTCTGAGCTGCTGTACACCACTTAGTCATCTCAGGATAAATTGCATGCGGAAGCATTCCTTCCATAATTAGCCTATCCTTGATTAAACTTCTTAGATAACTCCACGGCGACTATCATTTAATATCTTCAACTTTTATATCAGAAGTGATGACATGTCATAACCATACTTCAAAACCATACTTCAAATCTATTCTGCTCGCATCTATCTTTATACTTATCATCGATCACTAGGTATCGATCTTGGTCAAAGTAAACACTGAAATATGTTTCATCTAGCTCATCAAGACCTGTTGTTTCTAGATTGCCATGCTCTAGATTCGAATTATGTTCTAAATCCTTGTCATGAAAATTCCCACCACTTTATGTTTCCTTTGCTTCAGGAATCTCCAAAATGATCATTGTCTGATCTATAAATTCCTTGTTCTTTAACATCAGCATCTGAGTGGAATTCTCCTCCATACTGTCAGAGACAGGTAAATGCTGGAACACAAATGACTCTTCATTATGGATGCTGACCTTATACTTCTTTCCTTTTATATTTCCTGTTCGGGGAATCAGCATCCAAAAAAACTCTTACTTGATTTGCCTGTCTTTTGAACTACTGAATTGCAAATCTGGCATTCCTTTTTTTTTTTTTTGGTTGCTGGCCTTTCTCTTACTTTTGCAGTGGATCATGACTGCAGACTCTACTAATTATCATGTCAGAATCTGTGTCTGTGCCGGAAATTTGTAGATACTCAGAGAGTTTTCTCCAATGACTGTAGAATGGTGTAAATCCTTTGTTCTGAAGGCTGTGATAACTCCGGCTTAATTGGTTGCGACTGTTTACTTTTTTCTTGATTTGATATAAAGTGTTGCTTATCTTGATAGAGTTATGTAATCTAGTCTTGCTAAGCTTACAATTCAGGCATATCCTAGAAAGACAATACCTGACAAGGTGATCCCTCAACCTGCAGTGGAAGCACTGCAGCAATACACCCTGAAAAATATTATTAGAGAGGCTGACTGACTCCATGCAGTGGATTGTGGAATGTCTGTATGTGATACTACTTTAACGAGGGTAATTGAAAGTGCAGAATTTGTGAGTACATGAATGTTTATCCTTTTCTTGAGGACATACCTAAAGTTTGATATGACTCCATAGGGTCTAAGGATTTTCTGAAGATCAAATTGATTAAAACTCAGATAACAATTTCGAATATGGCCAGTCAATATCACCAGCCTATTCATGTGGGTTGTACATAAAATGCATATTAAAAACTTTCAACATTTACAGAACTTTCTGTGGTTTGAACATTGGTCATTGGATGGATTTATCAAATATTAGGATAATATCTACATGCAAGAATCATCACCAATGTATATTTAGGAAGGTGATAGAAATTTTGAAAAGACCTAATTGTATTAAGAAATGTGACGAAACAATAAAATCACTATCTATATGAAAGAAATCTCTTGCAAAATGAATATTAATAAAAACGTCCGCAGATTTAAGGCAAATTGTTTTACAAAAATTCTTATCCCATTAAGGACAAGTACTATCTTGCTGCTACACCATCCTTTTATTATTATTTCATTTTTATATATTGTTATTAAACTTCATTGCTTTTAAAAGACATCTTTATGATTTATAAAATGTTTTAACTCCTGAAAACATTTATTTCATTATGCATATGCAGTATGCTATAATTTATTCTATAAATATGCAGACACGACCTCGTTCAATAAATATTTTTACGCTAAACTATTACTAGGCAGTACATGTCTATAATTATGTTTTAAAGTACAAATTGGATTTTATTTACTTTCTTCATATTCTTCAGACAGCATTGGAGAAATCATAGAAGAGATAATAGAAACGTAAAGTGTTAAAAGAAATATATTTTATGGGTGTCGCCTTACAAATATTTTCACACGTACCCTTTTACACAATCTATTTAAATAACTATCCGATTTTTGGTCAGTAAAAAAGTAATTACTTATTTTTATTCTAGGTTAAAATTAGAATAATTACTTATTTTTGATTTGAGATTAAAACAAAAAAAAATGCTACAAACTCTTAGTGATTAACTGTTAATTAATTTGATAATTTTTTTTTACATTTTATAGTGATATTAGAAAAGACCTTAACTACACAATGGCTATAGCATTTTATCTTAAAGGGGAGATAGTTTACAGCGAGATATCATTATAGATAACTCTAATGCTTATTATCATATAGTGCAAACGTAAAGTAGCGGATTCTTGAACCCAAAGTCTATTGGATCACTGCTCAATGTGTTATTTTTGGTGCTCCGACTATTGACAAACTCCCGCGTAATAACCCATTCGATTATTTGTATATATAATTATAATCAGAAATCTCTATGTATCAAGCTTAGCTAAATATGGATACAAAATTTATTTTGCTTCTTTTATAAAAAAATTTTGAAAACATTTTCCTGTAATTACTAAAATATGAATATCTTACATCTATGTATATGTTGTGCGTGTGAAGAAAATATATATTATAAACAAATGTATGATTATATATTTTATTATATTAATATTCCTTAGTTTGACAAAGTAACCTTATTATTAACAAAATTCTGTAAAGTATCATGCAAGCTTTAATTACTTGCTTACATCGTTTTTATTTATTAGTTTTTTTAATTTGTCTGTATCTATTATTCATTGCTTTCTTCACTCTTTTGGATCTACATTTCCATACTTTCATTTTCTTATTCATTTTAAGTCGTTCTCTCACATTTATCTTCCTCTTGAATCTCTGCCATCATGTTTTCCCCTTTATCTTTTTCTTGAATCTCAATCTCATTGTTTTCAATTTTCTTAGAAATCGGTTTTCAAATGGTAGAAATCATTTTTTCATAACAATAGGATCTTCTCCAATTGTCAAATTGAATTCGGTACGTCGACGAAATGTAATATTTATCGTAGTTGATGAAATTACGGATAGATTAAATAGTATGAATTTTTTTTCACAATTGTTGATATCTAGCGATTTGACATTGACAATATTTTGCTCCTTTGT
Source organism: Epiperipatus broadwayi (assembly GCA_028023455.1). Lineage (NCBI taxonomy): Eukaryota > Metazoa > Onychophora > Udeonychophora > Euonychophora > Peripatidae > Epiperipatus > Epiperipatus broadwayi. The sequence continues at coordinate 5,158,715 of JAQFVV010000086.1, forward strand.
ATTCGCATCTTTAGTTAAAGAAGCGCCTGTCACACATAACAATACATTTCCTTCCAACTTCAAACTAGCTCGAATAGATTCACCTTCCCAGGTGCAGCTACGATTTTTCCGGCTTAATTCACAGCCCCAAACCTTTAATGTCATGTAATTCATTATTTCAAAGATTAAATCTGTATATTCGATTACTTAGGAAAATTATTTAATACTGAAGGCAAGTTATGCAACTTTTCCTATGCAAATAAGAATAACCAAACTTGCGTATGCAAATGCATTTGCATAGAAAAGAATTCTATTGAATTAATATATATAATAAACACTTTCCCATTCTTTTTAAATTTCATATAAATAAAGATACAATAAAAGACAACCCCCCCCCAGATACATTTCGTGTTGAACCAGCACTCACCAGTTGGCCCAGGTCATTATCTTTCACATATATCTCTATTACCTGAGTATTTATCTAGAGCAAATTGTCACATTTTCATTTACCACTGTCCAATTTCCGTCCACTCACAATTTTGACGCCATCCATTTCAGTTATTATTAATCTTTAGCGAAACTAGAGATTATCTCTAGTATAGATATAAACTTTAAACCTCAGTTAAAGATTAATATATATGATTTTTTAAATTTACACACACAAGTATAGAGGTGTTTATTATATCTGTAAGATATTACACATGGAAAAGAGAAAAGGTGAATAACTCCGTGTGCGTGTAAATTTTAAAAAATCAGATATATTATATTAATCTTTAACTGAGGTTTAAAGTTTATATCTGTACTAGAGATAATCCCTAGTTTCGATAATGATCATTATTGTATTTATCTGAAATGGATGGCGTCAAAGTTATGAGTGGAGGAAAGTTTGACAATGGTAAATATATGTTTCGCTGCTGGATAAATACTTTCAGGATAATAAATAAATAAACTACAACTAAAATAACGTCAAACATATTTTAAATCTATTCTTAGGGTTACAACAGTCACTAAAAGTTGTCATCTATTAGGATAGAAAAAAATTATAAAATATGTAGTTGTTGACCATAACAATCAGTGGATTAGAGGAATGACGTAATTTCTCTAACAAAATGTAACAATTCTGACCACATATTTTTGCTTAATGAAAGGTCTTCTACTATTTGCTGCTGACAACTTTCCAATCAGAACCTGAAGTGTCTAACTACATTCTATCAAACAGGCAAAACTCTCCATACAGTTGTGCAACTCAGTGCAAGCCAGAGTAATCAATGGATGCCAGAAGGCTTGTGCATAAAATCCATATCTAGTGCCTACTCATTCAATATCTCCAGATTAGTTTTTAGCTTGTGGCTTTCATCAGTGAGTAGCCTTGGATCTGAGACCACTGCACTTGCAGACTAAATTCTAACTTGTGGCTTTCATCAGTGAGGAGCCTTGGATCTGAGAGCACTGCACCTATATCTTAGAATATAATGCAACCCTCCAACATCTACTCTTTATCTCTACTTAACTACAAAACTATGAGAATAAAATTGAAAACACTCATATTTTCAATCCAGTCTATAGTCATATAGGTCTGAATTCAGTTCAGTACTTATACATGTTGGTGTGTTTGGTTCTTTAATAACCATAGCCACCACTATCCTATTAGGCAGTTATAACAGTTATGAACATGCATAACAATGGTGATCATGTGATGTTTAGTGGTACATTCTAGCAAGTAATGGTTAACATGTTTTAGAAATCAAATAATTCTATGCCAGTGAATATTGTTTTGAATATAACTGAGTAACCTTATTTTGTATTTGTTGATTACTCTCAAATGAATTCCCATTTTACAGTTAGTTTTCTACCTCACTAAAATCAATCAGATTCACCGATATATTATTGGCCTATTTATATTACACTATGGTCTATTTTTTTACATTATTGTTATTTTATTGGATTTGGTTTTGAATCCAAACCAGAGAGATTGGAGAGGCCATTATTGAGAGCAAGCTTAAGATAAGTCACAAAAGAAGTCTCCTCCTTGCACATGTTTTTGTAGCATATTGTGTATTTCTTTTTCACGTTATTATCATCAAAATGTTCCTGTCTCCATATGTAAATAGCTTACAAGTAAATATAAAGACAAAATTTAGATTTTATTAATATGTTTACAGAATTATAAACACTACCATGCATATGTGTGGCTGTTATCGAAACTGATGTAATGTAATCTATAATCAAATAATTATTTTAACCAAATTAAACATTCCTTCTAAAATTTATTAAATACCAAAATAAACGCATCTATTTTTTTATTCCTTATAGTGACATCATTCGTTTTTACAGCATTGATTCTTTTTTCTATCAACGCTGTTTCATTAAGCCACTATTTTAAATCCATTATTCTATTCTCATGTTCCACATTTTCGTTATAAATACTTTTAAAAATATCTGTACTTTTTTTTCTTTTAGTAAGTTTCGTCTTTTTTCTATGCTATTTATCCTAATCATTTTCAACATCCTACTCCCAAAAAATAAATCTTCAATACTCTCTATTCCATCTCCACATAAACTACATCTATAAGTCAAAACCTTACTTTTTTCCTCTTGTATCTAGACTTTTCTCTTCTAGCCTGATAACTGCAATTACTTCTAATGTTATTTTATTTTGCTTCTGCGTACATAATTCTTATGTCAATCCAAAGTTTTTGTATTCATATTCCATAACTATTTGTTTTATGTCTAATCTATTTATCATATTTTTTACCACTTATAATTAAGTACCTCTGACACATTCACAACCTTTTTATACCATGTTTTTTTATTTAAAAATATACAGAAAAAACATGTCTATTAATTTTCCTTGTGGTAAAATCTTTCTTTCCCAATATATTTATAGTTTTCTTCACATAATCCAATTAAACAACTATTTTTATTAAATTATTTTCTTCATATATTGTAATCTTTTAAACATTTTAAATTTACTTTTTATTTCTCTTATTAAAAAAAGGATATACATCACTCCATTTCTTTTTTAATACCCTCATATGCTGTTCACCAATTCACTAATAAAGTCCTTCGTGATTTAATGCAGCGGTAAGGTGCCCGACTCTAGAGTTAAAAGGTCGTGATACCAATGCTGTCGCATTCGGTGACACTCGAACTTGTAATCAACTCTTGAACAATTAAGGTAGTCGTTTATGTATTATGTAAAACAATGCGCATGCGCATCTGTCTATTGATTTTTGCATTCTGTCTAAACATTCCTCTACTTCTTGTTAATATATATAATTTAACTATTATTTTATGGGTTACAATTATCCATTTCTAATCTGTCTACTTATCGTGTGTATATACTCGCACATATATGTGTACGATTTTTATATTGTGACATACATATATAATGGAATCACGTGTCAAATGTATATATGTAAGTAAATTAGTAGAGTTTCTGCCTTGGGAGCTGGAACCCCCACGATCGATTCTGGCTCTATGATTTTTTTACCAACTCCCTAATAACAAAACCATATTATCTGCGCGGTTTGGCACAGTTGATTGAACTCCCGAATTGGAATAGGGAGATCCCAGAGTAAGAAGTCCCAGAGTCGATTCTGGCATTTTAAGTTCTTATGAATTCCCAAACAATAAAGCCATATGCCTTTTTTTAAAAAAACTAAACAAAGTTTTAGAACTTTTATAAACTTCCACTCTTCAAACCCACTAAATTAGCAAGATGGCATTTTAATATTACGTTATAATTTGTTCAGCTCTATCTAAATTACGAATTCTTATTTTTTACTATTTCCGTCAAATAGCACCACACTAAAAAAACTGTGGAGATAACATAAAGTGTTAGAAAAACAAAGTAGTTAATTTTATACACGTTATCTTAGATTCCCCCCCCCCCATCTACATCATTTGTAGCCAATTCAGATAATCATTCAATTATTGGTTGGTAAATAGGTATCTAGCTATTCTTATCTAAGCTGGTATTATATACATATTAGATACTTATTAAATATTTAATATAGAAGACTTCTAAACTTCTCATTAAATTAAATTATTATTAAAATATATTATATTAAATTATTAGATTAGGTCTATATTATATACGTATTACTTATAGAATAGTATGTTCTATACAGTATATGGATATTCTTAGTCGGTCACTGATTGGATTGTATAACCATTAAAAATTCATTATTTTAGTTTTTTTACTTTTTCTTATAGAATTGAAATAATCATACTCATTTGCAAGTGGTTGTGGTTATTATAAACAACAAACAATTTTATAATTAATTATACAATTTATTATTGCAATCTTTAGTTAATACATTAAGTATATTATTAAGCATTTTAATATCAACAGTCTTTTATTCGTTTACATAGTAGTTAATTTTCTATTAGTGCTTTTTTTTCTACGCTCTATTACATGATTTAATATTGCTTGTTTCTTCGCTCTCGTCTTTTCACAACGATGTTATGTTTAATAAACCTGCGCCACCTAAATTTACTTTTATACTCCGTTCCTTATATTCTATTTCATCTTGAGGTTTGGTTTTTTTACTTATTTCATAAATCTTGGATATCGGTTGCTTTTTTACAAGAAATACCTCTCCAAAGATAAACATGGGACCTTTTCCATTTTTCAAAACGAATACCGTTTTCGCAAGGAATGAAATACCCAGAGAAGCCATTGGGTTAATCGATGCGGAAAGATTAAATAAAACCCATCTTTGGTTGCAATCGTTATAATTCATAGATGTGATTTCAACAATGTTTGAATCTTCTTTATTCGTCACGTCACCCAGATTTGCGCCTCTCACTGACAAACTTGGACGAAGATGTTCTTCACTACTTAATGTTTCTAGTACAGCTTCAGGATCCCAAGTATAAGTAGGATTAGCCTGGCTTAATTCACAGCACCAAATGCCTATTGTCATGCCTTCCATGATTACCGAGTTCTTCCGTTTTCAAAGTAAAATGATTGACAATTTATTTAAGAGGGAATTTAAATAAACATTCAAGATAATTTATGCAAGCATTTTGTATGCAAATGAGTTTACATAGAAAAAAAATTGTTTAAAAAATATACTGAGAAAAATATATTCAGTTAAAACTATATATTTGTAATTCTTTTAAAAAATAAAAAATGGATAATAGATTTTGTCTTTCTAAATTATTTTAATAAAATTCTTAGAAATTGTGCGTGTTGATTTTCAATGGCTTCCAGTTCTAATTGTTTATGTTGCATTTTTATAAATATTCTTTAGAATATGACAATATCCTGGCTCTATATCTTAATGATACAATGCTTTAATTTCTGAAAAAATGCGTATAGAATCAAATGCTTTTTCGTAATCTACAAATCCAAAGCATAATGGCAACTCATATTCATTGGTCCTTTTTATACATTTTTCTCAATACTTGGATATGATCTACTGTACTAAAACTACTTTTAAATCCAGTTTATTCTTTTGGTTGGTTGAAATCCAGTGTTCTTCGTAAACGAGTTGTAATTAACTTGGTAAAAAATCTGAATAAAACTGATAAAAAGTTGATAGGTTGGTTTTTATCAGCTTTTAAAAATATTAATATTAATTCTGCATTCTTCCAATTATCTGGTACATCTTTATCATTTAAACATTTGGTATATAACTTTGTCAAAAAATGTTCTATTTCTTCACCTGCTTCTTTTAATGTATCGATTATAATTCTATCATTACCTAGAGCTTTTCCTTTCTTCTTAAATGGAATTGCATGTCTCACTTCTGAATTTATAATCCTGGTCATTTCAGAAGATATAATAGATGTAGGAGATACTTGTTCTTTATTACTATATATTTCTTGATAGAAATCTTCTACCCATTTCATGATACCATCTCTCTTTTCAATAATAATTCCCTCTTTTTTTATTGCAGATATAAGTTTCCTACCAATACCAAAATGTTGTTTTACACTCTTGAGATTTTTATTCTCTTCTACAGCTTTCCTTGCTAGTTCACAATTATATTTTCTTATATCATATATTCAATCCTTTTTAATGCATCATTTTTATATATCTTCATCTATTCCTTCTTTTTTCATAAAATTATTTAGTCTCAGTAAAATATTTTATTTGGTCAAATGCTGATTTTTTTTTCTACCAGCTAACTTTGTTGCAGTTTTTAAAAGAGTAATAGTTATTTTCCTATTAATTTCATTCAAATCTGAATCATGTTCAAAATCTACTAATACAGTACTTGAAAACGATTCGCAAATCTAATTTGAAAATTAGGAATATCTACTGTAAATATTGTTTTCTTAATAATTTTTATCGATCTAGTTTTGCATTAACCTTCACGTGTATCTTACATCTTATTAGATGATCACTTCCTGTGTTAAATTTATTAAGAATATTACAATCTTGAAATATGTATTTTCAGTTTGTCAAAATATAATCCAATTCTGCTGTATCTTCATTTGGAAGCTTCCATGTCCCATTTTTCTAAAAAAAAAATTCATAATATAAAATTTTTTTTTTTCTGCAAACTCCACAAGTCTATGTACCGTCTCATGTCTATTACAATAATAGCCAAAATTACCTACAGCATTTTCATCTTTCATATGTTTACCAATTCTAGCATTAAAGTCTCCCATAACAAATTTAAAATGTTGTTTAGTCTGATAAAAAGCCTTTTGTACATCCATATAAAAGCCTTCTACTACTTCATCACTATGAGAATTTTCTGGGGCATAAACCTTTTATAGCTAATCTTGCCACTCTGTCTGATACACCATCAATCTCTTCCACTTTTTATTTATAATGAATCAACTTCACTTGTACTTCCAATATTTATGCCTTTGTAGTAGAGTACATGTCTCATTTTTAAATCAATTGTCTCATTTTTTCTTCTAACTTCACAAAGTCCAATAATGTCCCATTTAATATAAAACAGTTCTACTTCTTGCAATCTTCCTTTACTTGAAGGTGATCTGCAGTTGTAAGTAGCTAAATAAAAAGTTGTCATCAAATGGCATCATGGGAGCACAATCAGACGATTTTTAGCACCATCCATCTTCAGCCACCAATTGCTGCCTTGGATGATGGTGACTTTACAGCATCCTGGGAATAAGGGCCATGATTTATTTTTGTCTGTCATGATTGTATATATCTAGTACAAAAATAATTTTCATTCTCATACACATTTATTTTGTCTTATTAGGCAATTGAGAAGAAAGCTCATGGTATTACATGATCTTAAATTCAGAGGTAAAAAGTCAATAAACTCTCCACACTGGCTAATAAAATAAAAATGCCAATGGAGATGAGTTTTATGATACGTACACTTGATACTCTCTATACACCCACATGTAGAATATACAGATTTTTATTATGTTCATTTGATATTTCAGAATAGTGTTTTTATATGCAGCAACATTTCTTTCTGAAATACTTTAGCTCCATGTTTAATTACAGCTCTCAGTATATTCTATTCTTCACTATATATTTCCAATGAAAATAGTCAACTTTGAACTTCTCTAGAATATCTGTGGTTTATTCTGTACAATATGAGAAGGTTCTGTCTTTGCCATAAAAATGTTCATCATAAAACATCCTTTAAGAAAGACTTGCATTGTTCAATTTTTCACATGTCCAGTTCAATATGATATGATTTTACATTCATGAACTTTATGATCTTACATCCACTAATTTGGGAGGCAAATTGATTGATTGGCCATTATATGGTAAATTTTTTTGATACCTTTATATTATACTGGTAGAATGTTAAAATCTTACTTCCATACAATAAATTAGATAAAATAACAACCCTTTCCTTTTCTCTCTCTCTCATTCACTCTCAATTCATCTCTCCTCACTCAAACTTCTCTCTTCCTCGCTCACTCCCTACTCACTTTTTTCTTCCTCCATTCCTCACTTTGTCCTTTCCTTTCTTCCTTTCTTTCTCTCATATTCTCACTCTTTCGGTCTCACTTTTTTCTCTTCCTTTTTCCTTTCTCTCTCTTTTTATAGTTAACTTAGTTACAATAATTACAGTAGATTAAATCAGAGATTTTAAATGCAATAACTAATGTTTGTGATATAAAATTAAATAATTAATCGAAGGCTACCTTCTCTCTTTTCCCTTTTCACAAGGATCTTACATAAACTGGAGAAAGTGTTCGTTATAATATACAAGAATTTAGAATAAGATAGAATATATAAATTTCTAATTATGAAGTTTTGGGGCAGAGGGTCCATATATTGAAAAACAAATATAAATTAATTGTATAGTGATAATCGATATTATTATACCATAGTACTGATAATTAAATATTTTATAAAATGATCAAGCTATATGTGACCAATGCTCTTACTATCATATTTCTAAGTTGTAAAATATTTATGATACCTTAAATTTATAATGGTATTATATGTCCTTCGATGTTTGTGACAATGACTCAAAAAGAAGAATAGAAAAAGATTATAGTGTAATTGAATCTTCTAAGAGATAATATCGAAAGGTGAAAATGTTTTGCTTGTAAGATATGAAAGATAAATGAGGTGGGGACAATATTTTTGATTATAAGGAGATGATTTAAAAATGAGGTTGGTATCCTGGTAAAGAAATGTCATAAATAGTAATAAGAAAATAACTTTTTTTAAGTTAATTATGTCAGATATGATTTAGCTTAATAAAATGAGTGAAACTGAAGAATTTATGAAAGGGGAAATTCCTAGTCCTAAGATTTCTTTGGGTATGAGGGAAATAAAGAAATTTATGCAGTTTATAAGTGATAAAAATTCGATATGAAGAATGAAAGTATAAAAATTAGTGATGATATAAATGATAAATTAGATAAAAATGAAAAATCTATGGGATCTTTAAAAGAAGATAACAGTCGTAGATTAGAAAAAAATAAAAAAGGTATGGAGGATAGACTTGATAAATTTGAGAGGTTGGAGTCATCCATAGAAGATATAAAGGTTGAAATGAATCAGATGCGAAGAATACAAACTTCAGAATTAATAAGATTTTCAAATACAGGAATATCAAGAAATAGTATAAAAGAAATTGAAAATATTTTTAGATATTATGGATAGTAATTGTAAAAGGTTAAGTGAGGCTATAATTGAAAGAGTACATGAATTGAGTCAAATTTTGGCTTACCATGAAAAAACAGGCAAAACTCTCTATATCTATTGCCACTCAGTTCAAGCCAGAGTAATAAATTAATGCCAGAAGGCTTGTGTGTAACATCCCCATCTAGTGCCTACTCATCCAATATCTCCAGACTAGTTTCTGGCTTGTGGCCTTCATCAATAAGGAGCCTTGGATTTGAGAACACTGCACCTAGATCTTAGGATCTAGTGCAACCCTCCAGTAGTCACCTTTTATCTTCACTTAACTACAAAACGATGAGACTTAAATTGAAAACACTGTAATATTTTCAATCCCAGCTCATTAGTTTATATAGTCATATAGGTCTGAACTCAGTTCAGTACCTATACATTTTGGTGTTTTTAGTTCTTTAATAACCATAGTGACCACGATTGTATTAGCCAGAAACTAGTATGGGGATATTGGATGAGTAGACACTAGATGGGGATTTTATGCACCAGCCTTCTGCCATCCATTAATTACTCTGACTTGCACTGAGTGGCAATACATATAGAGAGTTTTCCTGTTTAATAATAGTTAAGAGCAAGCATAATAAATAGTGATCATGTGGTGTTTATTGGCTTAAAACCAATCCTGCCAAATAGGATGGTGGTGGCTATGGTTATTGAAGAACTAAAAACACCAAAATGTGTAGGTAATGAACTGACCTATATGACTATACAAGGTGACAAAGTTGGATTGAAAATATTAGTGTTTTTAATTTAGGTCTCATAGTTTTGTAGATAAGTGAAGATAAAAGGTAACTGCTGGAGGGTTGGATTAGATCCTAACATCTAGGTGCATTGCTCTCAGATCTAAGACTCCTCACTGATGAAGGCCACAAGCCAGAAACTAGTGTGGGGATATTGGATGAGTAGGCACTAGATGGGGATTTAATGCACAAGCCTTCTGGTATCTATTGATTACTCTGGCTTGCACTTAGCGGCAATACTTATAGAGAGTTTTGCCTGTTTTAATAACAGTTAAGAGCAAGCATAGGAAATAATGATCATGTGATGTTTATTTGCTTACCATGAAGAAACTAATAAAAAAACATTTATACAAATAAAGGAAGAAATGAAATATTCTAATGAAAAAGTTATATGACCAATGTAGATGTTCAAATTCCAGAAGTAAAAAGAAAGTGTACAGCTATTTAGAAGGATGGTGATTTTAATTGTAATAACTTAAAAGAAGAAATTAAGAAAGATATTTTAGGAGATATAAGTAATATAAAGAGTGATCAAGTTGAGAATCACAAATTTACGTCCATGTTTGGAGAGCACATTACGAAAGTTCAGAAAGAAGTTAAGGATTTATCCAATAAAAAATAAATTTACATCAGAAAATATAGATGGCCAAAAATAATTGCTAGATTAAAGCAGAAATGACATTAAAAAAGATCAGAAAGAATTGGGTTAATTGAACAGATAGATGTAGAGTTTAAGCTGCAGAATCTTTGTTTGAACATTGATGAAGTGTGTTTAAAAAATGATCAAAGGTTTGAAGAAATAGCATCTAAGACTATAGTTAAGACTTTTGATAAGATAAAGATAGATAAGAAAGAGAAACCCAGATAGAATAATAGACAAGAATGTTAGATCTGATCCTATCCCAGAAGAGGTGATAGAAGTGAATAAAGGAAAGCAATAGAGGAAAATGAGATAGGTAATGTGAGCCCCATGGCCTTGAAATTTATATGGGTAAGACTCTTTAGAGGGGAGTATATGTAAAACCCCTTAGAATTTTTGAATAGCTTGGAAGAGTTATTTTCTTTGTGTATGACGTCAGAGAATGAGAAATTAGCCATTCTCAACAATTATTTATATGCTGTTGCCAAGAATTGGTGACAGACATTCTTTCCTAAGCCAATGACATATGGAGACTTTAAGTCTCTTATATTAAAAAGTGGGGAAATGATAGGCAGAACAACATGTGTAACGGTAAGAAATGTAGAGCTGCTTTAACCTAACCTAGAGAAGCAAGTAGAGGGGGTTTGAACCTCACCTACTTCTCCAGATTTCTACTAAGCGATTTACCCCCAAACCTCCCTAGAATTTATTCTTAATGTATGCCTGGTGGTCAAGAAGAGATAAGATTCTAAGGATGAATTTGAACATGTATATAATGACCAGGTTTACTGAAGAAAATAATGCTTTGGAGTTTTAATAATAGTGAATGAAAGACATAAGAAAAACTTTATTATTTTACATTTGCAAAGTACATAGAATTGATTAGTTGTGCTGCAAGCTATTTCCCTGCAACCATATCCAGATATGAAAGAATGACTCTCTAAAGAAAAAAACATTTTCACATTATAAGTTGGGAACATTTCTAGCCAGTGAATAGGTTACATGACTGAAAGAGAGAGTCAGACATGATTAACACTATGGTGAGAATACATGATTCAAATAGTCGGCCAAACTAACTAAAATATTCTTAGGAAAGCATTGAAAATACCATCCTCTGCTACTAACAAAAAATTCAATAGTGACACCCCTACGGACATTTTCAGTCTTGATTTAGACATTTCAATAATATTTTGTAGAGAAAATTTTTGAAATAAATATAAAATATTGCGGCCTAAAATATTTTGAGAAATGATGAGTCCTGATACACAAATGGCTACCAAGATGCTAACACAAGACTGGATAGCTCTTTGTCTCTAAACTGAGTTAGAGAAAATTGAATTTGTTCACTAACCACGTGTTACAAATTAATATTTATTAGAACGATTCGTAATTTTTTTGAGTTCTTCCATATCGGTGAATAACAATCATTCATAGCCAAAGAACTTTCCAATATCTTTTGACAAAAATCTATCTCAGAACTTTTTCCACCTTATTTTCCCATCTCATATTAGTTTTTCATCAGAATATCCTTTATTATCCTTTGGCATTCAGTCAAAGATTCTATTTTTGTAATATCTTCTTGATTTATATCCTATCCACTTCTAGTTAAATTATTTCTCTTTTTATTTTCATTTTCATTTGAATCTTTGATATCAGTCTAGACCAGCATCGATTAAATTTCTCCCCCACATTTTTTTCTTATTCTCATTATATTTTTTCTTTTGTTCTTTTCTATATTATTATTCATTTTAGAATTACAGGGTGCGCTTTTTTTTAATAATTTTGAATGAAAAAAAAGGACCATTTTATACTTGTAGTACAAAGATTTTTCCCATAGATATTGTTAGTTTTTTTTATACTATCATAGATATTTTTATTGACTTTTAAGATAATTTTTCAAAAAAAATCTCAAATTTTTATTGGAAAAAAAAAGCAGCGCGCGTCCTATGCCTGAAAGCAATTCATGTGCGAAAATATGGTATATTTTTTATGATCAGATATACTTTTTCGTGTCATTTTTCATTTTAGAATTTCAGGGCCATGTTTCACAACCGTAAATCAAAACAAGTCAGGCAAATTGATTAATACTTTTTGTTGTTATTTTTTAGCGCTTAGGAAAACGTATTAAATTCGTGTCCCTTTAATTTATTCATTTCTTTTCTACTCCTTTTACTTGATTATTAAACATAATTTAATCATTGCTTCGGTTTTCTTCCTAATATTTTATAATACTTCTTCTGCCAATATAAATTTGTTAAATATTAATTAACTTTTGGTAAAATGTGTTCCATTGTTTCATCAAAATGGTAAACGAAATTCACAAATTCTGGCTTATAAGTAATCAGCAAACAGTTATTACTGACGTCATTAAAAATTAAGAAACAGAAGTGGATCTGGGCTGAATGTATTGCTAGAAGTGATGGTAATAGATGGAACGTTGAACTTTTGAATCGGTTTTCACTAGATTGTAAAAAAAAAAAACTAGGAAGAGATTACACATGAGGTAGATAAACTAAATATGGATATTTGCTAGTATGATATAAAGAAAAGAGGTTAGATATCTTGGAAAAAGTTTTAACCTGCAGTAAACTGATAATGGTTGAAAATGATTATAATGATATCATTAGGTTGATCATCTTCAAATCTAAAATGAAGAAGACAATCATCATTTATGTGATACCTGGCAATCCTAAATGTTTTCAAATTTCGTCTAATATCTAAGCAATATATTGGATCAATTAAACTTCTAAATCAATGACTTCATATAACTTTATTGAAGCTGTATTTCATATTCTGCAATTGAAGAATATTTTCTTAGTAATGTCAATATAAAAAGTCTTTTGTAGCAGTTATAGCAGATACATATTTATTTGTAATTTCCAATATGGGTGAACCAAGCAAATACTATTAATAAATTTTCAACAGCCTATACTTACTAAATCATTAAGCCAGCACAATTGCTTTGGTTGTGTAGCAGTCTTAGGGAGAGATTAGCCGATGAAGCAAGTTACTGAGCAAGGATGAAATCTTTTACATCTTAGATGTTAATGCAAACTCGTTCACATATTACTCAACGTACTTTTGATAGAAGAGTACATTCCTGTCTATCAAGTTAGGTCAAAATCTATCTAAATGAAGCTGTGCTTACCTCTGGGATATAACAGGTTTCACCCTTATTGGAGACTTATATTTGCCAATCCATATATACATCTTGATATCTAACATTAAAGGAGATTTAGCATTGGTCTTGCAATCTAGTAAATTGAGAGATCCTTGAAAATTTGTTTGGTCCATTTGGAAAACACGAGATTGCATATGATGTTGGGAAAATGCTGTATATATTATGCACACGTAAGTGAAAAGCAGTCAATATAACAATCTAGACACTCTCAGTATAAATAATTTAAGCTTATTAAATTTAAATAATGATCATTTTTACTGTAAATAGTTAATTGAATTATGGCAGTCAGAAGGCAGAGCAGTTGTTTAAACTAAAGTATTTGGATTTATCTGTTACATATAATTGCTTTAAACCACTAAACATCAAATGCTGTACATATAATTGGCATAGTAGTTATCTATTGTTTATAATTAGTAGCCAAAAGCATTTTTAACGTTGGTTAAGGAAAATGTTTTGTCCCTATAGCTGAGCATGCTTTCAACTTGAAAAGCCATATTCAGTTTCCTCATAAGATGGTTTGTATGCTTCATACCAACGATTTTATGGGTGCCAAAAGATGCTCAGATACTGTTAATAAATAAGGATACATAATAAACCTTTCCTTAGTCAGTGTTAAAAAAGTGTTTGGTAATCAATTATAAACAAGATTAGAAAAAAGATAACAGCTTTGAATATTGTCACTTGAATCTGATCTTTGATCAGAGCAAATTCATTATTTGAAGGTAAACTTTTGAGAGGTTAGTGTGAGTTCATGGTGCTTGTGCCACTCTTTGCACTCATGGGTGATTGTGATATGTTGGAGTTGAGATGAGAAAAGCACTAGTAAATAATAATAATAATAATAATAATAATAATAACAATAATAACAACAACAACAACAACAACAACAATAATAATAATAATAATAATAATAATAATAATAATAATAATAATAATAATAATAATAATAATAATAATAATAATAATAATAATAATAATAATAATAATAATAATAATAATAATAATAATAATAATTCAATTCAATTCATTTATTTACCGTACAAAACTACAGCATAAAGCCAATTACAGTATTGCACCATAACAAATATATAAATACATAAATGAGTTTAAATGACAAATTATTAATATAATTATGTGCCATATTTCAATAAAAGATAATTAACACATTTAAAAATCTAAAGTAAAATTAAATATCAGCATATAAACAATTATTATTAAAACATTAATAATAACAAATAAATAAAAGGGATAAATATAAAGCGCGTAACAAAATAATAATAATAATAAAACAATTTAACATATATATATAAACAAAATCAAGTTAAACCAATCAAATATGACATTTAAATTTAATAACATAACAAAATTGATTATAATCTAAATTGAAGTAATTATTATTACTACAAATCTGATTATATAAATATGGCAGTCTAAATAAAGGAGAAAATCTAAGAACATTGGAATGACAAGTTTTAATGTAACAAACAGAAGCAGACCGAGTATCATCACATGAGATCTAATTACAACAGTAGAAATTGTGTCAGATAAAAGAACTATTTTATTAACAAGTTTATAAAGATATTTAAGATCTCTATATTGTCTTCTAGAAGAAAGATGAACAACAGTTTTATTTCCCAAAGAAACATATTTAAAAAACTTATTACTTACATCCCTGTTTAGAGCTAGGATTCCAAATGACTGAACAATATTCAATGATGGGAAGAACCAATGATAAAAATAATTTAAATTTTGTATCACCACTGAAATGATGACCAAACCTTAGAATAGTACCTATAATTTTTAAAGCTTTACCAATAATCATTTCCAAATGAGGAAGAAAGGATCCATTACTAGAAAATATAACTCCCAAATCTTTTTGGGATTCAACAGAAATAATTTTGTGACAATTAATAAAATAAGAAAAATGCAAAACTTCAGATTTTTTAGAATACGAGACTAAGGAACATTTACTGAAATTAACAATCATATTATAATAATAATAATAATAATAATAATAATAATAATAATAATAATAATAATAATAATAATAATAATAATAATAATAATAATAATAATAATAATAATAATAATAATAATAATAATAATAATAATAATAATAATAATAATAATAATAATAATAAAATTCACAGGCTTTTAGCTGTAAATATTGACAATGTAATATGATTTTATGGTATATTTTATAAATATATTTTAGCTGTGATACAACCATGCAATGTAGCAACTAATAACAGTCAATGGAGAGCGGGATCATACCACTTAATAAAAACATTTACATGAACCCTTTTAAACCCAAAAATGCAATTGCTTTTTGTTTGATACCTTAGAAAATATATGGATCATAAATCAAACATAAATACATTATATATGCAAAAATTGTAAATGAAAAACTTTTTAAAGATTTTTACAACTAAATGTGTCCCCTTCGTTAAGAGTTATAAATAATAATTAGAAGAGTTTCATGGACTTTTAGAAATGTTAATAATTTTACTATTTTTCTTTATATATTTTATAATAAATTTCAACTCTGCTGTAAATAAATAAAGTAACAATTTACAATGGTTATAACATATGTTATTACTATGACATGATTTAAGTTTGTAATGCAAATTTTTAATTGGTTATAAAAGGTTAAATTTATTGATAAAATACCTATAAAAATAGTATTAAAATTTTTATATTTGCATTTAAAATCTGTGAGCATTTTCTTATTATTAACAGTTACATTTTATGTGAGATTCCTGTTTTAATTGTAAACATATTTAAGAAGTTGTTATATTTTCTTTTTTCACACATTTAAAATTTTATTCACAATTCATTTTCATGTAAATCTGTTATTTGATGCTATAAGTGGCTAAAATTTATCTCTGAGAACAGGAAATTCATTTCAATCAGTTGTCAGTACATTTAAAAATTGCTTTGAGTGATGTTAATGCTTATTAATGGTAAGATTTTAATCTTAACTAAAAGTTTATATATGTTGTTTTGCTACTGGTAATCAAAACAAGATAATAGATTATATCCATTCTGTGCAGAAATGAAAATACACTTCAGAGCTTGGGAACATTAGGCTTTTTGTTAACAATATTAAAAACAATTTAAAATTTTTTTTTAAATTTATTCACTTGCTTATTCTTTTCTATAAAAATATTAAATAATTATTTCCTAATAAGTACCTAATATTTATTTACCTGCTACCAAAATTTTTTATTATTATTTTGTTACTTTTTTGTAAAAAAAACTGAATTTTCATATCTCAAAGTTTATTCTCATTATTTGAACTTATGCTTTAAAGAATTTGTCTTAAATATAAAAGTTTTTCATAAAGTATTTCTGTTTTATTAAATTTATTTTTTTAGCCTAAAGGCTTAAATGGGATTATTTATAACACTTTTTTACAGAGTTATTATTATTTTTATTCATTTCATTTTTTGAGTTTATACTTTTAATAAAGTTTGTAAAAACTATAAAGATAAAATAGAAATAAGTTTTTTGATTAAAAAAGACTATTATATGAACTAAGATTTTTTGATTAAAAATATAATTAAAGGAAAAAACTCAACAAAAAATAATTAAGCTTATGAATAGATTAAAAAAGGCAGGGTAATAAACTAGAAGCAGATCCACATTTCACCTAAAATGGTTCAGACAAATACTATTACTGCATGATGTTTTCAGTCTACAATATGTGTTTCTGAATTGGTATTATGCATGGTTTTATCATAGTTGAAATTTATTGATAAAATTCACAATAATTTTATTAAAATTATTCACATTTACACATATTTATATCATTTCAAGCCATTATAAATATGGTATAAGACGGTTTTTCTAAACATTTATTCCAGTTTTGCTGATCCATAGCTTTCTTCATCACATCATACTAGTAAACTTTTTATTTTATTCCTGACATGCGGCACTTTCCTTGACCTTTTACAATATATTGAGATTAAATGTAATACTTTGACTATCCATATACTACCATTTTTTTTAGAAATATGTCTAGCCTAACTTCATTATATTTTTAATTGTTTTATTGATGACTATAACACTAGATTTTTTTCTACTCATATATTTTGCTTTTAATCTTTTTTTTGCTGTTTTCAATGTACATTTCTGTATACTTTACTAAGTAGTCTGAAGCCTCTGTATTATTCTTCAGTTATGTGTCCAAGTTTCAAATCCATATGTAAGAGCTGTTAAAACACATTCATTAAACTTTCTTTTTCAAATATATAGCATATTTACTTCAAATGATAAATTATTTTATTAAAATCACTTTATCCAAATTTAATTCTATGATTAATTTTATCCATCATTTGTTTATCTGTATTTGTAATCTGACAAAGATATATGTAATTACTAACTTTTTGATTAGTAATCTTAATTCTCACCTTATTTCAAAAAATTCATTAAACCTTATTCTAGTTCTTTTAGTATTTGTCTTTAGTTCTATCTTAATGTCTTTCAAGATTTTTTAATGTTCAAAGCATTGTTTGAAACAATCTCACCATCTTCAAGATCTACATGACTTAAATAATCTCCATGTATTTTTCTGCCTTTTGCTTTCCATTTTAGTCCACAAAATATTTCTTGCAAAACAGTTGAAAAAAATTTAGATATATAGAATCGCCCTATACCCTTCTCAATGTAATCCTTATACTACCATGTAAGATATTCATTGAATTTTGATAAATATTCTTTAGATTATGGTAATATCCTGGATCTATATATTAATGGTTCAGAGATTTAATCACTGTCAAAACATTTATAGAATTAAATGCATTCTCATAATCCACAATTTCCGAGCATAAAGTGAATTCATATTGTGTTATACCTTCTCTCAATACTTAAATGTGATCTTTAACTCTTTTACATCCTATTTATTTGTTTGATTGGTTTGAGTTCATTATAAATAAGATATAATTATTGTGCTAAAAATGTTACATATTTTAAAACATCAATATTATATTTGCATTCTTCTAATCATATTATATGTTTTCATCATGTGGGTGTCAGTCATTCAGGAGGGCATAAGTTTAAAACAACAAAACAAAGGAAAAAACAATAGGTATAATCAAGGAAAAACATAGACGTACATGGTTTGGAAGGTCAACCATTCAGGGCGGATGAAGGAACCCAGACAATATAAGAGCTTGATTTGTCTTTAGCCAGGTGGTTGGTTGGCTTGCTCTCTCTTTTTGCAGGTTCTCTCATCATCGGTTATTGAGAAGCCTTGTTTCAGGGTTAAAGGAAAAAAATTTTTTTTTAAAAAAAAAGAAAGAAAAAGAGAGAAAAAATTGTTTATTGTTAATATTTTGTTCTGTCTCCTAATGATAAACTTAGCCAAATTTAATAAAATTCGTAGAAAAATGATTATCGATTAATTTTATATTAGGTGCACATCCCATTCTCTCCTGAAATTGACCAACTTCATGATTTGTCTGACGCCTAAATATACCTAATTTATCAGGAATCGGCAAATGATGAGACTTAAACTACAGAAGAAAAAAATTGATTTTGATTTAGCATATAAAGCATCAAATCTGAACACTACAATCTCATATAAAGCATCAAATCAGTCGTAAGTGAACTGAGAACTACATCAAGAAGTGGACTTATATATTCAAAAATTAAATCAAGTTCTGTTCAGCGGTAAAGAGTAGTTAATCCCCAGAAACCAAAATGAGAAAATCTTATCATCATTGTGAAAACTTTGTACATTTTGGCATAGGAATTGAACTTGTATAACAGTGACTCTTTCACATAAAGCTATGTGTACACTTGAACAAACAAAAGAAGGAAAAAAGGGGGAAATGGAAACCAGAGATCGGTAGGACAATCCGGGTAGACTATTTAAGTATATTTTTATTATTTGTTATTCATTTTGAACATTTAATCTAAAAAGAAAAAAAAAATCATTTTTTTAATCACATATATCTTTTTAAAGTTAATCCATGTTAAAATTATTATTATTATTATTTTGGGGGTAGATAACTTAATGTCAAATCATTTTGTATGTGCTTGTTTTAAATGCTTTACTTTTTTTTTTTTAAAGAAGAGCGTAAGAGATATTGTTAGGGGAAATGTTTTTAGATCACATCAGGTATTATTATCAAATGCTTAGACTTTGATATGTTTTATAAAGGTTGTGTGAATGTTGGGCTAAAACATCATCATTATCCTGGAAAAGTGCAGAGAAATAGTTTTAAAAATTTAATACGCATTTTTTATTACTATTATTATAAAGTTAAAGTTAGATATAAGCTAATTAAGGCTTGGAAAAATTGTTGGCTCATGTTCTGGTGTACTATTTCGCAAGAGGAATGTAGATGTGAAAGTTTTACTCGTATAAATTGATGTTAGACCTGTATATATGTGGATGGACAAAGAGTCCCCACCAAGCTAGTGGAGTCATAGTTTAACTCACTCACTAAGATATTTATTCCATATTTATAAAGTATTTAAATACAGTGGAAGAGTTTTCCACTTGGTTATTTTCTACTCTGTAAGATGATTTCTTTATTGATGGCCAGAGGTTAATAGGTAAACCCAAGTCTCTCTGTGTGACTAGCGATAAAATCCTACCATACCTCAACCTTAATAAAAAGGTTTTCTCTTATTCGGGTCACTGCCTACCTCATATTAATGTTGATATTCCTTATGAGTGTATGAATTACAGCTATTGTTAAGCATTATTTATAAATGTTGGTTACAGGGTCGCGAACTCAATTTGATGTCAGGATGAGTGCTGATAGTGTGTGTACGATTGGTATACTAGAACATTGTTTTGTTGATATATTCTAATTGATCAATAAAAGCCAAGAATAATAATGTAAATATCACATGATCACATTTTTTTGCTCTGTTTATCAATAATGTAAATAAATATTAAACTTCAGAGTTAAATAAAACCTGAGAACATCGTAAGCAATGCGTATATAAAATTATCTAGAAAATGTATTCATAGCCAGCTGAGAACTTCGCTGGAATGGTGAGATTACTGAAATATTATTATTATCACAAGAACATGAATGTAGATTGTATGGACGTATGATAATGTTTAAGCTAAGCACCTATTTGTTGACATTTGAAAAGTAACTAAAATTAACTTAATGAGAGAAGTCCCACCATACATAAAATATCTCCATTGTAAAGCATAGGGCAAAGGCATATTAGATTAAAATAATTAATAGAAATTATTAAATTTTATTATTGGGAGAAATAAATCAGTAATTGAAAGCATTAAACACTAGGGGTGGAGAAAAATTTAGTACTATGTCTTAGTTAAAAGTAAGAACAAAATATATGTGAAGGTAACTAGTATCTTTATCTGTCTGTTATTAGTATTACTCCATGGCAATCGTGATTCCCTAATAATTAAGACTTAATATTTATATTTTAAAACCTCTTAAAATTATCTGTTGATTTAGGGGTTTTTTTTATGTCATAGATTGTAGAATAGGGGAAAGCCATGTGAACTATAGAATTAATGTTCATATTATTTTATTGAGTTATAATTTGTTAATAAAATTTGTTTTTTAAATAAGATTTTGCGTATGTCTCAATGTTTTGTGGGTTATTACAATTTAGAAATCTCAAATCCAATCATACATCAATACATTATTATTTATATTTGAAGCATCATTTTGGTAAATCGTATCAGATAAAATTGATCAAAATGGTTAATTTTTCTGAGCTTATGCAGCATGGCAATACTCAAGATTACCAATACTCCGGAAATAATTCAGTATAGTTGAAATATAGAGTATGAATAGGGATGGTTATTGGGTGATAGTGGATGCAGTGGGTGGGCATAAAATCCTTTCCCTATCCGTTGTATTCAAACACCTCTCTAGATGCATTTCCTTATGATTTTACTTCAGTTATGAAAGTGTTTATAATATGTTATTTCTAAAAGATTTAATGTAAGCTTAATTATTCGAGCTTTAAAGTAACTGGACATTGGTTACATTAAAGTCAGCCAAGATCAACCTTGGAAGTAATCACGAAAAGGGTGTTTATCACCAATGATCCATAGTAGCTTGTTCGACTTTCAGACCTTATTGTTCTAAAACCTTGAGAAGAAATCATCATAGGAGATAAACGATGGAAAATTTGAGAGTAAAATAGAGATAGCAATGCAATAAACCTATGAATGTGATGATACTGGAAGGATGGATCAGGAGGGTGGAGATGGACATAGAACTATTTGTAATCTGAAACCAAATTTTAATTGTGATTTTAATGATAGTGAATGGGAAGTGTGCTGAGAATATAAATTGTAATGGGAGTTGAGCTTAAAGTTTCTTCTCTTTAACAACCACGAGTTTCCAAGAGTATTAATATTATTATTTTTAATGCATTCTCAGTGTTCTCTTAATCTATTGATTATTTATTAACCCATTCATTAGATATCATTGTTAGAAATTATTAATAAGCTATTGAAATAAGGTTTAGCCTCAATATTTTCACTGAAGTTGCAATTTGGCACCCTTGCAAATGTGATTATGGATGTTTTATCCTATCATCATCATCCCAATAGGCTTTATAAATAATGTTAGCTGGGAATGGAGAAGAATCCATCGATCCAACCGACCAAAAAGATTATAAGTGGAACGCCAACTAAGGCTAAAAATACACCAGATACCTGAGAAGTCAGAATAGCCTCAAGTTCCATTTTGTAACAGATATTGTATTGGTTACAAATTATAACTGCTATAATATTCATATTACTAGGAAAAGGATTAGAATTGGCCCACAATGTGGATGCCAGATCAAAAGATTAATATATATATATATATATATATATATATATATATATATATATATATATATATATATATATATATATATATATATATATATATATATATATAGTGCCAGGCATTATCAAATGGCCTTACACAAAGTCTGCTGTAATGTAAAAAATTGTATATATTAAGCACAACGAATATATAAATGTGCTATATTAATAATGAAAGTTGGGTCTGAGCATTAAAATACCCACACACACCAATTTAAAGTAGCATGAAATTGACACAAATATTGTACACGTATAATAAACTCATGTATTTTTTTTAGTTTTCATTTTTGTATATTTTATGATATGTTATTTTATGTATTTTTGCTTTTTTTCTGAAAAATTCAAATAGAGAAAAGCAAACTTTATTAAACGAATGGATCAAATGTTGGAACATATTAGTAAAGTAAATAATTAAAGCAATTGTTCCAACATACTTGTATATATTTTTTATTATTATTTTTTAATAACTTTTCTAAAAACTAATTTTATTTTGTAAGCAAAGAATGTTAATTGCTTTGACAAAAATCTGACCAAAAGCAAAATGTTTGATAATCAATGCTATAATTAAAATGTTATCTTTTTTTATTTATATAAAATAAAAATTCTTTTGAATAATAATAGCTGTAATCAAGTGGTCTGGGTATTCAAGATGGAAACCAAACATATTAAACCCTAAAATGTAGAATTTATTCAGAAAAATTGTAAGAAATGTTATAATCTAAATGATAAGGTAAATTAAAAGGATTGGCTGATTCATACTTCTCAGGGGGATACCTGAATTGGTTCTGTATGGGTGGGATTGATAAGTTTTAGTCAGTGCTGTGGGATTCATTCTTTCTTTGGCATTCAAGCAGTTCACTACTTTGGCTCCGGAATTCTTCAATCATCTAGCTACTTAGAAATTAATTTATGGACTAGACTATTGCTGATATTTTCTAAGAAGAAATCCATTACACAGTTTTTTTAAGAACTCTTAGTGGATGATCATTTAATAATAAGTGTTGCATTATACCAGATAGAAAATATGGAGAAATCTACTAGAGGTTCGAGTAAAATGACCGTGGGGTAGACAACTAGTTGATGCACCTGCCCTTTCTCTGTCCAAATCGCCAAGATGTGATCACACCAGTTTCAGCCGGCTACGATGATGACAACAGCTGCCTTGCCTATGCCAAATGAGATGAAGTCCTCACTGCACAGCTAGTTGAATTGAAGCCTGCTCAAAACCCAGTTAGAAGATGAAGACGCCTACATAAGTTTCTTTTAAAAATGTTTTATTATTGAATTAATTCATTCTGATATTTCTGATAATTAGAAATATATATATTTTTATTATTATTATTATTATTATTAATTATTTTTTAAAAAAAACGGAGAGTTGTCTCTCGCATATATATATATATATTGAATTTACGGTTATTATGGGCATAATGATAAAGCTTTTACTTAAATCTTTTAATTCAATTTTCTATTTCAAATTCTAGTATTTTCAGCAAAGATTGCAATTAGATTCTTTGTTGTTGCTATTTGTTTTTCTTCTTGTTGTTACTTCTGAAAATGGTCATACATAAATATACGTGTGTATATACGTGCACGTGCCCTTGTAATATTCGGTAAATATGATACCCCATACTGAGTATCTAAAAATATATTTATCCATATATCCTTTTAAGTTATTTTTTGTCACTGCTATACCTTATGATGAGTGCAAAAGGGGTTTATTCATTGTAAATTCTCCGTAAGCAAGTCCACTAATAACTTTATATTTAGAATAGTAGTAAGTGAATAATTGTGCTGCATGTATATACATGTATAAGAATTTATCGTAAAAGGCAAATAGATACTGTACCTCATATTGAGTACTATATAGTATCTGAGCTAACGCAACCTTATTGACATGTTGAAAAATATGAAATTAGTGAAATATTTCATAGTGCAAATATACGTATACATGGTTGGTGTTTTTTTATTATTATATTTACTATCAATAAAAAGGATTTTAAAGTTCTGAGTAAAGTGTATGCCTGTATGACCGACAATCTCTTATCTGAAAATATCTATATATCAAATCACACGAGACATAACTTATTTCTATAGGGTAAAAAGCTCAGACCAATTCTTTATGAAATATTGTATTGCAAATAGCTTTAGGGGTTTATCTATTTTTGTATTCATTTAAATTGTATTTAATATATAGGGTATATGAGCAGACTTTCACATGACCCACCACTCTCCACTCTATCTAATAACACTGATATACTCAAGCACATATATGCTGAAAAGATAAATAGTCACCAATATACGTATTTCATGCTAAACCAGCAATCATCAGTTGGTCCAGATTATCATCTCCCACACATATATACTATAAGTGCT
The DNA here is from genome assembly GCA_028023455.1 of Epiperipatus broadwayi. Classification (NCBI taxonomy): domain Eukaryota; kingdom Metazoa; phylum Onychophora; class Udeonychophora; order Euonychophora; family Peripatidae; genus Epiperipatus; species Epiperipatus broadwayi. The sequence continues at coordinate 5,183,558 of JAQFVV010000086.1, forward strand.
CAGACATATATTAAGATAGACAATCTTCCTACTTTAATGAACAGGCTCAAATCTACTACACACTCCAACTCTTCAACCATCCATCCAATTGAAAATCTGATGATGAAATGCTCGAAGGCCTGTCCATTAAAGTAGGAAGGTTGTCTATCTTAATATATGTCTGAGCACTTATAGTATATATGTGTGGGAGGTGATAATCTGGACCAACTGATGATTGCTGGTTTAGCATGAAATACGTATATTGGTGATTATTTATCTTTTCAGCATATATGTGCTTGAGTGTATCAGTGTTATTAGATAGAGTGGAGAATGGTGGGTCATGTGAAAGTCTGCTCATATACCCTATATATTACATATATAGACACAGGTATATAACAAGCCAGTGTTTCAGTTATTAAATTGTATTTATATATTTATCTATTTAAAAGCAGTCAAGTATATATCCGGGTTGTGATAATAATTCATTTATTTATTTTTATATCATTTTAAGTATAAAATGATAGTGGGTGTTTGGGATTAAATAAATATTTAATCATAATATTAAACTTGTTTCGTTTTCGTATTATTATTTATTTGATAAAATGTACTATTTCCTTATCAACTTACCCATTGAAGACCCTAGATGTAGAGTACTGAGCTAGCCACACGGGATATCACTCTACTGGGATGTTAAATCTTATTCTTATGCTCCGCTGAACATTATGGTATTGCACATCCTTCTAGGAGGGGGGGGGATTCATTTTTGGTTCTTTTCTAGAAGTGGCGCACAAAAGCTATTTTGTAAATAGACTTTGCAAAGGTGTGTACTTACCATAGGTTTTAAAACATTCGGGCATTTGAGTAAGATATCAACTAAAGGGGGGTTTTAATTGGCAGAGTCCTGTCAATTCACTCTTTTTATCAGTTTAGCTGGAAGTACCAATATATATGAGTACAGACAATCGGCTAAATTGGTATCTATTTCTTTCCCTGTTAAATCTTGATCACTTCATGCTCAGTGCAAGATTAGGAGAAGAAATCCACAGGGGAGTATGGTCCGATACAGTAAATATATATATATATAATTTATTCATTCAGTATACTAACTGTTTAATATAATAAGTAGAGAGATTTGAACTTAGGATTTTCAGTCTATATTCATCCTCCAAACTTGTTATATTGCATATACAACAAAACATATTTATTTTTAAATTAAATTATAGATTGAAATTGTACCACAATTATAGCTATACATATTAAGTTGATAAAATAAAGTTTTGTGAAATTTACGGAAAATAGTTTCAAACAATCTCTCTGTATGATCACGTATTATTATCTACATTACTTTGCTTCCTCAATCTGCATTTCATTGGAACACAAACATATATTATCATTCATTTCTCTATCAGCTATACAGCAAACTACGAATTTATTTTGGTCTCAGTGTTTTAATATCATATTTTAACAAAATATAACTTTTTCTGTGTACATCAAATTCATGCTTTAGGAGCAGTTATTCATTCTAATTACAGTAGAGAGTTTATTCCAGTGCCATTTTTGTAAGCTTGACTAATGCAGATTGTAATGCTACCATATTTTTCTAGTTACTAACTGCATTATTTTTGAAAATCTTTGGACTTGTGTTAACACCCTTTTACTTCATCAAAATAACAGCTTGATATTTTAAAATGTGATCAGAGTAATTGTATGTTTTTCGTATGCGAAAATAGACGGTTGGGACTACAACGACAAGGATTGCCTTTAGAAGCTGATCATGAAAAGCATTTAATTATTTTAACAACGGATTTACTTTTTAACAAATAATAAAGAAATCTGTGAGATTTATTCAGAAAATCATAAAAACACACAAGAAACGATCAATGCGAACTATTGTGATATTATAAAGGATAATCTTATCAGAACTAAAAAAATAAGACTTTAAATTATCGAAATAAATAATGACTATATGATATTACAAACCATAGGATGTATCAATTGCTAAGTATGATCTCTACAAAGCAATCTTCTCATCAAATACAATAAAATCACATCAACATAATATAGAAGGGATATCAATATTAAAAATGAAGATTCTCTACGAACTAAGTATTTTTTAGCACAATGTTGATGTATTTATATTTCAGAACTTATTCTAATAATACATACCTTAAAATTTCTGAATTTACATTTGTTATTGATTGAATGCATTTTAAACGTATTATTTTAAGCCATCTTATAATACGAATAACTTCTATAAGGAACCCCTTAATCACCAATCCTGCCTAATAGGATAGTGGTGGCTATGGTTGTTAAAGAGCCAAAGACACCAAAATGTATGGATGCTGAACTGAGTTCAGACTCATATGACTATATAAGCTATTGAGCTTAGATTGAAAATATTTTTGTGTTTTCAATTTCATTCTCATGATTTTATAGTTAAGTAGAGATAAAAGATGGTTGCTGGAGGGTTGCATTAGATCTTAAGATATAGGTGCAGTGCTCTCAGATCCAAAACTCCTCACTGACAAAGGCCACAAGCCAGAAACTAGTCTGGGGATATTGGATGAGTAGGCATTGGATAGGGATTTTATGCACAAGCATTCTGGCATCCATTAATTACCCTGGTTGGCACAGGGTGGCACTAGGGTATAGAGAGTTTGCCTCGAATAACTTCTGAAAAATAATTCAAACGATATAATAATTACCATTCACATAGATCAATTTTAAGTATGTGAAGTGTACAAACCTCCCAATATATACTGGTTCTATCTCTTCTTCCAGCTATTGTTAAACTTTTGGTATATATAGGGTTCAATTCTCATAACCAGATTTTGGGAACTTTTAGGTGGACAGTATTAAACACTATGCATTTAGTTTATAATGCCCAGTAGGAAAAAATATTCACTCAGGAAGATGGTGAACAAAAACTATCCTTTATTTGTGTTTTATTGCCACAAAAAGTGTGCACAATTATCTGCTAATTTATTTGAAATTGGACCATTTTTCCATAGGCAAAATAAACCAAGTCTAATCACTCTGGAAATATAGTTAAAAGCTATTTTGTTCCGAGTTGGAATTTGATCAAAGCTGTTTGGAGTCAGTGTAATGGATATAATCTTTCTAAATCCTTCTATCTATGATAGGTTTCACAAACATGATATACAGCTACTTAAATCCATAACCCAGGTTGTATTAATGGCAAACTGGAAAGGTATTAGACCGGATTCTATAATCTACACTACTAGTTTATATCTACTGGCTGCACCAATAACGAACTCTATAGATATGAGTATATAATGAAATCTATAGGTTGTGGTATTTAAAAAAACTCTAAAAAGTATATTTTTGCAAAATTCGATAGAGTACAATACTAGATAACTCTACAATTTTCATAGCCAGTATTTGTTGTGATAATGGTAAGAATTTTTACCCTGCAGACATGAGTCAGGGAAAACTCCTACAATAAGAAAAACTCTATCTCCTTAGAAGTAGCAATAGTATTAAATCAACAAATAATTTACAAAAAGATCATTCTACTCGTCATAAAAAAGAGATTCAGTGGAGATATGGTTCAATGATACCAGAAAGTAACTCACTCATCAATAAAGATCGAATCCAGTTGTCTTAATGAAAATAAATTTTGTATGTCTTCAGCATAAAACTTTATTCCCAGTTCACTTAATTGCTTTTTTATGATTGTTTTTATTTCATCCATATGTGCGACTGCTATCCAAAATTTTGTTTGGTTTTATAAAAAGATAACTGTTTGATAACAAGTTTGGGCTATAAAAGTAATGTTCGCTTGATTTCTATGTCATGTGATCATCCACTTGACAAGTTTTAAAACATTACACGACCAACAAACATAACTTAACCTTAGCTTTCACGTTGCTAGTCATTAAGTAAAGTATTCTATTCTTTCACTTTTATGTCATATAACATAAGCTTTAACAATCAATAGATTTCAGATGGCAGGGCTTAATAAATTCTTATCTAGTGTGGTCCTCCTATTCAAATATCCATAGACTAGATTTTAGTATATGGCTTTCGTCAATAAGGAACTTTTTTAGACTTGTCTTAACCATTCACTTCGATATTTTTTGGATGCACCTATATTTTGTTATACTATCAACCTATCAGCTCAAATTGATAATTTTTTTTTATACCAGCTTATTAAGATCACAATAACATATGCAAATTGAAACAGTTTTAGATCTATATACCTATATGTTGATAATATAACAAAACGTAAAAATGTCCGCTATAAAAAAAACACAAAAAGGTCCTCACTAATGAAAGCCATAAGCTAGAAATTAGTCTTATAATATTTAAATAGGACAGTATTGGATAAGGATTTATTAGGATACCATCTGCCATCTATTTTTACTAAATCTTACACTAGATGGCATAAAAGCAATGAAGATAAAAGAATTTGCTAATGAACTGACAAGTTTCAACTATTCCCTATTTTTTGCAGAAATTATGTTGGAGGAATAAAAACCATGATAGAAAATGAATGAATTATGGATTTCTATACCAATAATTGAAGTAACTACTGTGAGTTGAGAAAGTTAGTTTTCTCTAAGATCAATGCTTTCAAAGTTTACTTTGTTCACAATTCATTTTAATATTGCTGGTTATATTATTATTATCTAAGAACCCATTTAAATATTTGGTATTAGGCCGTAGATATAAAACTTCAAAGAAAAAACTCACCACCATATTGATAATCTTGTAAAAAAATTAGATATTTTAATGATATAAATGGCTAATTAATGTTTGTGATATAATTCTAAATACTATTTTAGAAGTAGTTTTCAGAATCAACACTTCAGAGCCATCTACTGTAAACTTGAAAAATCAATGACTATTACTATTATATTTACATAGTGTGTTCCAATGAAAAAATGGCGAGTGTCTTTGTTTTCTCTGCAAGCTTCCTGAAGATCATTTCTGAGTCAAAGCATGTGCTATGTAGCAACACAATCTGCTATTCATACTCCTGAATCATAAGTTATGAAATAAAATGTGACGGTAACCTACCTTAAGTAATGATGGAACAATCCACTAATATTAAATTTTGTTTCACATTGGGCAAAAGTGATTTAAACTGCTTATGACGTAAAACCATAGGATGCAAAAAATTTCCAAGTGATTTAGAAGATTTAATGATGCCAGAGAGAGAGAGAGAGAGAGAGAGAGAGAGAGGGAGAGGGGGAGAGAGGGAGAGGGAGAGGGGGAGAGGGGGAGAGGGGGAGAGGGGGAGAGGGGGAGAGGGGGAGAGGGGGAGAGGGGGAGAGGGAGAGGGGAGAGGGAGAGGGAGAGAGGGGGAGAGGGGGAGAGGGGAGAGGGAGAGGGGGAGAGGGAGAGAGGGGAGAGGGGGAGAGGGGGAGAGGGGGAGAGGGAGAGAGGGGGAGAGGGGGAGAGAGGGGAGAGGGGGAGAGGGGGAGAGGGGGAGAGGGGGAGAGGGGGAGAGGGGGAGAGGGGGAGGGGGAGGAGAGGGGGAGAGGGGGAGGGGAGGGAGGGGGAGGGGGAGAGGGAGAGGGAGGGAGAGGGAGAGAGAGAGGGAGAGGGAGGGAGGGAGAGGGGGAGGGGGAGGGAGGGAGGAGGGGGAGGGAGGGGAGGGGGAGGGGGAGAGGGAGAGGGAGGGGAGAGGGAGAGGGAGAGGGAGAGGGAGAGAGAGAGGGAGAGAGAGAGAGAGAGAGAGAGAGAGAGCTAAAGATGATTCATGAAGGAAGAAATGAGTATTAATTTAGAGATGGACTGCAGGAAGTTTGGAGAAAACCAGTCTATTTTTTACTGGAATACACTGTGCATATTATAATTTCTGTTTTATGATCTTCATCAGCAAGGATTTTTTTTAGTTAATAAAACCTGTTTTGAAGATATAGCTTAAAAGAAGAATTTGCAATGACGTAATATTTCAATGAATGTTTATTAAAATATTTCATACCATATTTCATACAAAATATTTAACTGTTAAATAGTTATTTGGGATTAATATCAACTAATAGATTTACAAATTGAAGAATTATGTTCAACAGGGTTTTATTTTATTCTGAAACAGACCAGCCATTGTTAGGAGTTCCGCTGCCAGGAACAGAAGCAAGCTGAGGCTGTACATTATCGGGCTTCAATTGGACCACTGGCTTGGCAGGTTTCTGTCCAGCTACTGCAGAAACACTTGTATGCACCTGAAGAGCGAGAATAATTGTGACGAGTGCAAGAGGACCAAACGTTTTCATTTTAGGCCAAGGACAACAGCAAAAACACTAAAAAATAAATGTAAACCCATTGATGAATAAAAAATAAAAGATAACTGCTATAGTACAAAATAACAAACAAATAAAAAAATTAAAATGCAAATAATGAAATTATATATATTTTTTGGTATCTATTGATTTTTCAAACTTATAATAGATGGCAGGAGTGAAAAACAATAAATGTAGAATTTTTATTGGGAGATATTAAGTTAAGTGTGGGGAATAGATATAATTATTTGGGAATTATTTTAAGTAATCAAAAAAATTATTTGGATCAATGGGGAAAAAAGATAAATGAAGCAAAGAAAAGAAAGGGATTGATAAAGAAATCAACAGTGTTTTCATATAATAAATATGATGTAGCTAGAATTATATGAAAAGGAGTTGCAGTAGCAGGGTTAACATATGCTAATGATGCATTATGTGTTAGTAAAAGGGTATTAAATTACTTCGAAAAAGTTCAAAGGGAAGTAGGAAGACATGCATTGGATGCAGATGTATGGACAGCAAGGGAGGCAATTCCAGGAGAAATGGGATGGTCAAGTTTTCACATGAGAGATGAAAAAAGTAAAATAAAAATGTTTGATAGATTACAGTTTATGGATAATAAAAGAATAGCCAAAATAGTATTTAATTGGGTTATGAGTAAAGGGCAGATAACAAGATGGGTGAGAAAGGTAATGCAGTATGCAAAAGATTTGGATAAAGAATTTATATTAGTATATTTGTACAAAAGATGGGATGATTGTGTTAGGATTGTTGAGTGTTATAGTGGTAAGGAATGGGATAAAAGAATAGATTTATTAATAAAGAATAGGTAGTTAGAGAGATGGAGAATTAGTATGGAGAGTAAAAAGAGTTTAAATATATATAGAAATAAACAGAATATTAGGTGCGAGATAATATATGATAATAGTAAGGAAAGTAGTTTATTGTTTAAGGTTCGAACGGGATCTTTAGCAACAAGAGAATATATATGTAAGTGGGAAAATATGGGTAATTTAGTCTGTAAATTATGTAATCAAGGAATAGAAAATATTAGGCATCTGTTAATTGAATGTAAATGCTTGAAAACAGAAAGGGCACATATAATGAAGTTATGGAAAAATAAATATGAAAAAAGTGATTATACCGAAAGTGGATTATTGGTTTTTATGCTGAGTTTGGGAAAAGATAAGGGGGATTTAGATATAAAGGCCATAGAGTTTACCAAGATTATATTGTGGAATGGGATGGAGCAGAATATGGGAAAACTTAGACCGGGGAATGGAAAATAAAGTGGCTAACAGGTTTCTCTGGGCATAATTGTTGAGAAATTCTTGACTCCGTTTAAGGAGAAGCTACAGTACATCACATCAATAACACATTTTTTCAAATTAAAAAATACTCGTACAAATCCATAAATATATATAGCAAAAAATTATATAATTCAATATAAAATTTATTATTTTATACTTCAGTAATTGAGAAAATAAATAGTAAACTATTTTTAAATAACAAGAAATGATATGTGATGTGATGTACTGTGGCTTCTCCTTAAAGGAAGTCAAGAATCTCTCAGCATTTATGCCCAGAGAAACCTGTTAGCCACTTTATCTTCCATTCCCCACTCTAAGTTTTCCCATATTCTGCTCCATCCCATTTCCACAACATAATCTTTGTCAACTCTATGGCCTTTATATCTAAATCCCCCTTATTTTTTCCCAAACCCAGCATAAAAACCAATAATCCCCTTTCTGTATAATCACCTTTTTCATGTTTATTTTTTAATAACTTCATTATATGTGCCCTTTCTGTTTTCAAGCATTTACATTCAATTAACAGATGCCTAATATTTTCTATTCCTTCCTTACATAATTGACAGACTAAATCACCCATATTTTTCCACTTACATGTATATTCTCTTGTTGCTAAAGATCCCGTTCGAGCCTTAAACAATAAACTACTTTCCTTACTATTATCATATATTAATTCGCATCTAATATTTTGTTTACTTCTATATATAATTAAACTCTTTTTACTCTCCATACTAGTTCTCCATCTCTCCATCTCCCTATTCTTTATTAATAAATCTATTCTTTTATCCTATACCTTACCACTATAACACTCAACAATCCTCCTAACACAACCATCCTATCTTTTGTACAAATATACTGATATAATTTTTTATCCAAATCTTTTGCATACCCGCATTACTTTTCTCACCCATCTTTATATATTTATTCTACTTCACTGCTGCCATCTACTGTAAGCTAGAAAAATCAAGAGATTCTAGACAGTAGCGATTATCAAATACCATATTCAATACTACCCTATTTGTATCCTTAGGATAGATTCCAGATTGTGTTTTTTGTTAGTGGATATAAATTTAATCAGCATGCCATCTGGAATTTATCAGCTCATTCATCAGAAAGGACTTGAACCTATTTCACAGCACATCAAGCATTCAAATTTTACCTTTTTTAAGATACCAAACTACAGACTTAAAATTTTAAAACAGTTTAAGATTTTGAACCCAAGCCAAATCAATTTTATAGTTAAATAAATGTGGCACTAAACAACAACTACGTATTTTAGTAACTTTGTTTTGTTTATTATATGTTGCATTGTTTCCAGCATTCAGTTTTAATTGTTAAATGTTTTTCAAATACATTCAGTTGTTGGCAATAACACGTAGATTAGTAAATAACCAAATTCTTTTAGCGTATTATTGCCTCTCTTCTTCAGGTGTTGCTGGTTTGACTAGTGGCCATACTAGTATGGAAATTCAATCAGTGACTTTTAGATCATTACTTTAAATTCATCTTTAGATTAATCAAATAATGAATTTAAAGTGATGAACTTAAAGCTCACTGATTCAATTTACATGATAGTACTAACATTATTCAGGTCAGCAATATCTGAAGAAGAGAGAAAATAATACACTTGAAGCATGTTATATTCTAACCTATGTTTACTGAATGTATTTGAAAAGTTTAAATAAATTTCAAATATTTTCTAAAACATTTAACAATTAAAACTATATGATGGAAATAAAACTAACATTTTATTACAAGCAAAGTAATTATAAACATTGAGGCAAACATCAGTTTTGTTAACTCTAGGTTTTTCTCAACTTTTGGATAGAATAGTACTTATTAAAATATATAGTTACCGGCTATGTCTTATCTATATAACAATATAAGCAACTTGGCTTAGTTCAAAACCCTAAGTTGTTTTGAATTTCAGGTTATACATTGCAGTGAGTTATATTAGACCCACAACCCTTCATTGACAAATTCTACAAGATAAAAACAAATCTGGAATAGGATATCATATTATCACATGGTATCCATTTGTTACTTGTAAAATTGATTAAAGAGAACTGCATTTAAAAGTATATGTTAAATGTAAGTAGAGAAAACAATGTTATTTTGTTTACCAATTTGGTAATTGTTTTCATTTGGTTGCAGTACCCCATACTAGTTATCTAGCTATTTTGGTAAAAGAACTTTCCCATCCATAATACATGCTAAATTTTTAAATCTCTGCCTCTTACTTGTTAAAGAATACAGCTAAGATTCTACTTAGTGTGACTGCTTAAGTACAACTTTATATTTTCAAAGCCAATGAATATGAAAAGCCAGAACTGATCTGTCTGAGGACCTCAATGATGTTTCAATATTCATGCGAATCCAGAAAGTTTTGTAAATGTCATGGAATCCTGACTTCTCATTAAACTGTACCCATCTTTATATATATAATTTCCCATCTTGACTAACAAATCAAATGTTGTTAATAAATATTTCAGAACCCTTTATTTAATAGATTAGGTGATGAAGTGTTTATTAACAGCAGTTTGTTCATTAATCAATACCATTACATAAAATGTAAAAAAAAAAAGATTTATTATATATATAAATTAATGAAGTATTTCCACACCATAAAGATAAAATTTCTTTGGATTGTCATAGTGTTTTTGAAATGCCATGTGGAATTGGACAGACCAATTGTAGAATAAACATAAGAAAAGAAGAACACATTTTGGTAGTTAGAAAAAAATCTAATTCATCAGCGATTTATTCATATATTAAATTAACTAATGACGACATCAATTTTAATAAAATATATTCTGGGAAAAATGTACAATATGATGAGAGACTGCAAGGGAAGCTATAGAGATTTTTAAAAGATCTAAAAGCATAAATGAAAAGTGTGAATTAAAGAAAATTAACAATATTTGGAAAAAGCTATTCAAGGATAAAATATTTTTAAAACATTTTCAACCAATACAATTTGAGAATGAGGAGAAAATAATAAGGAGAAAAAATAATGATTTTAAATCTCATCACACACATTTTTATGATTTGAGAAAGCAGAAATTCTGATGAAAGTACTTCTTATTCTACTGAAGCGTCAACTATTTAGCTATTATATTTTTATTACATGGAAGCTCCCAGAAATAATACTATGAATTCATCATTTATCCATGATAATACAATAAACATAGCCAGTGCATAACTGCCATCCCAAATACAAGTAGCCTTGATTTATTTATTCATATTTTAAAAATTGTAATTTATCCCAATATTTTGTTTTATTATAAAACATCAGATTTTATATATTTTTCTGGACTATCTATCTACCATGCTAAATTTTAATAGTGAAGTCTCGTTGCTGTATGAATAGTGAAGGAAATACAAGAAATTAATTAATCTTCTAACTGTAAAATGCTACTCAGAATGGCAGTCATGCTATAAGTCAGCTATAAACTATTATTTATTCATTTACTTATATATTGGTATTTTGAAATTTGTAAAGTTAATTTTATTGCTTTATTCTAATTCAAATTTGCATACTTTGCTTACTTATTAACATTAAGAAATGGTTTCTTCCTTTTTTATAACCTAAAATTGTGTGCACTTTCAGTGAAGTTCACCATACTCATCTCTGATTGTGGTGACCTTCACTGAAAGTGCACACATTTTATGTTATAAAAAAGAAAGAAACCACTTCAGTATACTGCTGAACAAAATATATGCAAATTTGAATTACAAATACACCAAGGAAAAACTTAATGTTTTGTTTTAATATACATTAATCATTACAGATGAAATTACTAAAAGTTTGATGAAATTTTCTATGTATTTTTTGATCAATACTCAGCTAAGATGTTAATAAAAGAAACTAAAATATCGACCTTGGCTCATATGTCTTAGATTAATTTTATACATGATGATTTTTGCAAGTATAATATGAGATCTTGGTATAAATGATATTTTTTCAATAGTATTATAATAAATGAGAGTCAGGTAAGACTAAGCTTAGGTCACAATAGATATAGTGAGTGTGAATAGAGTTCTAAATTCCCTACATTTTTGTACAGTATCTTTTTAGTAGCAGACATGGACAGCATTAGATCTGGTTGAGCACACTTTAGGGCCCCTGCTTAAGGTTTTCAGCATTTTGTAAAAGTTAAATAAATTAATTATAATAATCAAGATAGAATATATTTTAAAAACTATATTATTCCTGTAAGAAATTTACAATAAAGATCTAACGGACAAATTGTAAATGAAGTAGAAATGTGGCTTTCTGAAAAACAACACAAGAATATATATATGCATTTTGCATTTGCAAGGTCCTGTTTTCTTCTTCTTTTAAAATTCTGGAATTTAAAGAAGTGTGTGAGTATGCATAGGAGAAAATCATCTAGTACTGTTATTAATATATTTTAATTTGTGATTTTAAATAAAAATTTAATATGAAAAATATTTAATAACATTTGTGACTCAAGAAAGATTCTGTAATTGGATTTATATTATTTATTGACTATAAATAATAAGAAACTAAATTACTAAGATGATATAAATAACGATTCTGTAAAATAAAAGTTAAAATAAGCATTATGAAGTAAATTTTGGGATTATAAACCTACAAATCTTTATCTTAGTAAATCCAAATCATCAGTTCACGATTATTATCTTCATCTGAAAAAAAAAAATCATAATTTTCTTAATTTCACTAAGGCAAGAAAAACAGTATTTCTATAATACAACTTTTGCTCAAAACCCATCAACTCTAGGAATGGTTCTGGTTATGTAATACAAAATTATGAATCTACTTTTTCTTACTATTCAGACCAAAACAAGTGAAACGTGACTTTATGATTCATGCTCTTTTTCCCTTTCTATAGGAATGAATGTTTGTCAAAGGTGTGCAGCATACAGCGCTCTCTATGGGCAAATTATTGTTACATGTATCTTAAATTCATAAAAAAGTAGAAATAATGAATTCCAATATTTTAAATTCTATCTGCTCACTAACGTTAAACACTCTGAGATTAGTTTACTAAAAAAAAAAGTTACATAGTGTTAACTTTTTAAAATAGGCAAAACTATCCATACAGTACTGCCACCCAATGCCAGTCAGAGTAATCAATGGATGCCAAAAGGCTTGTGCATAAAATCCCCATATAATGCCTACTCATCTAATATCACCAGACTAGTTACTGCCTTGTGGCCTTCGTCAGTGAGAAGCCTTGGATCTGAGAGCACTGCACCTAGATCTTAGAATCTAATGCAATCCCCCAGCAGCCACCTTTTATCTCTACTTAACTACAAAACTATGAGTCTTAAATTGAAAACACAATAATATTTTCAATACAAGCTCATTAGCTTGTATAGTCATATAGGTGTGAACTTATGCTTGCTTATAACTGTTATTAAAACAGGCAAAACTCTTCACACAGTATTGTCACTCTACATGACTATATAAGCTAATGAGCTTGGATTGAAAATATTATTGTGTTTTTAATTTTAAACTCATAGTTTTGTAATTAAGTAGAGATAAAAGGTGGCTTCTGGAGGGTTGAATTAGATTCTAAGATCTAGGTACAGTGCTCTCAGATTCAAGGCTCCTCACTGATGAAAACCACAAGCCAGAAACTAGTGAGTAGTCACTAGATGGGGATTTGATGCACAAACCTTCTGGCATCTATTGATTACTCTAGCTTGCATTGAGTGGCAATACAGTATGGAGAGTTTTGTCTGTTTTAATAACAGTTATAAGCAAGCATAAGAAATGGTGAACATGTGATGTTTATTGGCATTAACTTTTTATAAACACATGCAAATATAACCGCTAACGAAATTTTAAATATAAATCAACGTATTAAAATATTATGAATAAATCATCATAACAAAAATAACTAATAAATAAAAAATATAGTTTAGCTAGATATCAAGATGATGGAGGGTATAGTAAGAAACGGCAACTAGCGATGACGGTCTTTGTCCCGTAGGACAGTCTTTATCACTAACGGCAATGATTGCCTTTGCTTTAAGTCATAATAGACCTATTTGCTCAATTTTTCTTAGTTAGAGAATTTAACATCACATTCACACACAACAAAATCAAGGAGAAATATAATAATAGTAAATATTAAAAGTTACTTTAAGCATGCAAGTGTAATTGGTTTAACATTTAAACAAATTACGAAAGCAATGACGTAGTGTTTATCTTACCATCAATTGAGAATTAAATGTTAATGTCAAACTTCAACTAAGCCTTTTATGTACCTGCCAGTCTTTCCGCCAAACGATTACAAAATTATTAATTATTTGTTATAAAGTGGTGAAAAAGCGTTAATGGAATTAAACCCAGTGATGCGCGTTCACCCACAGAACTCTTCCAACCATAAAAAAAATAATCTGTTAAATGATCGAATTTAATGGGAAAATTGCTAAAATATTAATTTGTATAAAACTGAAAAAATGTTTCAAAACTATGATTTTGTTATGTTGTTTAATTCTATTCAAATACGCCCTGCTATCAGAGATCCTGGTTGTCTTTTATGCTGTCAAACTTTATGATTAAATTGACTTTTTTTTCTTCGTACGCAGTCACACGCACACACATGTGATTTTTTAAAAAAATTGTTTTAGTACATAATGTATTAAAAGATAAATTTATGTTTATATTACCCTATACAATCGATTTAATTAACTAAGGTAGAGCATCCGATTTGAGATCGGGATTGATTCTGGCATTCGAACATCTTATGAACTCCCTAGCAATAAAGCCATTGTCTTACAAACCCACTCTCTAAATTCTATATGTATAATATTTTATTCAAATGACAATCTGCATTTACGTTTCTTGAGTTTCTTTCAAAAGTTTCAAACCTCATTATGAATTCGGATTTCTTTTTTGTTTCACATACCTACGCATACACATATATTTAAAAAATCATGTGACCACCTTTGGTCACATGCCCATGCATACCTATATATTTTAAAAAAATCATGTGATCACCTTTGGTCACATATCCATGCATACCTGTATATTTTAAAAACATCATGTGATCACCTTTTCTTATGCTTACAAAAGCTGCACAACTTTATAACATCTATTGACCACTAAAACCTGCCCTAGATGACACTCTAATATGAAAAAATTTGCTAGTATATATATATTATTATTATTATTATTATTATTATTGTTATTATTGTTGTTATTATTATTATTATTATTATTATTATTATTATTATTATTATTATTATTATTATTATTATTATTATTATTATTATTATTATTATTATTATTATTATTATTATTATTATTATTATTATTATTATTACGATTTGTTTTTCAAATGCTGAATGTTCTGCACTCTCAACTTTAGTACCATTTGTTTCAAATAAATACATTAATGATTAGTGAGTGAGCAATAATCTTAGGTTATTCTAGAAATGTTAGACCATGCCATTTGTTGTGTTTGAGGCTATTGACCAGCTTTGTGACCATCAGCTGTGAAAGTTAACTATGAATAACCAATAAAAAGTCTCTGAACAAGAATCCTTTTTCTGATTTGTAAGATAGGGCGTTAGTTCATTGAAGACTAAGTAATATTTCTGATGCAAACAGTTTTTTTCTGTATACCTTTTTGCCTTCTTCAGTCACTTAAATTAGGGTACAGCCTGACCCCGATAAAAATATAGTTGTATAAGCACAGAATCCTATTACCACTATTAATGCAGGGAGATGACTGATGCCATGAGAGGGCCATGATGACCCAGATATCACACTTGCTTAAATGACTAACAAAGGAAACAAGAATTTAAAAAGCAATAAGGAGACAGGTTTAGTAGGCTAACAGTCTTTAGTTGTAATCTTTACTAAAAGCAGTATATTCATTAATGAGTCAGGTTGGAATTGGATTTGAATCAGAAATTTCAGATAGTCAAATATATAGCCCTACTTATGGATCACCATTTACCACAAAAATGGAAGGAATGTAAAAATATGGTCTAGAAATGGCTTATAATATATAGTCACATAATTAGTAATAGTTGTAAAATACAACATATCTTTTAAATAATTACAATCTTCTTACATCTTTTAAGCAAAAAATTTATTATTATTATTTTATAGGCAGGATGTATTATGGTGTTTATATATATAATAGCATATTTTAAAATGTATAAAAAAAGGTAATATAAAATATTAAAGATTAAAAATTAATTTAAAAAGTTTTAAAGCATTTAATGTAGTGGGGAAATGCAAGAAGATTTTAGATTAGATAGGCATATAGGAGATAGTTTATCTGTAGTTACACAACTTATGGATATGAGTAGGAATTCAGGTAAACAGTTATATATGAGTTTTATAGATATAGAGAAGGCATATGATAGAGTAAATAGAAATAGATTATGGGTAAGTTTAGTAAATTTGGGAATGGATGAAGATTTAGTGGATATTATTAAGAAATTATATGAAAATAATTACTATACATATCAATTAGAGAATATACAATCAGTTAAAGTTAAAAATAGAGTGGGACTAAAGCAAGGATGCCCTTTGTCACCTATTTTGTTTTTGTTGTATTTCAGTGAAATGAAAAGAGAAATAGAAAGATTAGGAAGATGGATAGATATAGTTAATAGGTGGCAAGGGATTACGTACTTTGTCAGGTCTTTTTTTACAGATGATATCTTTTTGTGTGCAGAAAGAAGAGAAGATATGGAAGTTATGCTGAGGACATGTGCAAGGGTGGTTAAAGAGATTGGAATTAAATTTAGTGAAGAAAAATCAAATATAATGATGGCTAATACTGGGGAAAGAGAAGAATGTAGAATTTTTATTAGGGGATATAAAGTTAAGTGTGATAAATAGATATAGTTATTTGGGAATTATTTTAAATAATCAGAAAAATTGTTTGGATGAATGGGTGAAAAATTGATAAATGAAGCAAAAAAGAAAAGGATTGATAAAGAAATTAACAGTGTTTTAATATAATAAATATGATGTAGCTAGAATTATATGGGAGTTGCAGTAGCAGGGTTAACATCACATGATGAGTTAACATCACATGATGAATCTGATTTCTTACCATTTCACAAACGAATGCATACTGTCAAATAGCAGTAATGATTAAAATATGTAAGAAAAAATGTAAAATTAAATACTATAGTTAATAAAAAATTTTGTCTTGTATTGATTTTCTTTCAAATATTTAAAATTTTTTATTAGTCATACTTTATTTCCTTATTTTTTTAATGTGAATTTTAAAGTAATTTTTCCTGGTTGCTTTGCTTTTATGCAATTTCTGAAAATTACAGAACCTATCCCCCATTTTTCTTGGTAAGTTAAGTCTACTTTTGTGCGATTTTTTAAATGCAGGTTTTCTGCAGAACCTATCTACCACATAAAATGAGACCCAGGTGCATTAATACTATTCTTTTAATAGTTTTTGTTTTTTTAGTTTTGTATTCATGTGTGTTTTAAATTTCATTAATAGATGATCATTTTCTGTGTTGAATTTATTAAAAATATTCAAATCTCAAAATACATATTTTCCACTAGTCAAAATAGCATGGGAATCCAATTTTGTTAGACCTTCAGCTGGATATTTCTATCACATTTCTGTTTAGCATTCTTCTCAAAAAAAAGAATTTATAACATAAAGCTCTTCTTTTCCTGCAAATTCACAAATCTGTATTTTCTCTCATTTCTCTTGTTGTAACCAAATGTACAAAATAGCACTTCCATCTTTCAATTATTTTTCCAATATATCATTAAAGTTTTTCAAGACAGTTTTTAAATATTGTTTGGTATGTTTAAAGACCCTTTATGTATTTATATAAAATTATCTATTTCTTCCTATTGATAAGAATTTGTTGTACATGAACTTGGATTATCTGAATTGAATAATTAATCTTGCCACTTTATCAGATCTCATAAATCTCAATTATTTATAATAAATCTCATTCTTTTTTATTGATGCTTTTGTAGTAAAGTTCACTTTTTAAATCAATCGTTTTGCCGTTTCTTTTTCTAACTTTACAAAGTGCAAAAAAGCTCTAATTGGTATGAAATAGTTTTTTTCAATTCATATAATCTTTTATCACTCAAAAGTGATATACAGTTTTAGAATGATTATCAATGAATAGAAGCTTTGGTCCACAGTCAGAAGGTTCTTAGCACCCTCTGCCTTTGGCTACCACTCATTATGTTGACTTATAATTTAACGACCTTCTGGAATAAAGACAACATAATTTAGTTTTGTTTCCTTATAATTTTACACATATAAAAACAAAAGCAATCCACACCCATTTACCTTACCTTCAAAAAAACTCAGCTGTTTTATTTAAATATTAAGCAAGTATGAATAAAATGGCATTTCTGTCTTAAACTCAGAGATAAAAAGTCAATAAACTCACCATGTTTGCTGATGCATGTTAAGGAGCAACTCATCCATGTTCATTTGTTGTACGAATGATCACACTCCCCTCACTCATTTCTTTTAAATCATCAAAGAGAAAACAAAGGATTTCCTTTCAATTAAAAGAAACATTTTTCTACAGCCACTAATGATTCTTACTAATTATTTCTTAGGGTAGAGATTATGATCTCATTCTGAGGCCAGATATAAAACATAAATTGAGTTAAAGATTAACATCTCTGTTTTTGTACATTCGTACTTTAATATCAAATTGAGCATTGCAAGGTTATGCAAGTGGAAAATAAATTGTTATACTTGATGCAATCTCAACTGATTTTTCAAGCAGCTGATGATGTAAGATTTTATTGACAGAAATCTACATCCTGTAATAAATTTAGTCGATTTATTTATCAAATGTTGCCATATATATAACTATATGTTTCTACAAATTCTTATATTCAGTATAAATAAGTAGCATTAATAGATTACATATATATTATCTTTCTTTGCATTAACATTTTTGATTTAAATAGATTCTCATGTTTATACTGTGATTACATATACATCAATATATTATTCCAATTTGAACAACTAGTGTCACACTTTTGACATTGATATCTTTGACACCATCCACTTTATATAAATACATTAAAGATTAGTATTAATCTTTTTTAAACTAGAGATTATCTTTGACTAGGTGTAAAATAATATCACATGACTTTTTGACAAACTAATCAAAGGCTACTTATCTGTAAATGCAATATTATAAATTGCATTTTTACATGCAACTTCTCTATATAAATATTTTGAATTAAAATGGCAGTATATAGTTAGCATCTATAGTTACATATAAATTGGATAAAATGAATGGATTTATTGGTCAAGAGTTTGTAAAAAGTTCAAGCAATGTATGAACCAAATATCACATTCCAGAGTTTCATATAAACAAAAAAAATGATAACTAAAATGTTTGAAGAACTTCAAAAACAAAATGAGATCTCTGAAAAGCTTAAAAATCAGAATAGGGAAACAATTGAAGTGCTGAAAAATCAAAATAATTAAACAAACAAATCAGAATATGAAAATGGAAAGAAATTATGAAAGAAATGTGACAATATGAAATAAATAGAAAGTCAAATTGAAACAGCATATCAAGAAACTGAAAAAATTAAAATAGTGCAGGAAGAAAAAATAGAGCTGTTAAGAAGTAGTAAACAGATAAAAAGTTAGAAAATGAAAGAATAGTAGATAATATGAGAGTAGAAATAAGTTAGCAGAGAAAATAAATAAGATTTGAAAATAGGCAAAAGAAACATGTAGAGAAATTGGCAAGAGAGATATTAATTATGCAAAGAAGAGCATGAATACAAGTACACAAATACTAAATATCAACCTTGCAATCAATTTTTATTGAATAAGAACCTTTTTAGGACATGTAGGTGATGCTCTCATAAAATGTATAAATAGTCTGTAATTTATCTTAAACTAGTTAAGTGAGGAAGCCATGATTGTGATTGAGTGCAGCCATCTTCAAGGTGCTTCCCAAACTTGGTGGGACTCTCTATTCAAAAGCCAATAACTTTTAGTAAATACAACAAGCCCTACTAGCTAGCTACTGGAGTGAGGAAGGTCAAGAATATATGACACCAGGTGTCACAAGATAAATGGTGACCTGGTGAACCTTTCACTCCATTGGAGGCATGCATTATTAGAAACCCACTATCTAAGCAACAAATTATTAGGATAGTGTGGCAAAATGTTTCTCATAATGTTGAACAAATACTCATTGCAATGGAAAGATGGTTAATCAAATGTCCAAATTACTTAGTGCTTTCGATAGCATTAGACTTGTTTACAAGGCCAAAAATCAGGAATTTAAACCCAAACCTAAAGAACCTATAATAAATGCCATGAAATTTGGACATGGGACAAATTGTGCAGTGAATACTAAAATAGACAACTTTCCAGTAGCTGTGAACAAAAAACTTTAGATGAATTTGGAAGTGACTTGAATCATGTGAAACAATATGAAAAACCAAGGGAGTGATTCACAATCTCCTAGCATGAGTGGACATTACAAATTTTTTATCAAAGATGTCAAAAAGGCAGAAAGAGGGATATGAGAAAATACCTCAGTAAATTGTTTTTTATTATGAGGCCTGGATGTAGTAATAGAGGGACAATCCAATAAATAAAAGAAATAACAGATCACAAATAGCTAATTTGTGTCTAATTTGGATGATGTAGAGCCTATGCTAATTCCACAACATTGTCCAAAAATAAGAATAGTATTGGAAGGATGTCTGTTTTTTTATAATATGTTCAAAGAGATTACTTGCTTAAGCCCCAGTATTAAGGTCTTACCACTAAAAACAGTATATGTTACTTTAGCTAACAGTAAGAGAGCTAAGGTAGCATCAAAATAAATCTGGATAAATATGTAGATAAAGCAGAGGGGTTACAGTTATGAACTGCTAATTTTAGAGGAATTGATACATGAAGTCATACTTGGATCAGATTTCATGCACCAAACAGGCTGTGTTGTATTATGCTTTAAATCAGATAGTGTTAAATGAAGAAACAATGCCATTTCTGTCTTGAGAAATATATCAATCCACCATGGCATGATGTTTGTGGATGTTAAAACATGGCCAGAGATGCCATTAAAATAAAATTAATTGCAAATCTTAAGCAAAACCCAGAAAAAGTGCTAGAGCAATTGTTAAAATGAATGCATCTTCTCTGATATCATAGGGGTAATTCAGGGCTATGAATATTGGATAAGATTCATGAGGGACCAATCATACCAAGTTTAGACCTACCCAATTCTTCACCAATATAGGGATTAAGTTGAAAGGTTGTTAGAACAAATGATAGAGTGGGGATAATATTAGAATACTCATCACCATTTAAAAATCTGATAGAACTGTTAAAAAAATGATTCAATTCACATATGTTTCGATGCTACACAACTAAATAAAATAACTATTCTTGATTGTAAAGCCCCTCCACCCATCCACAAATTGTTAGTTAAGTTTTTTTGATGGTTTATTTAACGACCACCAATTGGCAAATAAAGTTACATCCCCTTGATCATAAATACACGACTTTTAAATACAAATGGGTATGCATAGTTTTAATCAAATGCCATTTGGTCTCAAAATAGTAGGCAGAGCTAATTCAATACCTAGATCAAGTAATATCCAATGAGATCCAGTAATTAATAATAATATATGTCAGTGACATAGTGGTTGCATCAGACAATGTAATCGAACCCATTATGCATTTAAAACAATAATGTAACAAATGTCAAAAGAAGGCTATTAAAATAAAATTTAAAAACATATGCTGGCCCCACAGTACATTTCTAGGCCATATGATTAATGGGAAGGCATTTGCCCACATCCTGATTAAATTTGAGCAATATTGGGATTTCCTTGTTCCAAAGATCTAAAATCACATCTAATCATTTTTAGAGATTAAGCAACTTTTACAACCAATTTTATATATAAAAAAATTGTGATTTGGACCTTTTTCTTCAATTATTAAAGAAAGATACAGTCTGTAAATGGACCACCCACCATGATATAAGCTCTCAGAGTATAAAAGTATTTTTGAAAAAAATCATGTTGCCATACTCCAACTTTAATAGGACTTTTTATATACAAACTGACACTAGCAGATTCATATTGGGAGCTATCCTGTTTCAAGTCCAGAAATATGGCCAATCTGGAGTCCTTTTCTTTATAAATCAGTTATTGAAGGGTCCTGGAATTAATTATACAATGATAGAAAAAGAAGCCTGGGTCATAGTTTGGGATTTTTCAGACATTTCCATCAGTTTTTAATAGGATCAGAGATGATTGTGATTACCAATCACAAGAGCCACAAATACTTAAATCACAATTACTTGACCAATAGCTAGTTAATATGGTGGAGGTTATTTCTGTAGAAGTTCAACAATATTGTACAGTATTTATAAAGGTGGTGACAATATAGTCACAAATATAGAAGTTCAACAATATTGTACAGTATTTATAAAGGTGGTGACAATATAGTCACAAATATAGAAGTTCAACAATATTGTACAGTATTTATAAAGGTGGTGACAATATAGTCACAAATATAGAAGTTCAACAATATTGTACAGTATTTATAAAGGTGGTGACAATATAGTCACAAATACATTCATCCAATATCCAGTAGCATTTAAGCTCTGACAATGTATATATTGCATTAGTTGAAATGGAAGTAGACATCTGTGGGAAATGACCTTTGACATTTAAAGGAAAAACAGCAAGAAGACCTGAAATGTGGACAAATAATCAAGTGCATTGTTAAGCAGCCTGTGGCCTAGAAGTATCAGTAACCACATATGGTAGGATAGTAAAGATACTACATCAAAAAAAGATTATTGCAGTTTAAAAAAAAGATGACAATGAACAAACATAAATTGTAATTCATTTAGCATTACATGATCATCTAGGTAAATACCTTCATTGATTGTAATTGACCCTGGGGCTGGAAAAGTAAAAAACTTGTTAAGTAATTGGTTTTACTGGCCATAAACATAACATAAGTGTGAAATATGTCTGAAGACAAAACCATTAAATACATTATGTGTAGAATCTTTAAAGTCCATCATTTCTCAACAACTTAATGGTCAGGCAACAATTGATTATTATGGACCATTTCCTCCATTTAAATAAATGAGGTACTTGGTAGTGGTCTATGATTTGTTTTCAAAACTGATTGCTGCATATCCTGTGTCATAGATTAATGCCAAACAGATGTTTTGTATTTTAAAGCAACAACACTTTGATGCTGCTGGAGTTCCAGATATGATCATTTCAGACCACAGGACTTCATTTATCTCAGAGGAGCGAAAAGATAGGTCAAGAGAAAGGAAATACAACACATCCTAATCTCAATTAGGCACACTCAGTCTAATCCATGTGAAATGGATCATGTGGCCCTTAGGACATATTTTTAGGGTATACATAAATACTAATCATTGATGGTAAAAATTAAGCAGATTTAGTAAATAGTTAACATGATCAATTGGTCTATAAACGAATCATTCATCTCATTTCAGAAACTTTGTGTCATATCTTTTAAAAACTAAACTGCCTATTGATCCTCCTCTTATAGATATAGAAAATGATGTTATTAGAGCCAGGGACAGTCTCATAAGATCTGGGAATCTAAGAAAAAGGAAGCAAAGGAAATATAATCAGAAAATTTAGACTAGGTGATAGAGTCATTATAAGAGTAACACTGTGAGCTTCCTGTAATGACATATTTACAAACAATTATACTATAGTAGGTCATTATGAGAATAATGCTTTTAAATGGCAAAGGATAGTAGAACAACAGATTCCACCAGCTTGATCTCATAACTGGATTATACGTAAAGAAAAAAATAATTAAGAATAGATTTTTTTAAAAAAAAAAGTATAATTAGAATTTTTATTAGCATACAAATAAAACTTTGAAAAAGAAAAGAAATTTAATACTAATAAGTATAATCCAGAATTATGATATCCCAAAATTTTATGAGTAACCCAGCTTATAAGTCTGTGTTTTGGACACAGCTGAGTATGATGAAATAAATAGAAAATGTTAAAATAAAGCACTTAAAGTGAAAATTAAAAAGAAAAAAATAATAATGATGTAAAGACATGAGTAAAAAATATTAATAATACCATTTGTTTCTGTACATGTCGAGTAATGATGAATAAGGTAGTAATAGATTGAGGTATATGTGTATATAAGTAAATGTTGAATTGCTGGTCATATTTTGTGTTTAATTAAGCCATTTCTTCACAGAGATACTGATCTGCAGATGGGTCTATGCATAAAACCTTGTTATAATGATGATCCAGTAAAAAAAGTCCTCACATCATTAACAGTGTAGCTGGAAAGAAAAATTCCCAACATGGTAATAAAGAAAACATATCATAAGTTGACTATACAGTAGAGATAGTTCTAGCATTCACAGATTCCAAATTCATATTTTTTGCCCATATTGAACAAAATTCACAACTTCTGCAAGCAATTAAATCAACACAAAATCGATATGTCCACAGTAGTAGATTAAACCCATGAAAAAAAGACATGAAATAATAGACTAAATATATATAAATGCACAACCATTTGAAGTTTGTTTAATAAGCACCAAACCAAAATAATATTAAAATGAAACAAATGCTCCTTTTTAGTGAAGAAAAAAAGTTTAATCTTAGAAACTTTATATATATATATACATACCAATTGTGACTTGTTTGTTGATATGTAGATGTCATGATATCAAACAATAATTTAGTCGATATGGTGATGACCTGATGACAAGTCAATACCTAAGCATCTGAGTGTTGGAAGTGAGAAGAGACTTTTACTATGTAATTTTATTACATAATTCTATTATGTAATGTCAACAACAACCATTAATTCATGCAATAATAGGCACCTACAGTGATAGCAAAGGAAGTTGAGAAATGTGAGTTTTCTAGACAATGGAAATATGGTTGTGTATAAAATCAAGCCCAAGTCATTTCCATTTTCTTTCACATTTTATCAACTGTTATAACAATGGCAAATAACTTAATATAGAACATTGACAACATGGATGATGTGTTTGAAGGTATTGTCTATTCTGCATAGGATTTTAAAGCACTGAAAATTGAAACAGATTGTTATCAACATTTGAAATGGTAAAAAAATCAATAAACTTGATGTGTGTAATCAAAGGATTAAATTAATTTTATAGTGACAATCAAAAACAGAAAATTGCACAATAAAAAAAAGAAGGAAATGTTATATAGCCAGCACATACTGATAAGTAATCAAATAAAACTTTCCTTCACATAAATTCACTCAATATCAATCATAAGCTGAAAAAAATTTAATTATTTTTCTTTTAATTAACAAACAATGTGTATTGGCTAGACAAATGTGCCATAGGATCGAAATGCCATCTTAATTGTCAGAGAGTGTGATGTAACTCACTAGTATAAATAATACCTAGAAAACACCAATGCCTAATCAGAATGTCCAAATAGAGCATGAAGAACAGTGATGCCTGAAATGGAAACAACCTTATCCAAGCATTATCAGAGAATCTGGAGAATGATGGAGAAGTCATCTGAACAGACTGTATTCAGGAAAGACACTAATATCCAAATTATAAAATTTAATCAAGAAGACTTGAACATTATGTTATATATATTTTATATGTTTGTAAAATTCTGCTTTCATTATTCTTACACTTGGAAATTCCAGCATGTTTGCAATTGGGAGAATCCATTTTATAAGAAACAATGCTGTGTGGGGGTGAAGGTTTATAAAGCTAGAAAATATTTTTGTAAATAAAATTTAGGTCAATTCCCTCCATAGTGACTTGACTTTCAATCATCATCAACATCATCATTGTATTATAGTATGGAATGAGTTAAGAATTTTTGATGCTATTTCATATTAATTTGCAATTACCAGGACAGAACAGAATTTACATTATATGTTTATTTATGTTCAACTAACAATTGTTACAATTAGTTCATTTTGGTATGAATAATTAATGTTCTTGTATAGATATCTCTCTTCTATCAACATTAAAAACTTGTATATAGGAAAAGGTCCCAAAGAACAACTCTCTAGAAGAAATTGGATCATGGAGTCACTGGACACATTGAAATAAAATCTTGTAAATAGTTAGTTAGCTCATGATCATTATGATGATGAAATTTTTTTTTTTAATTCTATTTATGTATTTTAGTCAATCTTATTAATTTTATAAATAGAGAGTGTCTGAATGCATATCTACCAGAGACATGGGTTGGTATGATGAATAATTTAGTTATTCAAATGGTAGAGATGCATATGGGACACATATAAGCACATCTTTTGCTATGTGAATCTCAATTTTTATGTTATTAATAAAATTTGTTAATGTGTTTTAAATCAAATTGGTCTCTAGTTTATCAGATTCGTTCATACACTCACTTATTAATTTAACTGATTGAATATATATATATGCACACACATGGGATTATTATAACATTCAACACCCCAACAGGGTTAGATATATCTTAGGTCATGAACACTGAGTTGCTACATAAAGTAAATTTACCCCTGAAGAGAGCCAAAGGCAACATTTTTCCTAAGCTTGAATACTGTGGTGTAATGGAATCTGAAAGTGGGGTGAAGTATAAATGAACTAGCCTAAATTGTATCTAGATTTAATGAATAAACTTAGAACTAGCCCATTGGAGGTGGATATGATTATTGGTTAGTTACTTTATTGTGTCATTCACAGCATCCTACCCAAAGATCATAGGTCTGACCATAGTTATATGCATTCCTCCTCTTCTGGTGGAATACCCAAACATGTTACTATATATATATATATATATATAACATTAGAATTAATTCTACAACATGTTACTATATATATATATATATATATATAACAGAATTAATTCTACAATATTCTACATACCAATAATTAAATAAGTAAATGGCAACTGTAACTAACTGATATAAAATATCATTATAGTTTTGATGCAGTTTGGTAGAGGGTCTGACTTGGAATCAGAAAATCCCAGGGTTGATGCTGGTCCTCAAACTTTTTATGAACTGCAGAGCAATAAGCCATATGCCTTTTTAAAAAAATAGCTATTCAATATATTATTTAAATATCATAATAATTTCATTTCAATATTAGTAAATGGAGGTTGCCTTGACAACAGTTTAAAATTGTTAAGTATTATTGGGATTGTCTATGTGTTGACTGGTTTTTAATAAATATTATATATATATATTGTAACAGTAGCTGGGTACAAATATGGGTACTAAAGAAAGTAAAAAGCAATAATGATTACAAGAGTGTTTATTGCTGTTGTTATTATGGATTAAATAAATAAATGCAAGAAAATTTATGGATATACATTCGAACCCTGTTACAAAAGAGTGTGATTGAAATACATTAACCATTTAAAGATGTGAACATATATATATATATTGTGATGTTGTATAGAATTAATTACTAACAGATAAACTTGTATGTGAAGATGAAGAAGAGCGGTTATGTGCTGAGTTGTAATTTTATATTTTTGTTTTATATATTTTGTTGTTTATCACCATAAGTTATAGTTATTGAAATAATGTCATTAGTAGCACATGTTTCTTAATGAAAGCAAATTAAATATATAAAGCTGGAGAGTAATAAGGAGTCGCAAGTTGTGCTATGGGCGATTTCTGTTAATTACAAGAATTGGCCACTAAGTATTTTGAGACAATAGAAATCTGGAAACCTGATCCTGATAAAAGCATTCCTGAGATAATGGTCTTCGGTGTATGGATAGACAAAAAAAAGGTGAGATGAAAGAGAGATAAAAGAAAAATACTATACTTTTTTTTTGATTTTATAGTTATTCGAAAAAGTAACCGTTATAAAGAAAGAAGCGCAGAAAGTAAATTTTAATAAAGTGATTTTATTAATTAAAAAATTTAATAAGAATGGACTCTGTTGAAATGCTGGGGTAAAAGAATTGTATGGATTAGTTAAACCGGTCCAGTGTACAGCTATTTTATGACCTGCTTGACCTTTATCTATGAAGATTTTAGCCATCTATTTCTAGCAAATGAAATGATCACGAAATTCCAAACAGCAAGAATTATCATTCGCTCAATTTTAGAATCATCTATCTAATCTCTAGGATGGATTAGCATATGTGAAAATGTTATGGAATCTTTCATCATCTTCCAGGCCAACAATTCTCACTAGGACAATCACCATTGTAATACTGTAAGCTTACAGATCATAAACACATGAATGTTCATTCTCAAATGAGGTAACTATGACATTCTCTATATATATATTAAATGAACATATAATAATAAATTAAGAAATATGTGCTTTGTCCCAACTTAAAGAATGAATTATAGAAATAGATTAAATTATTTAATAAATACAACTCTGATGCATAGTATGTGTATACTGATATTATATATATATATATATATATATCGGAATAACTGTATACTGATATTATATATATATATATATATATATCGGAATAACTGGGTTGTATGATTGAGTTATTAGTATATATGTATATTAATAAATATTACAATTTTAAGGTATAACTTGTGTATTTATTTGAACTACAAGACTCTTGTAATTTCTGGATTATTATTTATAAAAGCTTATTGATATTCATGACTGTATATCTCTAAAAGAAATAAAATAATAAAATTCATAGGACAGATCGGAAAATTATAAAAGTATATAAATGACGTTTCTTTGTAAGATAACCTTGGCTTCATTCTCCCAATAGACATTGTTTCCCAGACCTTGAGACTGAGCTAATCTGGATAAGGCATCCAAAAAGGTCCACTGGACCTTTTCTTTTGTTTTCAATGGGTATAATTCTTATTTATTGGTAATATTGGCGCTTGAGGTCGGACTTGTTCGATGCTCATAAATACACTACTCAAAGCACAGGTAATAAACTGTTCTCACTTCAATTCTTAGAATAGGATCATGGGTAGACTATTAAAATATATATATAAGTGTAATCTGTAAAATGTGTCAGTCAAATTTATAAAACTCCATTGTAGCAAAATCATTTATTCAAAATATCCAATTTTTATATACTGTATACTAAAAATGAAAAAATAATTACTAATAATAAATATTATAATTTAACTTTTTTTGCTTATAATTTAAATTATTACGCTGTTGATGTGTATATAATGAATAATAATTTAAATTGTAGGTAAAAAGTTTTTTAAAAAAATTATATAATAATAGATATGCATAATTGTTAGATTATTTCCTTTTATATATGTAAAAATTGTATCTTTTGATCAATTAATTTTGTTATAATAGAATTTTTGAATTTTTAAAAATTTAAGTTTTACAGAAATCATTATATATATATGGGTGCATGTTTATATATGGCTAATTATATCTATATATTTTTGTAGCATTAATATGATATATATATATATATATTGAAGCTAGAAATATAGTACATATTTCTGCTTCACCTAGTGCCAATGTCATCAGCACTAGTATGGGTTTAAACCCAATCTTATATTAACTGATACCCATCTCATAATAGGTGGAAGTATATTTTTAATATTATAATCTTTTATATTTCATTAATTTTATTTTATAATTAAAACTAACCTTTTATGATAGTTTATTTATTTTGTATTTGTAAAAAATGTATATTGTGTTTATTTTGTTAAATCGAATTGAACCATGGATATCTATAAAATGTTACAAATATTTTAAATTTTTTTATTAAAATTCACTTTTCTTCAATTAATCAGTTGGTAACATTTTATATTTATCTTTTAATCAATGTACACTTGAGAATCAATTATTTAAACAATGTAATATTTGTAAGAAATGTTTTATAAATTTCTACTTAAGTTTATGTCAAATATGTTTGAAAGTCATTGTACCAAATTCCTAAAATTTTTCTGAATAAAATCTACATTTTTGTTAATCTAAACCTTAATTAAATAGATTTTGTTAGTACAATGACTGATAAACTTAATATGCTTGTTTTTTTGTTTTTTTTTATTAGCAAATCAACCCTTGGGGCATGTTCATGCAGAATTATAATTTCCTTTA
Organism: Epiperipatus broadwayi; assembly: GCA_028023455.1. Taxonomy (NCBI): domain Eukaryota; kingdom Metazoa; phylum Onychophora; class Udeonychophora; order Euonychophora; family Peripatidae; genus Epiperipatus; species Epiperipatus broadwayi. Next base: position 5,213,151 of record JAQFVV010000086.1, read on the forward strand.
GCAAAGCAGGCACCAACCTCAGAGAAACATTTAGAGTGATTGCAATTGGCAGTTGTTACTGTAGATTCAATCCTATAGATAAAGCCAGATCACATAAATAGGGGATCTTTGATAATTGAGAATCATTATTGAGTTTACTGAAGAGAAATGATTAATCTATATATATATCTTGCCTAAAGAAATGACAGGGTGAAAAGATCGGTCGTTTGCTTCCCAGAGGTCTGTTCCACCAACTCATCCATGCCTTTCCAGTGCTTAAACATCTAGCCAGAGACTGTCTGTGTCGAGGAAGTCTGAAATGATCTGATTGTATTAACTGCCTGTATTAACTGATTGATTGTGAGGTAATGTCCAATTTGCTGCAAGCCATTGATTTTATTTTACTTGTTTTCCAAATCAATACTAATGTATATTTTATGTATCTGTGTGATGTTTATACGGCTTGGTTAAATGTGTCTTTTAATTTTATTAAATTTAAAATATCAATTCTTATAAAATCTTACATTATTTTGATGCGGCAGATTAAATTAATTTTGTTGGTTTATTTAGAATATTTGATTTACTGAAATTTCCAAGTACGAAATTCAATGAGCTATTAACTTTAAATTCTCTCCCTCTTAATTTTCCAGTCAAAATCATTACAGGACACTTACTTCCCGTAAATTAATTAATAGAAAAGCTTGTTTAGTTTTGTACCTTTTATATTATAAATTCATTTTAAATTTATTTATGATAGAAATTATTTTAAAAATCTTATTATTACCTCCAATTTAAAATTGCTCTATTCTTTATTGTAAACATAGTTCAAAAAACCTGTTTTTGGTAAATCTATTACAATTTCTGTAAAATGTATATCTTGAAAGAAAAATCATTGAAAGCACATTTATCATAGAATTTTATCAGTATATATTTCATACACATTTTATTTGTCAGAAAATATTAAAATTATGATTTACAATTTATTATGATATATGTTTAAATTTCACCAGAAGTGAATTTGAGATTTAATACCCAGTTTGTTTATGTTAATTAAAAGACTGATTTATTTTGCAATCTTCAACGATGAGCTACTTATTAATAAATGAAATATTTGGAAGTGTGGAAAGCAATTTATATTTAGTTTTAATTCTTGCCATCCTTTTATATTGTAAATTATGATCCATTTAGTAAAGGCCTAAGGTTTCTGGGACCTTCCATTATTGCAGGGAGATAGTTTAATTAGAAGTTAAGTTATTAATTTTGTTAGTGATACATTATCTACTATATATGTCTAAGGCATTATGTATTTATAGCTACAACCATTCATTTATTGCTATTCTTGCTTTGCTACAAACCTCTTAGGACCTTCGGAAATTTAACTGACCAGTCCAATCTTTCACACTCCCTCAAAGTAGACATAGTTCATACCAAGGGATCCATTTTCGAGCATTGCCATTTAAAATGTGTACGGAAGTCCAGCACATCAAAAATATTTTATTATTATTCAGAGACATGCTTTGGCTAGAGGGCCAACATTTCTCTTATCAACCTGTACATATCAGGAATTTCCTTTAGCAAGCCACCCAGAGTTTCATAACAGACCTCATTTATTTTTGTTGTAATCTATAATAGCATATTGCCTTCTTCATCATTTTATATCTTTATTTAACACCTGAAATGCTCTCTGCTGTGGTGGCACGTCCTTCCCAAACAAATTTCTTATAATTAATTAAATCTGACTGTATAATTGCCAATTATTTATTTAAGAACTATTTTGCTTCCCACACTCATTATATACAAATGATTTTAAATGTAATAGTATTTTAAATGCATATCTTTCATATCTTGTAATATATATAAAATAGATTTGTAATTGGTCAAAGAAGGCTAATAACATTTTATTGCTGATTGGTTTTTGGCCGACCAATTAACAAACTTTTACATTGTTTGTCAAAGCCACATCAAAACGAATTAAATGAAATAACCAAGTTGTATAAACAAAGACTTAACTTATTTTGTACTAAATTCTTTAATAAATTCCTATAATATTGTCATTTAAATAAGCTTAGTTTGTCATCACTCCCAATCTCTAAGGTTAATTACTCTATTTGTTTATAATATTTATTTGATGTAAATTCACTTCTTTATAATGTTGCCATAAAGAATTATCATTATTACGGTTCAAACCATTAGTAATTGATCAAATCATATCTGTACCGTTCTGCAATCGTCAGAATCCATTAAATCATTGATTTTTCATATAAACCCTTTTATTATTTTGAGTCTCTATGTGAACCATGACCTCCAGCTGGGACTGAATAAAACCAAGCACTGCTAGTGTCATCACAAACGTTATCCATTAGTCAGAGAGGCAATAATTTAGGCAAATAGGTTAGGATTCATCCTTGTCCTGACATATGTATCTTGTGCATGGTTGGATTCAAGGTACTTTTGCTTGGATTATTGGTCTTGTTGAATGAATACACGATTTTGACCAGCACAATATATATATATATATATATTAAACCACTCACAAACTTCTTTATAAATCTTTATTTATTATATGAATTATTGTACATGAGCACAGACTTTCACACAACCCAGCACTCTCTGCACTATCTCATAACACTGATACCCATACATAACTCGAACACATACATATTGAAAAGATATCTTTTCAACATATAATGTTCGAGTGTATCAGTGTTATGAGATAGTGTGGAGAGTGTTTGGTTGTGTGAAAGTCTGTGCTCATATACCCTATATATTACATATATAGACACAGATATATAATAAGCCTGTGATTCAGTTATATGAATTATTATAATATACAAAAATATATGGTACTTAGACTGCAATGCAGAAGATATGCTATGCCTTTTCACATTTATGAAGGTTAACCTTGCAATTCCATCAAATAAATCCTGCGATCTCATCCGATATCATCCAATGTGTTACATGATAAATTTACACTTTCATTTATTATCCACATTTCATTTGGACAAGTTCTTCTCAAAGTGTTATTACTTTAGTGCTGATTTACTTTTCCATTTTCGGATTAATAGTACATGTTTTAAACCAGTACAAAATGATGAACATTTGGAGTTTCCCCACTACTAAGATCAATATGGAAAAGTACATTCACACTTTACACAAGCAATGCCATTATAATGTTCGAGGATGTAATAATAAAATTAGACTTTCATAAAGGAACATGTTTGGAGGGTTACAGAATTCCATTTTTGATAGTGATCTGATTTATTTACTGCTGGAACCATAAATTAATATCCATAGAATGAAGAAAACAGCTTGGTTTAGCAGACAAAATTATAATAGACTGTGATGATAGGGCAAGAAAAACGTAAAATTGGAGGCCCTAATAAAAGCATTGAAATTCTTGAGAACATTTTGCACAAAAAGAAATACCAAGCCGGATGAATTTTTTTGGAACAGTAGATGTTTGATGGTTGTGCAGGGAGACCAACGAATGTTTCACCATGAAAATTCATGATAGAACAGTAGCAACTCTGATGGAAATCATCAAATAAAATGTGGAAAAGGAATTGATAATTTATTCAGACAGTTGGTAAGCTCATAAAATTGCTAAATTACAAGCTGATAGTTATGAACATTTTCATGTGAATGACTGGTTAAGTAAGTCTCCATCTTGAGGGAAAAAAATATTTTTGTCTCCATTTTGAAACAAAATTTTATCCACTTAAAATAAAGTAGAACAGTCAAATGATTGTTTCATCATGATAATTCTTGTTATATATTACATAGTAAGTTTATTTTCATTTTAAGCTTTTTGTTAATTTCATGCCAGATATAGACATAATATTTTAGATATAATACTTAGACATTCTAATATTTTTTGCCAATTTTGCTTTAGTGATTGTTTTGTAATTTCACGACAGGCTTAAATATTCATGTACATGTTACTTTGGTCAGATCACAAGATTACAAAGTTACCAGTGATTGATATGAATGTGGAAAGGCATAGCAAGTCTAATACTATATTCAGGACTAATAGTTGAATGCTTCGTTTCTCACATGTTGTTTCTAGCTGGCCGAAGGATAAAAAAAATTTAAAGGTCATTATTAGCTGGTGGATGGATAAAAAGAAATGTAATGAATAAATCTCTTGCATTTAGATTCATTTTATCTTAACACTTAATTGTCTAAAGTAAAGAATATTGATTTTACAATTAATAAAAAAATAATAAATCATATTTTTTCTTACAAAAGCGAGTTTAATTGTGTGTTTAATTTCTTACATGTCACTTTTAGCTGGCAGATGGATAAAAAAGAAATTTAATGAATAAATCTCTCATTTAAATTCGTTTTATCCATCTACCAGATAATGACATGTGAGAAATGAAGCCACAACTGAACTAGCTTTGGTTAAAAAAGTCTCATTTATTATTATTTTTTAATAGTAACATTACTATTATTTACTTTAGACAATTATTCTTTAGACCAATGCTAAGATAAAATATGATTTATTATTAATTCTATAAATAATATACTTCATTTATTCAACATTTACATTATTTCAACATGAAGTTTGATCATTTTTATGTTCATTTAACATGTGGTTTTTTAATTAATATTTTTTTCAATCTTTCACTTTTTCTTTTTCTGTTTGATTACTTTAAATTCATATTTTGGAAATTATAAACTAGTAAAAATAATATGCTTTATTTCATATGGGCATATAGTATAACTCATATTTTAGTAGCCCTTCCCTGTGTATGCCAACACTTTGCACTGGCAAAACCATCTTCCCCT